>CM067168.1:25637174-25850117 GCA_034093135.1 Erigeron breviscapus
CACTGTAAACAACCAGATATTGATTAGTTAGATTTGGGAACCCATCGACTGATGGGTTCACTGGATCCACCCTTATGGATCCCTGGGGGTATCTGGTTGAGTTCACTTTCTTCAACAGTAGTTTTTGTTGAAAACACTACTGGAGTTGATAGTTTAGA
Source organism: Erigeron breviscapus (assembly GCA_034093135.1). Lineage (NCBI taxonomy): Eukaryota > Viridiplantae > Streptophyta > Magnoliopsida > Asterales > Asteraceae > Erigeron > Erigeron breviscapus. The sequence goes on from CM067168.1 coordinate 25,637,333, forward strand.
AACCTTTTTCTTTTTCTCAACTGGAGAAATAAATTTGTCTTTCTTTGCAAAAGGTTTAGTATTTTGTCTAGGGTCAGATGAAGTACCCTCAATAAAGTTTAATCTTGCGTTAAAACTTTGAAATTGACGAGTTAGCGTTTGAATCTGGCTCTCTAACCTGGACAAAACATTTTCATCAGATGATACCTGAGCCTTTCCAGTTGTAGGCTTAGGTAGGGGATTGTTTTGAGGCAAAGGTCTATTCTGCTTAACCTTTTTAACTGGAGCAGTCATCTGGACAGCTCCAGTCTTAACCTCTGGGCAAAGAACTGGGAAAGTATTGGCCTTGGGAGTTACAGGCTCATCATAAACAGTGGTGGCCTGAATCCCTCTGGTAATCGATCGATTACTGGTATTAATGATGCTACATGAGTATTTCCATCCAAATATGCGCGTTTTTGAGTAGGAAATTGTTTCACACAAGCATCATATGGCTTTTTGGTTCTAGCCATGATTTTATTACCAGTTTTTCTTTCTCTAAAATGATTTCAAGATCTTGTTTTTCTTGAATCACTTGTTCAGTTACCAGAACCTGGGCTTGAAATGCCAGTTCAATGTCTTGAAGTTCTTTTAATTTTGATTTTAAAGCATTTATTTCAGAAGAATCTGTTTCTAGACCATTTAGACTGTCAAATCTAACAGTTTCCACAAAAATTAAATCAGAATTTAGAGCTTCAGCGATGTCCAATTTAAGTTCAGGATTAGTTTCAAGATCATACTCACTAACCTTTTTAATAACAATGTCGACCCAATGACCAGATGTGACATCATCCCTCACCAGATGCTCTTGATCTGCTAGAGCCATAAAACAACAATCTCTTTCCTCTTCTTCATCGACTGATGAATCATCAGAGGGAACCCATGCTTCTTCAGTAGTTGCTATCATGCATTTGTTATTGTCTTCCATCTATTTAGACAAGAGAGCAATCTGAGCCTTAAGCTTTTTGTATTTCAACTTATAGCTATCATCTAGGCTTGTTATAAGAAGCAGTTGGACCAGACTGAGAGACAAACTGACTGGACCTGCACTCTTTCATGAAATGACCTTTTCTGCCACACTTAAAGCATGTCAGATTGGTCTTGTCAGTGGAAGAACTGGGTGCATGTTGTCCAGTGGGCCTATTTGCTCTGGCCTTAAAACGGTTAACGTTTTGGCCATCATTGCAACCAGGTCATCACTGTCAGTTTCATCACAGTCTGGAGAGATATCATTACAAGCTCCAGAATCCATTAGTTCAGACATCATCTTCTTCATAGAAAATACATTCTCAGAAGATATTAATGCCGCACAAGGTGGTGCAGTATTAGTGACCACTGTGGAACTACTGGAAGCATGATTAAAAGAATCTTTTTCTGCCTCAATCCTCTGGGCTTGATTTTCTTCAGTGAATCTGAAGGCACCATACAATGTTGACAAAGTATGGGAATGCAAGGTTTTACCTTGCCTCAAGACCAGAATCATGTGAGACCATTTTGTTGGAAGAATATCACAAAATTTCTCCAAAAGTATATCCTTGTCTTTTTCTACCCCTAGTCCTCTTATCTGGTTTATGATGCTCATAAATCTGGTGTAAGTACCAGTAAGGGACTCATTGGGGAGAGCAAAAAATGACTCATACTTTTTGTTTAAGGAGACTTTTCTGGTAACAACAGTATCATCACCTCCCTCATGCTGGTTCACTAGTTCATCCACATGCTTTTGGCACTGGGATAGAGAACTAGTGTGGGAATAAGAGTTTCTGGAACAGCCCCGAGGATCATATTTTTAAGAAGTGTATCAAGATTTACTAATCTTTTCTCCTCTTCGGACCAGTGTTCCTCTCTCTTTTCCCTCCCACTTCTTGATCCTGTAGGGTCAAGGAGTGCATTGATAGGAAGTCTTGGCACATAGGGTCCTTCGTTTAAAATTTTCATCATATTCCTTTCAATACCAGTAACATGCAATATTATCCTAGCTTTCCACGTACCAAATTCATCACTGCTCCCATTGAATTTAGGAACAGGATTATTCGAGTAATGCATATGCACATGTGGAGAAGCAGGAGGAGGAGGTGGTGGATTGTTATTTCCAGTGGGTGGTTCATTAAAAATAGTTTCATGAGTTTCTTGTAGATTTTCTGGGATTGCCATCGCGAAACAGATCTAGGTAAGTATATTAACCTTCTGCTCTGATACCAATTGTAAAGTCCCTCACACGATGGTTTAACCCACGAGTGTAAAATACAAGACAAGTATGAACTAGAATCGGACTAGTATTACTTCAATATAAATATGCAAGAATATAAAAGTAATAAATGACTTAAGCAATATTTAAACAAGTAAATAAATGGTGGAACACAAATGTATTTTTCAAGTGTATTTTCTTTATTGATGTATAAACAAAATACAAGATCGTTGCGGAACCTAGATATTACACGTATGTAAGTATCTAAACAATCTTTGAATTACAAGTGATCTATACTTGCTAAATAAACTCCTTTGATCGATATACTTAGAGTTGTGAAGTATAACTGTTTAGATCGAGAGTATTTAAACAAGTTCACCAATTTGCTAAAAAGTGATTTTCTCAAAGAAATGACTTTGTATTTATAGGCAATAAAATTCACCAGTGAATTTTGTGCCGTACAAATATGGTTGCATACATTTAATGATCCGACAAGAACATTAAATGTATTGGATAAGGAATAAGGATAAAGTCACATCAAGTGCAAGTGTATCCTTTTATCCAACCACCTTAACACGCGTATACTTTGGTAAAGAACAAGTGGGTTGTTCTTTGGAAAGTGTGTAAAGGCTTAAAGTCAAATCCTCGATATCAGTGTTCAGACTTGTAAGGTCTAGAACACTGACAATCCTCCAGTGTACAGATCTGGAAAGACTTCCAGTGGACTCCGCCATTTGTCAGTCTTCTTTATTCTTACTTCAGTCTTTGACTTCAGTGAGAACGTCTTCAGTAGAGTAGATCTGGACTGGGGTGAAGTCCAGTGAGATAATCTGGAGAATACTCCAGATTCCTATACAAGTATTTGCTCACTGGTCTTCAATTATTTCTGAACAAATCTTCAGAGGGACTCCAGATTCCAAGTCTGGAGTAGGTCCAGTAGAACACGTTTTTGGACAGATCTTCAGTAAGCTCCAGTAGTCGAGTCTGGAGCGAGTCCAGTAAATCTGGACTAAATCTGGACCTAACAGATCCAGAGGGGTTTGCTTCGGTACTAATGTCCTTGGGCTGTGAGGACTGCTTAGATAAAGAAATCTAAGTGTAAGGCTAGGAGGAGAGAGAATCTGACTCTCAAGGAAGGAAAGAAGAAAGCTTAGATAAAGAAATCTAAGTGTAAGGCTAGGAGGAGAGAGAATCTGACTCTCAAGGAAAGAAAGAAGAAAGCTTAGATAAAGAAATCTAAGTGTAAGGCTAGGAGGAGAGAGAATCTGACTCTCAAAGTTGGAAGGGAGAAGTGTCTGACTGTCTGAGTGTCGAAGTGCAAGGCAGAGTTTGTAAAGAAACCAAGAGCCTAGCACTTCACTCTTTCAACATAACACCAATATAAATATTATTATATTTACTATGGTGACTTATAAATCAGGTGGCGAATGAATAACTGACAAATAATAATTCTGGAATGTTCTGTACCTTTGGAATTTGGGCCAGGACCCATATCTGGTAAGGCCCAGAATTTTAGATTACCCTAATTGTCAGTCTATAAATACTCATTGTCAGACAATCAATTCATTCCATTCAATTGACATCATTCAATCTCAGATATTTATACACACACATTTAATATACAATCATCAGTATATTCATAGATATACATTCATCAATCAATCAATATATTACATTCATATCTTCCAAAGATTCAAACATCTTTGGGAAAATCATCATTCACCTTAGGTTCGTGAAGAACTTAGTAGGTTTGCACTCTTATTGAGGAGATTTTGATGATTTTCGTGGTTAAACCCCTTTTGTGATTGAGCTTCTCATTTTTATGCTCAAACATTGGCGCCATCCGTGAATTTACTGATCACTGGACGGTTTTGTGTTGTTACAAATCAAAAATCTATCACTTTATTTCTTGTTTGTTTCTTAATTTCTCATGGCTGAGGAATTCACTCCTAGTTCTCAGGTTGTACCTTCTGGGTTGGGGAAGGGTATTGATGGAGATGATTCTTCAATTATCAATCTGGAAACTTCTGAGATGGGTGATGCTCAAAATATCTCAGGAGAAAAATTCCCAGATTTTGGTCCTAGATCTGGTGAAGTTGTGACAAATGCAACAAATATTGTTTCTGGTGGATCTAGGCTGCCACCCAAGGTAAGCTTTCCATCTAGCCTTGGTTTTGGTAGTGTCAGTGTGGGACCACTTTTCTCCACACCCTCATCTTCCATATCTCCCTTATCCTTATTTACAACACCCCCAACTAGCACATCTCCTTTCACTATGCTCTCTTCGGGTCCTAGTCAGTTGAGTTCTCACATAACTAGCTTGACTAACCCAACCATGACTGGAGGTCAGACATCCTTACAATCTGTGGCCAGCTCCTCTCAATCTGTGACTATCCAGGAAAGCCATTTGTTGGAATTGATAAAGCTAGCTGCCAAGAACACTCAGCAAGTGCAAGCTCCACCACCTCCTCCAACAGATTGGTTCTCTCAACTCTCTGCTGCGTTAAGGCCAGCTCCGCTTCAGCCGGCCCCACAACCCGCTCCACAGCCTACAGGCATGGAGTCGATAATGAAGTTGTTGGTGGACGAGATGAAAAAGCAAAAGCCAGTCGAGCCTGCTCCTGAACCAGTTAACCCAGCAAAAGAGTTGTTAAAAATGCTAAAAATGGCAGCGGGGGAGGATGTTGATGAGCAAGCAAGGGTGGCCACAGTGCCAAAGTCTGCAACAAAGTCAAGGTTTTGTGACTGGGTGGCAAATTATGCCTTCCCAGACGGTCAGAAGGTTCCCACTATCGTCGGGACTTACGATGGTACTAGGGACCCAGAAGATCATCTCGCAATCTATGATCAGGCCGTGTTAACCGAAAAGTGGGTGGAGCCCGTGGCATGCCACTTATTCCCAGGCACCTTGCAAGGTTATGCCTTAGAGTGGTTCACCAAGCTTCCTGAGAAGAGCATCAAAGATTATGAAGACTTGAAGAGGAAGTTCATAGCTCAGTTTGTCCAACAGAAGAAGCGTCAAAGAAGTCACCTGGAAGCTCACCTAATTAGACAGAGAGAAAGCGAGCCACTAAGGAATTTCATCACAAGATACACCGAGGAATGCCAGAAGATACCGGGTCTCCCTGAAAGTCAACAAGTCTCAGGTTTTACCTTGGCACTGCTCCCTGGTGAACTCCAAGATGATCTAAGTAAGAGAATCCCTTTAACATTTAAGGAAGCTATTGATACGGCGTTCGACTTCATTCGCTCCAAAGAGACTGCCTCACTGGTGAGAGGTGTCACAAAGAAAGATAAATCTGGGGGAGGATTGGCTAGTGAAGAGTGGAGTCGACGTGACCAAAGGCGAGATGAACGTCGGGAGGAACGTCTGGATGAGCGTCGGGAGAAAAGGTTTGGACCATACATCAAAGATGCACCAATTGTTAACTTGATCAAATGCCCTAGAGAAATTCTGAACACTGAGACAGTGTGTGCTACTTTCAAACCTCCCTCACCGATGGCCTTCAAGTCTGGGAAGAAGAACATGAATCAATATTGTGAATTCCATGAGGACCACAGGCATGATACTAATGCATGTAGACAGCTAAAGTGGGAAATCAAGAAGGCATTGGATGAGGGAAAGCTTGAACACTTGGTCTCAGGAGCTAAGCAGGCAAAGAAGACCTTTGCATGGCAAAGGAAGGTGGTGGAGGAGGATGATGATCCAGGAGAGCCTGAGGGCCATGTATACATGGTCCATGAATAAGACAAAACTCTAAGTTAGTATGAGTCTCAACTCCCTCCTTAGAATACCATCTCTCCTCTTTTCTCAAGTTCTAAGCATCTTGATGTAAGCTACTTTGTCAAGAATTATCACTTTATTCTAAATATTTTCATATCGCTTTACTTGAAGTAATATTATGTTTGTTGGTCAGATCATGTATCCCAACCTTATCATTATCATTAATGAAATATCGTTTTCTTTTCGAAAATACTTGGTCAATAAATTGTTGTAAGAACACTTCACTATGAGACAAGCTAAAAGGGTAATCCGAGTGAAAATTCCAGAAGTCAAGTGCTAAGATGGAAGAAAGAATTCCTAGCCAGCTTCTGACACGGATTATAAAAACCCAAGTACTTGTGAAGGCAAGACAGACAAACCAAGTGCCTAAAGGCTAAGACATACCTATGTGTATGAGGGGAAACTTCAAAAAGGATAAAAGCTATAAAGCAATCCCCAACTAACACTTAAAATGATTTTCATTTTCCTCGCCCATGAGGATAGACACTTCGTAAAGAATAATAATACAAAGTGAACATCTAAGCTAAGCTTGGCTAACACTTAGAAAATTTTCATTTTTTCTCAATGAAAGTAGAGTGCTTCACGCTGGAAGCAAGACACAAATTAAGCAAAGTCTCACCAAGTGTGAGTGTATAACAAGCCAAAACCGGGCCCGGCTGAAGACTAAAAATTTATTCATCTTTTTATTCATCGGATAAAAAGGTTGACACTTCTCATCGGGAAGTGATATTTTTATTCATCTTTTTGTTCATCGGAAGAAGGTAAGCACTTCTCATCGGGAAGTGATATTGATAAAGGGATAGCGAAGAAATTACTCCACCCACATCAATATATACATATTTCCGACATCTTATTTGGACGTTTTAGGCACGGTTGATAGCCGTTTATACATGTTTTATGGTGCTTTATGGTATTTGCTGGTGATTTCAGGTCTAAGGCAGGTATTTCACTCACAAATGGTAGAAAACGACTTAGGAATGGTCCAAAGGCACTAACGGATGAAGAATGGTCGAAAACAAAGTTAAAATGGTGAAACCAGGCAAAAGTCGCGGCGCGACCAGTAAACCTCGCGGCGCGAGCTCACAAGAAAAGTCGCGGCGCGAGAAAAGAAGCTCGCGGCGCGAGTTTTTGGTCTGCAGTCCTCTGTTCGAATTTTGGAAGATCTCGCAGCGCGACCCGTGTACCTCGCGGCGCGACTTCGAGCTGACAACATGTTTTTCTCTCTCCTGGGGTATAAATACCAACCCCCACTCAACCCTAAACCTAACTTTTGATACCACAGCCTACACACTTTTCTTCCAGACGATTTTTAGGGTTTTTCAAGGGTTTTCACTACTCCAACATCATTTGAAGACTTGAAGATTAATTTTGATTCTAGATTAGTGATTGTAGCTCGGTTGTAACCTCGATTTGGATTATTACTTCATCTTTGGTAACTATGTTCTCCTTGTTATTTGAATCTCTAGTTATTTTCATTATGAGTAGCTAAATCTCTATACATCTATGAAGATGAAGTGAAACAATTAGTTATAGTTGCATAATATTTTGAATTCAAGTTGGTTTTACTTAACATTTTGTCAAGATCTTAATGAAGTGATTTCTTCTACTTAAACTTGTGTTCTTGGTGATATTTGTGTTCTTCGATAGTGGTACTAGTTGAATGCAAGTATTATTTTAGTTGTTTGTCTTTGAATAACTATTGCTAGGTCATGGTATGATAGTAAAGAATACAAGTTTAATAGAAATTACTTTGTTAAGTGGATTTAACGGATGGTGGTACCACGTTTCTTTCACAAAGATAAAAATTGTTATTTAAATAATCAAATAAACTAGTTAGTTCAAGGAATTGTAATAGGGTTGGTGGTACCACTTGTTGCAAGAAATTGTATTGATTAGGTGATTGAGTTGATTTTACAAACGAAGTGCACGCCGGTTGTGTTTTTGTCTTGTCACGATTATTATCACCAACATTAAAGAATTTGAGCTTAACCCATATGCAACCTAGACTTTTTGCGTAGCGGATTCGACATAGATGGCTTTTTAATTATTTGTTTACAACTCAAATCCTTTAGTGTGCTCTCGATTGACGCCGGTTGAGTACTTTAATTTACTTGTTAATTACATAGCTTTCAGAAACGCAAAGTGACAATTCGGTCACAAACCAAACTTTCTCTTGATTTACATTTTAACAGCCTCTAGTACAACAATCAGTCCTTGTGTTCGATCCTGGTCTTGCCAGTTAGCTATATTACATACGAACGGGTACACTGCCCGTAAGTGTGTTGTAGTCAGTTAGCGGTAGATCTTGTTATAAATTTTAAACTAGATTTCACACATAAAGTTTTTGGCGCCGCTGCCGGGGATTGATTTTAAGTACTTTTGGTTGAGATTCTGTGAATCGACCCTTTTTCGTGCTTTGCACGGAGAAGTTACTTGTTTTATTTCATTTTATTTTGCTTTAATTGTACCCCAGGTGCTATTAAGGTTTGTTTGTTGTGTTGTGTTTGCAGAATATTTCCAGGTAGTGGATGAACACTCGAACTTCTGGGAGACCATTAGTGAAGGCCACATCCAATCCCGAAAAACTCAAAAAGCGCACCAAAACACAAACATCACAACCATCAACTTCCGACCCATTTTTCATAGACACCACTCCTAGATCCAAATCCGACCACATACTTCACGAGACTTATTACGAGTCGGGAAGTAACGAGTGGGGTTACCATTCCGAAAAAGAAGAACCACTTTCCGATAAAACACCTACCCCACCCGAATCACCGAAAACAACCGTTAACATGGCCGGACAACAAAACCCTCCCGATCTTTTCAACATGAAGATCGAGGACCTTCCTCGAACCATACCCACATCTCGCCAATCGGCTATTCGTGCACCCGAAATTGACACTTTCACGGTGAAAGGCAATCACTTGCAAATGGTTAAAGATTTGTGCTTTGACGGAAGGCACAAAAGAGATCCTCATGAGCATCTTGACAAGTTCGAGATGATTTGCAATCTATTCAATTATGGGGAAAATCAGGCCAACAACGTCAAGATGAAGCTCTTTCCCATGTCTCTCACGGGAGAAGCTCATAAATGGTTGAAAGGGTTGGCACCGGATAGTTTGACTACTTGGGGTGCGGTTAGGGAAGCGTTGATTGAGAGATTCTTCCCCGCTAATCGGGAAAGAGAGCTCATACTTGTAATTAGATCTTTTAGGCAAGATGAGGATGAGTCGATAGTTGAGGCTTGGTTAAGAATGAAAGATCTATTGTGGGAATGTCCCGGGCATGGGGTGAGTGATACCGAGATTGTGGGGATATTCATGGATGGGATGAATAGGGAGAGTTATGAGAAGATGGTAATGACGTGTGGAGGTAGCATTAGTTACAAGACCTCGAGTGAGCTTTGGAAAATGTTTGAAGATATGGCAAAAGCTCAAGTTTCAAGGACTTCAAATAGAGATAGGAGGTCACGTAAGGTAGTGGCTAGGGTTGATGAAGGGGAAACATCCGAGGTGATTTCTGAAATTTGGGCACTTTCAAACCGAATGGACGAAAGGTTCTCAATGGTGGAGAACAACTTTGGTGGACTTGAGCGGGATGTGAAGATTATGGCCGGGGGATGTACTCATTGTGGAGGTCCACATCATCCCGATGAGTGTGATTCGGTTGCCCAAGAAGATGTGAATTTTGTGCAAAATCAACGCCAAGGCCAATACCAACCTCTCTTTCAACGGGGTGGCAATTACCAAGGCCGATTTCAAGGTAACTCTTCTAACTCTTTTAATTCTCATTCTAACAATCGTGGTGGTAATTTTCAAGGTAGGTGGCAAAAAGATGATAATCATGGAGCGCCACAACAACCACCATCACCTCCTAGGAAGGAAGAAAATCAAAGCGAAGGATCACCGCTCATGGCCATGATGTCCAAGTTCCTTACAAAGGACCCCAACACCGGAATGAAACCGTGAATGCCATATTTACGCGGTCCGGCAAGGTAATTTTTCCTCCGAGTGATAACTCTTGTGCTTCTAACGTTTCTCCACAGGTTGAGCAAATTGATGAAAGATTGGATGACGAGCTAGAGATGGAGTCACCACCGATGGAGAGCACTTCGGTTCCTAAAGCCACACCGATCAAGGAACCCGTGTTGAAACCCTACCAACCGAAGATTCCTTTTCCACAGAGATTGATGAAGGAAAGGATGAAGGAGCGAATGGATAAATTTGTAAGTGATCTAAGGAAGTTGCATATCAATATTCCGTTTTTAGATGCAATTGTGCAGATGCCAGGGTATGCAAAATGTTTGAAGCAAATCTTGATGAACAAGAAAAAGTTGGCTGAGGTGGAGACTACCGTTTTGGAAAGTGTTTGTTCGGCGGCAATGGCAGGTAAGTTGCCCGAAAAGCGCAAAGATCCAGGTAGTTTTACTGTTCCTTGTAAGATTGGTGATTTGACCGTGAGTAAGGGATTGACAGATTCAGGTGCAAGTACTGATTTAATGCCTTCAATAATTTATGCTAAACTGAACTTAGGAAAACCTAAACCCATCAACATGAAAATTCAATTGGCCGATAAATCTATTATAAGACCTATGGGTATTTTAGAAGACGTGTTGGTCGAAGTGGGGGGTTTGGTATTTCCCGTGGATTTTGTCATCATTGATGTGGGTGAAGCATTAAACGTTCCCCTTATTCTAGGAAGACCATTTCTTGCTACGGCCGATGCTACCATTGAGGTCGGTCGTGGTAAGCTTACATTGAGAACGGGGGATGAATCGGTAGAATTCTTTTGCTTTTGGTAGAGCAAATGATTGGATTCGGACAAAGATGAAAGATGATGTGTTTTTGTATTTTGCTTTTGGTAGAGCAAATGATTGGATTCGGACAAAGATGAAAGATGACTTTTATGTGTTTTTGTATTTTGCTTTTGGTAGAGCAAATGATTGGATTCGGACAAAGATGAAAGATGACTTTTATGTGTTTTTGTATTTTGCTTTTGGTAGAGCAAATGATTGGATTCGGACAAAGATGAAAGATGACTTTTATGTGTTTTTGTATTTTGCTTTTGGTAGAGCAAATGATTGGATTCGGACAAAGTCGTGGTAAGCAAATGATTGGATTCGGACAAAGATGAAAGATGATTTTTATGTGTTTTTGTATTTTGCTTTTGGTAGAGCAAATGATTGGATTCGGACAAAGATGAAAGATGACTTTTATGTGTTTTTGTATTTTGCTTTTGGTAGAGCAAATGATTGGATTCGGACAAAGATGAAAGATGACTTTTATGTGTTTTTGTATTTTGCTTTTGGTAGAGCAAATGATTGGATTCGGACAAAGATGAAAGATGACTTTTATGTGTTTTTGTATTTTGCTTTTGGTAGAGCAAATGATTGGATTCGGACAAAGTCGTGGTAAGCAAATGATTGTTTTCAGTATTTTGCTTTCTATTTTTATGTGTTTTTGTTGAGATCTACAGGTGATAAGTCGTCAGGTCGAACCGATAAGAGAAAATGAGTGTTGAAAAGTCCGGAATTGGAGAAACAGGCGCAGGTCGCGGCGCGACCATAGGGACTCGCGGCGCGAGTTTGGCGAAATCGTGGTCAGAACAAATTCTCGCGGGCGCGAGAAAAGAAATTGCGGCGCGACTGAAGAGGAAAATCGCGGCGCGAGTTTTGGGTCATTCAGGTCAGAACAAATTCTCGCGGGCACGAGGCACGAAGATCGCGGCGCGAGATCTCTAGGCTGCTCGCGGCGCGAGGTTTTGTGGTCGCGGCGCGAGATGTGATGCTGGTCAGGTAAGTTTTCTTTTCCCTTTTAATTAAAATTGAAAATAAAATAGAATGGGGTAAAAATAAACCACAGGGACCGATCCTTTTTCCTTTTACTTTCTTTCTCTCCCTCTTATTTCTCAAACTCTCTCTTTCTCTAAAAACACACACACACACACGACTACATCACGCACACATACACTTAGGGTTTGTAATTTCTTCTTCCTCTCTTCAAGATCTTCTTCTCTTCATCCTCATTCCATCATCATCATGTCCAGGGTAAGTTCTTTTCTCTTTTCTTTTTAATCTTTATTTCAATAATAATTAGGGTTTGTTTTTATCTTTAATTTTTTCTTTCAATTGATGCTTGTTGATTGCTTAGATAGTGTTGTATTGATGTTATGTCACTAGGTATTGCCTAATTTTGGAGATTAATCTTAGAAAAATCCAATTAGGGTTCATCACTTTTAATTTGGGGGTTTTTATGATTTAGTCTTCCTTCATTAATTTTAATTCAATTTAGTTACTACATTGTTAATTTTAGATAAAACCCATCCAGAAAATCCAAAAAAAAAAAAAAAAAATAAAAAAAATAAAAAATTATCGAACAAACTCGCGGCGCGAGCAGGAGACCTCGCGGCGCGAGTTTCTGTGCAGATAGCCCGTTTCTGTCGTTTCTACTTCCTAGCTTTTCGTTATCACTCCTTAGTATCTCCTTTTACTTATTAAGTATATTTTTGGTTGTTTTTGCAGAGGCAACAGGGACCACAAAGGTATGAGGGCAATGTTTGGCCACAAGATTATGAGTTCGACTACGTGGATGAAACCTACAAGGCGCCCTCTGCAAGACAGAGCAGCATGATTAGGTCGCTGAAACCCACAACCCATCCATGGCTTAAGTTCCCGAATGCTCCAAAAGGGGAGCGCCAGGCTTACTTGAACAGGTTGTGTGAAATCCAGGATTATGTATTGGTCGCTCCTCGGACCATGGATTGGGAGATGATTCGAGAGGCGGATCTCATGGGTTATTTTGAACAGAGATTTTTGACCGAGTTTATGGATGAAAGGGCTGGTCGGTTGATACGTATTCCAATGTGGAACAGAATTTTTGAATTAAGAAAGGAGGTGGTGAAGGAGTGGTGTCAAGAGTTCTACTCCACTCTGCAGGTGCAAGACTTACCCATACAGGATCCTATGGAGGATCGGGTAATACATTTTAGGTTGGGAGGTAAACAGCGCCACTGTACTGTTGCCGAGTTTGGATACTTATGTGGAATGTTCCAGATTCAGGATTTTGAGGATGGGGAGGTATATCCGTTTGTAAACAGGAGTCAATTTGCTCTTTCATTCTTTGAGGACGATATGACGTTTGACACATATTGGATGGGCATTTCTGGGAAGGACAGGTTTTATTCGGGGGTTAGCAAGGTGTCGGACATTAGGTCCAAGAGACTGAGGATTCTTCACAAGATGATCACCTATTCATTTCTCCATCGGGGAAATGCAACCGATAAGCTCACCTCTGATGATTTGTGGTTGCTTAGGCAGTTTCAGGAGCTCCCTTCTTCTGGTTGGTTCGGGTGTGCTCCGTATATTTTGGCTAGACATATGTATAAGTCTCGGGAGCATAGGTATTTGTGTGGTCATTTTGTGACCCAGATGGTGGAGAGGCTTGGTTGTGACACACCCGCGGGTAGGTCGGGTATTACTCTTTGTTTGAACACCTCCCTGATTGACACTACGGAGATGAAGAAGTCAAAGTTGATAAGGAGTACTAACGCGAGGGATTTACATTCGGATGAGGAGCAGGAGCCGCCGGCTCAGAGACAGAGGGTGGAGCCGCCACCCCAGATGGAGCAGCAGCCTAACCCTTACCCGGCTTATGATTTTGCAGGTTGGGGAACCAAGCTCGATGAGATCCTGGGACATCAGCGGGAGCTCCAGGACACTCAGGACATGATGATGGATGGTCATAGGACCATGTGGAGCCAGGTGAACCGCATGGGCTTCCAGTGCGAGTCTTGGTCTCCCTACATTAACCATTGGATCCGACCGGACTCTCCACCTCCACCACCGCCTACTCAGACCTTTAGTCCTCCTTCCATCTTCATGCCAGCCAGCACCACTTTCGGGTTCTACAGCCCGCACCCAGGTCAGCAGCATCCACCACAGCAGCCCGGTTGGGCAGGTCCGAGTTCGAGCACAGCAGGTGCTGGCAGCAGCACAGGGGGCGTTCAGGATAGGCCCCAGTTTGGGACCTATAGACACACGACTGGGGAGCGCTACTCCGGACCCGCCTATGATTTTTACAAGGGTATATTTGGTGAGCCGGCAGATCCTGATGCTGGTGACGGTGTTCCCTCTTCCCATGACATGGAGGATGATTGATCTATTCTATTTTCTTTTCTAACTTCTGAAACTTTTGCAACTTTGAACTTTATTTCTTTTCGATTTGGTTGTAATTCCGCCGTTTAGGCGATGATACATTTGTAGTATTTTCCGTATTTCCCTTATTTATGAACTATGTAGTTTGTTTGGTCTTTTGTTTATGGTGATTGTCAGGTGAAAATTTTGGGTTTGCAAGTTGAATTCTGGAAGATTGCTTTTGGAAATTTTGGAATAAACAAGCGGGTTTATGCTGGCAGTCAGTTCAGCACCCACTTGAATTTTTGGCTCGACTTCGCAATGGTGAATTCTTGCCTTCACCCGGAGGTTTTTCGTTTTTCCTTTCTACATTTTGCATTTTTCCCTTTTCCCAATTTTTTTTGCCTTAGTTATTCGTCCATTGGGGACAATGTACAACTTAAGTGTGGGGAGGGGGATTGGTAAATTGGAAAAATGAAAAATTTTGAAGTTTCTTTCCTTTACTAGCATTTTGGTTATGTTTTTAAATTTTTGAGGCTATAGGTTTTGTGCAAAGACGAGAAATGAGGACTTTGAATTTTGCTAATCTAGGATGAAACTTGAGATTGTTTACCTTTAGCTTTCCTTTCCTAGTGCTTGTGGCATTTCATCGTTCCAAGGGGTCATAGGCTTGTTCCGAACTTCAAATAATCTAGGTTGCTTGAGAATTGTACCTTAATGATGAACCTAATGTGAATAATAGCTTCACTAGATGATGTATTGGTAGGCACCGCTTGAGGTTTTCCGTTTGAATTTTGCAACTTGTGTGCACGAAAAGCTTGAAATGTATTAAATATGCTTGTGGTAATTTGACTTAACATATGGTTGCACACCGGATGTCCGGTCCTTAATTCTTATGTTATAGGTTGTGGCTCTAGTCATTATGTTTGGTCTTTATATCGGGGTGTCTGGGGTGCTGCGGCATCAAATGGGTGGCACATGCGGGAACACGCGCAAAACAATTTTCAATAGTCTAATGCTAATGTGGGCTTTGAGATTCGAACAAGTAGGTCCTTGGGGTAACTTCGTTTTACCTAGCTCACCTAAAGCTTCCAACTTGGGATGAGTTGCCCGAAAGTTCGCTACATGGGTCTCATAGAAACTCACGGGTATTTAATTATAAAACCTTTTGTTCTCGTATGTGTTAGTGTTTAGAGCATGGTCTCTGGATATGCAACCCAACCTTGAGTTCTGGCGTATGTCTCTTAACGATACTCACGTATCCGTAGCGAACCGCTGGCCGGATGCTTAAAGTACACTTTCGTATGATCACCTGATGTGTGGATAGAGTTGCAATTCTAGACCGTAGGAGTATGTTTTGTCAAGGGACTCATAAGTATAACGTGATGAAAATCTTATGGAAAACCAATGGCGTGAGTGTTTAAGTGGACAATTATGCCGATAATCATTGTGGAATATTGCTTATGTTGCCAATAATAATGTTGATGCTTGCTAGTAGATTATAGCTTAGTAAGAACGAGCCTAAGGTCCATTGGAATGATAGAAATGTTCAAGAGGTGTTAACACAAGCATAGGGAGGATTCTAATTGTAACCGAAAGATGGTTTTGATCTAGATTAGTCGAATTTTCTGATTTCGTCTTAAACTTTGCTCATTAGTTTTTAAATGCATTTGCTTTTGGTATTTGACACCGCTTGGTAGGAAACTTCTCTTATAACTATGTTTTGTTTTATGAAATCGTGAATTGTTGGGTTATTGAGAATTGATTAAAGTGCATACTTGCTTGAGGGCAAGCAAGGTTTAAGTGTGGGGAGGTTTGATGTGTCTCAATATATACATATTTCCCACATCTTATTTGGACGTTTTAGGCACGGTTGATAGCCGTTTATACATGTTTTATGGTGCTTTATGGTATTTGCTAGTGATTTCAGGTCTAAGGCAGGTATTTCACTCACAAATGTAGAAAACGACTTAGGAATGGTCCAAAGGCACTAACGGATGAAGAATGGTCGAAAACAAAGTTAAAATGGTGAAACCAGGCAAAAGTCGCGGCGCGACCAGTAAACCTCGCGGCGCGAGCTCACAAGAAAAGTCGCGGCGCGAGAAAAGAAGCTCGCGACGCGAGTTTTTGGTCTGCAGTCCTCTGTTCGAATTTTGGAAGATCTCGCGGCGCGACCAGTAAACCTCGCGGCGCGAGCTCACAAGAAAAGTCGCGGCGCGAGAAAAGAAGCTCGCGCGCGAGTTTTTGGTCTGCAGTCCTCTGTTCGAATTTTGGAAGATCTCGCGGCGCGACCTCGCGGCGCGACCCGTGTACCTCGCGGCGCGACTTCGAGCTGACAACATGTTTTTCTCTCTCCTGGGGTATAAATACCAACCCCCACTCAACCCTAAACCTAACTTTTGATACCACAGCCTACACACTTTTCTTCCAGACGATTTTTAGGGTTTTTCAAGGGTTTTCACTACTCCAACATCATTTGAAGACTTGAAGATTAATTTTGATTCTAGATTAGTGATTGTAGCTCGGTTGTAACCTCGATTTGGATTATTACTTCATCTTTGGTAACTATGTTCTCCTTGTTATTTGAATTTCTAGTTATTTTCATTATGAGTAGCTAAATCTCTATACATCTATGAAGATGAAGTGAAACAATTAGTTATGGTTGCATAATATCTTGAATTCAAGTTGGTTTTACTTAACATTTTGTCAAGATCTTAATGAAGTGATTTCTTCTACTTAAACTTGTGTTCTTGGTGATATTTGTGTTCTTCGATAGTGGTACTAGTTGAATGCAAGTATTATTTTAGTTGTTTGTCTTTGAATAACTATTGCTAGGTCATGGTATGATAGTAAAGAATACAAGTTTAATAGAAATTACTTTGTTAAGTGGATTTAACGGATGGTGGTACCACGTTTCTTTCACAAAGATAAAAATTGTTATTTAAATAATCAAATAAACTAGTTAGTTCAAGGAATTGTAATAGGGTTGGTGGTACCACTTGTTGCAAGAAATTGTATTGATTAGGTGATTGAGTTGATTTTACAAACGGAGTGCACGCCGGTTGTGTTTTTGTCTTGTCACGATTATTATCACCAACATTAAAGAATTTGAGCTTAACCCATATGCAACCTAGACTTTTTGCGTAGCGGATTCGACATAGATGGCTTTTTAATTATTTGTTTACAACTCAAATCCTTTAGTGTGCTCTCGATTGACGCCGGTTGAGTACTTTAATTTACTTGTTAATTACATAGCTTTCAGAAACGCAAAGTGACAATTCGGTCACAAACCAAACTTTCTCTTGATTTACATTTTAACAGCCTCTAGTACAACAATCAGTCCTTGTGTTCGATCCTGGTCTTGCCAGTTAGCTATATTACATACGTAAGTCCCAACTCAATAGATGGTACTACTGAAGACACCTCTATGTCAATGGTGGAGTTACTTTGCAATATATGCACTGAACTGGAGACGACCAGTTGTAGTGTGTATATACCAAGTTCTAGATAGATTACTTATTTAAAAGACAATAAGTAAAGAACAATGCAATAATACAAAATACTTGTAAGATAACTTGATGAGACAATATGTAATTTTCAAGTGTAATTTATTTATTGATGTGAAATAAATTACAAGGTTGTTGCGGAACCAAGATAATACAAGAATGTAAATATCCTAACAACCTATGAACTACAATTGATCTACACTCGGAATTTCTCTAAACAATCGAAACACTTAAAGTTGTAAAATGTTCCTTTTTACGATTGAGAGAATATTGCACAAGTTCACCAAGATAAAAATTGTTATTTAAATAATCAAATAAACTAGTTAGTTCAAGGAATTGTAATAGGGTTGGTGGTACCACTTGTTGCAAGAAATTGTATTGATTAGGTGATTGAGTTGATTTTACAAACGGAGTGCACGCCGGTTGTGTTTTTGTCTTGTCACGATTATTATCACCAACATTAAAGAATTTGAGCTTAACCCATATGCAACCTAGACTTTTTGCGTAGCGGATTCGACATAGATGGCTTTTTAATTATTTGTTTACAACTCAAATCCTTTAGTGTGCTCTCGATTGACGCCGGTTGAGTACTTTAATTTACTTGTTAATTACATAGCTTTCAGAAACGCAAAGTGACAATTCGGTCACAAACCAAACTTTCTCTTGATTTACATTTTAACAGCCTCTAGTACAACAATCAGTCCTTGTGTTCGATCCTGGTCTTGCCAGTTAGCTATATTACATATGTAAGTCCCAACTCAATAGATGGTACTACTGAAGACACCTCTATGTCAATGGTGGAGTTACTTTGCAATATATGCACTGAACTGGAGACGACCAGTTGTAGTGTGTATATACCAAGTTCTAGATAGATTACTTATTTAAAAGACAATAAGTAAAGAACAATGCAATAATACAAAATACTTGTAAGATAACTTGATGAGACAATATGTAATTTTCAAGTGTAATTTATTTATTGATGTTAAATAAATTACAAGGTTGTTGCGGAACCAAGATAATACAAGAATGTAAATATCCTAACAACCTATGAACTACAATTGATCTACACTCGGAATTTCTCTAAACAATCGAAACACTTAAAGTTGTAAAATGTTCCTTTTTACGATTGAGAGAATATTGCACAAGTTCACCAAGAATATTGCAGGTATGCAAAGTGTGAAGTATTCAACTTATGTGATTTACTTAAATATTCTTGTTGTGCAATGACTTGTATTTATAGGCAAAGTTAACATTGGGATGTTAACTTTGGTCGTACAAATGTGGTTGAGAGCATTTAAGGAATAGCATTTAATTCCTTAAAATGCAGTGTAAAGTTGCAGCATAAAGCAACTTTATTCAACCATCTTTATGTACCTTTTAGTATTTAAATAATAAGATAAGTCTTATTATCCGGGTAAAAGGACATAAAGCACAAAGTCAATTCCTCGTAATCAGTGTAAAGCTTTGTAAGAGCTTTCCACTGATGGTCTCCAGTTTGTAACTGACTAGAATGTCAACTGGGCTTCGCTGCCATTGCCATTCTCTATCTTCCACTTGTTGTCTTCGACTTCAACTGGAAGGATTCTTCAACTGGTCAGTTCTCAACTGGAGGAAGTCTTCAATTGCGTTGACTGTACGGTGCAACTGGACTTCAATATATTTCTGGACAAATCTTCTGGGTCTCCAGTTCACTGGACAGTTTCACTGGGTCTCCAGGTGCAACTGGAGATTGGCCAGTTTACCAGTAAACTGGTCCTAACATTCTTAACGCTTAAGAGCCATTTAATTAATTCACCCATAGTTGTATCACCTAGTTATGTATTGCCTTTTGAGATAATGTGTGACGCTAGTGATTATGCTGTAGGAGCAGTGCTAGATTACATACGAACGGGTACACTGCCCGTAAGTGTGTTGTAGTCAGTTAGCGGTAGATCTTGTTATAAATTTTAAACTAGATTTCACACATCACTCGCCCATGAGGATACACACTTCGTAAAGAATAATAATACAAAGTGAGCATCTAAGCTAAGCTTGGCTAACACTTAGAAAATTTTCATTTTTTCTCAATGAAAGTAGAGTGCTTCACGCTGGAAGCAAGACACAAATTAAGCAAAGTCTCACCAAGTGTGAGTGTATAACAAGCCAAAACCGGGCCCGACTGAACACTAAAAATTTACTCATCTTTTTATTCATCGGATAAAAAGGTTGACACTTCTCATCGGGAAGTGATATTTTTATTCATCTTTTTGTTCATCGGACAAGAAGGTAAGCACTTCTCATCGGGAAGTGATATTGATAAAGGGATAGCGAAGAAATTACTCCACCCACATCAATTTTACGTCTTATTCATTCATTGGATGATAAGATAAGCGTTTCCTATTGGGAAGCGGCGCGCGCAAAAATTTAGAAACCTTTTTCTTTCTCTCTTTTGTTTCTACCTAAAAGAAGAAGAAAATGGTTACGAAAGATAGAACAAAGAAAGATTTAGAGTTCGACTATAAGTATTGTCTAGAGAAAACACTTACACCCGAACTCGGGGGACTTAATGAGGTATGGTTGGATCCATACACATTTAGCAAAGTCAGATTGAAACCTAAGTGTAATGAAGTCAAGACTAAGAGTGGCAGGCAGCGAAGTTCTGAGCCCTAATTTTGTATCATATATATATATATATATTTATTATATATATATATATATATATAATATAATCGAAGCCTATGAAAGAAGGAAAGACAAGAAAGAAGCAAAGATAAACAAGAGAAGGTCAGATCGAAGCCTAAGAAAGATTAAGAAAGGCGAAGCTTAGGCAGAGATAGTGAGAATCGGCGAGGTTACAAAGGCAGCAAGGCTTAGATGTCGAACCTTAAAGAAAGATAAGGTAAATCGAACCTTCAGTGAAGAAGCCTTAGAAATCCATCGAGACTTAGAGGATAGCTGTCAATATATTTACATATATATATACGTTTGTCGAAGCCTAAATAAAAGAAAATAAAAGGAATCGGAGTCTAGGAAGGAAAGGCAGCCAGCGAGACTTTGAAGCAAAGGCAGGTGGAATTCCAGCGAGCTCTAAATAAACACAAAGTAGAAATTAAGAAAGAGAGTGGCAATGCTTCGAGCCTTCAAAGGAAGCCTTGGTCGAGCCTTCAAGATAGGAGTGGGCCCAGTCGAACCTAAACAGAGGAGAGGAGAGAGAATCTGACTCTCAAGGAAAGAAAGAAGAAAGCTTAGATAAAGAAATCTAAGTGTAAGGCTAGGAGGAGAGAGAATCTGACTCTCAAGGAAGGAAGGAAGAAAGCTTAGATAAAGAAATCTAAGTGTAAGGCTAGGAGGAGAGAGAATCTGACTCTCAAGGAAAGAAAGAAGAAAGCTTAGATAAAGAAATCTAAGTGTAAGGCTAGGAGGAGAGAGAATCTGACTCTCAAGGAAGGAAGGAAGAAAGCTTAGATAAAGAAATCTAAGTGTAAGGCTAGGAGGAGAGAGAATCTGACTCTCAAGGAAAGAAAGAAGAAAGCTTAGATAAAGAAATCTAAGTGTAAGGCTAGGAGGAGAGAGAATCTGACTCTCAAGGAAGGAAAGAAGAAAGCTTAGATAAAGAAATCTAAGTGTAAGGCTAGAAGGAGAGAGAATCTGACTCTCAAGGAAGGAAGGAAGAAAGCTTAGATAAAGGAATCTAAGTATAAGGCTAGGAGGAGAGAGAATCTGACTCTCAAAGTTGGAAGGGAGAAGTGTCTGACTGTCTGAGTGTCGAAGTGCAAGGCAGAGTTTGTAAAGAAACCAAGAGCCTAGCACTTCACTCTTTCAACATAACACCAATATAAATATTATTATATTTACTATGGTGACTTATAAATCAGGTGGCGAATGAATAACTGACAAATAATAATTCTGGAATGTTCTGTACCTTTGGAATTTGGGCCAGGACCCATATCTGGTAAGGCCCAGAATTTTAGATTACCCTAATTGTCAGTCTATAAATACTCATTGTCAGACAATCAATTCATTCCATTCAATTGACATCATTCAATCTCAGATATTTATACACACACATTTAATATACAATCATCAGTATATTCATAGATATACATTCATCAATCAATCAATATATTACATTCATATCTTCCAAAGATTCAAACATCTTTGGGAAAATCATCATTCACCTTAGGTTCGTGAAGAACTTAGTAGGTTTGCACTCTTATTGAGGAGATTTTGATGATTTTCGTGGTTAAACCCCTTTTGTGATTGAGCTTCTCATTTTTATGCTCAAACAATGGAATATAAAGGGTTTTCCAAAATAAATAAAATAAATTTGATTTTGAAATTCAAACCCACAAAAAAAATATTATTTTAATGAAATCAATTTTGATCGGGTTTGAAGTCCGAAAATAATTTTGGGCATACGTCCGCATTTAATGCAACGACGGCTATGACCCCACTTTTTCACAAAACTTTTCAACACTTTAAAGAAAAAGTGATCATTACTTTTCATTTACGGCGCAACTTGTGTGACACGTCAGCAGAAGGTATCATTATTCAAACGTTATACAGTAACCTTCACGTGTTCACACAACGACCAAGTATCCAAAATACATTATAAAGGACAGACTCATCTCAGAAATAATACACAAAATCTGAGCATGATCAGATTTAAGGAATATGAACCATCTCAGTTTATACAATTATTCTGAAATTATTTCAGAAATTCTGAAGCATTTCAGTCAAAATATTTTTCTGAAAGCAAAGTTTCCCCTTAGAGAAAAATTCTTTTAAACATAAAAATATTTGACACTTCCCCCTGAGGTGATGCTATACAGGATTTAGCATATCTAACTCACTGATGAGATGTTTAAACGTTTTGACATCCAAGGGTTTTGTAAAAACATCAGCGAGTTGTTTATCAGTGGGAATAAAATGAAGTTCAATGTCACCTTTAATAATGTGATCTTTAATAAAATGATACCTGAGGTCGATATGCTTGGTTTTGGAGTGCATGACAGGATTGTGAGAGATGGCAATGGCACTGGTGTTATCACAAAATATTGGAGTCTTTGTATACTTAACACCATAATCAGTTAGTTGGTTCTTCATCCACAAAATCTGAGCACGATCAGATTAAAGGAATATGAACCATCTCAGTTTATACAATTATTCTGAAATTATTTCAGAAATTCTGAAGCATTTCAGTCAAAATTTTTTTCTGAAAGCAAAGTTTCCACTTAGAGAAAAATTCTTTTAAACATAAAAATACTTGACACTTCCCCCTGAGGTGATGCTATACAGGATTTAGCATATCTAACTCACTGATGAGATGTTTAAACGTTTTGACATCCAAGGGTTTTGTAAAAACATCAGCGAGTTGTTTATCAGTGGGAATAAAATGAAGTTCAATGTCACCTTTAATAATGTGATCTTTAATAAAATGATACCTGAGGTCGATATGCTTGGTTTTGGAGTGCATGACAGGATTGTGAGAGATGGCAATGGCACTGGTGTTATCACAAAATATTGGAGTCTTTGTATACTTAACACCATAATCAGTTAGTTGGTTCTTCATCCACAAAATCTGAGCGCAGCAACTGGCTGCAGAAATGTATTCAGCTTCAGCTGTGGAGAGTGATACTGCAGTCTGCTTCTTACTTGTCCAACTAACCAATTTGCCACCTATGAAATGACAACCACCTGTGGTACTTTTCCTATCTATTTTACAACCTGCATGATCAGAATCTGAATAACCCATTAGATCTAGACTTGAGCCTTTGGGATACCAAAGACCAAGTCTGGGGACACCTTTAAGGTATCTGAAAATCCTTTTCACAGCATTTGCGTGTGCTTCTCTGGGATCAGACTGAAATCTTGCACAAAGGCATGTTGCAAACATTATGTCAGGTCTACTAGCAGTTAAGTACATGAGGGATCCCACCATACCACGATATTTTGTGGGATCCACTTGTTTTCCATTGGGATATGAGTCCAAAGTTAATGGTGCAGAAATAGGAGTATCTTTTGATGAGACAGAATCAAATTGATATTTCTTTAATAAATCTCTGACATATTTCTCTTGATTTATAAAAATACCATCACTGGTTTGTTTCACTTGAAGACCTAGAAAATATGTCAGTTCACCCATCATACTCATTTCATACTCAGATGACATTATTTCAGAAAACTGTTCACACATTTTGTTATTTGTAGACCCAAACACAATATCATCAACATAAATTTGTACAAGTAAGATGTCGCTTTTATCATGCAATATGAATAAAGTGTTTTGTTTAGTCTGTACACCCAATGAGATATTTCTTCATTTATGAACCCTGGTGGCTGATACACATACACAACTTCTTCCAATTCACCATTCAAGAACGCACTCTTGACATCCATCTGATAGACTTTGAACTCATGATGAGCTGCAAAAGCTAAGAAAATTCTGATAGCTTCTAGTCTAGCAACTGGTGCAAAAGTTTCATCAAAGTCTACTCCTTCTTCTTGTGAGTAACCCTTTGCAACAAGTCTTGCCTTGTTTCGAATCACATGACCATCTTCATCCATCTTGTTTCTGAATACCCATCTTGTCCCAATTGGTTCTTTCTTTAGATCACTGGGACAAGGAATAAGTTCCCAAACATCGTTCCTTTTAAACTGATTAAGCTCATCTTGCATGGCTTCAATCCAGCTAGGGTCTTTTATAGCCTCGTCAATCTTCTTCGGTTCTATCAGTGATAAGAAGCTGACATTTAAGCATTGATCGCTTGTGGCTCTTCTGGTCTGAACCCCACTAGTGGAATTTCCAATGATTTGCTTGATTGGATGTGCTCTTGTCCACTTAGTGTAATGACCAGGATGAACAATGATATCAGTGCAAGAACTCCTCTGAATTACTTCAGGAGGTGCTTCAGAAAAGACTACTTTAGTCTCATCATCTTCCTCCTGCAGATCATGATTTGCATCATGAAACTGTTCAGATTGGGGTAATTCAGTGGAACCTGATATCTGAGGTGAAGCAGCATGTACATCTGATCCAATAGTCAGTTCAGAAGGTAGCTTAAAACTGACTGAAGGATAGAATGGAATGTTGCTTGATTTGTTAATTATTGGTTCTGAACTGAGATGTTCAGAAGCAGGTTCAGGTGACTGATCAGATTGGACAATAGGATCAGAATCACCAAAACTTATTGGACTTTCTGAGGGTGGTACAGGAGTTGAATTCTTAAAGATTGCAGAATTAGATTCATCAAAGGTAACATGAAGTGACTCATCAACCTTTTCAAGTCTCTTGTTATAGACTCTAAAGGCTTTGCGATTTGTTGAATATCCTAGGAAGTACCCTTCATCAGCTTTTGCATCAAATTTTCCAAGCTGATTGGAATCATTCAGAATGTATACTGGGCATCCAAATACATGGAAATATCCAATATTAGGCTTTCTATTTCTGAGTACTTCATAGGCTGTCTTCTTGTGTCTTTTGACATAGACAGATCTGTTCTGAGTGTAGCAAGCAGTTGCAACAGCTTCAGCCCAGAAATTCTTGGGAAGACCAGATTCATTTAGCATACTTCTAGCAGCTTCAATCAGCGTACGATTCTTTCTTTCTACTACACCATTCTGCTCTGGTGTGTGGGCTGAGGAGAAGTTATGAGATATGCCAGTTTCAGTGCAGAAGGACTCCAGAGTGGCATTTCTGAATTCAGTGTCATTGTCACTTCTGAGCTGACAAACTTTTCGCTTATGCTTGAGTTCAATTTGTTTGATGAGAGCAATGATTTCAGCAGCAGCTTCACTCTTGGATCTGAGGAAAATTACCAGCAATATCTTGAATATTCATCAACAACAACAAGGGTATACTTCTTTCCCACTCTTGTCTGAACATTCACTGGTCCAAAGAGGTCCATGTGAAGCATGTGAAGAGGTTCAGTTATACTAAAACTTTGCTTTGTCTTGAATGAAGCACTTTTCTGCTTACCCATTTCACAACCTGGACATGTGTAGAAATATAAAAATGGTGTTAAATTGTAAATTAGTTATTGTGGAAGGGGTTTTAGTATAAATAGGATGATTTATATATAAACCCCTAACCACCTCATTATGTAATAAGCCTTTAACATTAATCCATACTTACATCTCACTAAGATATACTTTCTCTCTCCTCCCTATCATCTTCAACCTCCATTTCACACACAAACACACTTTACACACACTAACCTAAAACCTCCATTAAACCTTCAATTAAGCTCAAGTTTGTTTCTAACAATTGGTATCAGAGCATAATCGGTGTATCCGAACGATCTACAATCATATCCGTTACTGATTTTGCGATTTATTTCGAGTTTTGAGCTTAATTACGATCAGATTTTACTGTTTTTGCTTATTTCGAGACTGATTAATGATTCTGATCATTAATTAGAGGTGGATTGTTGTTAAATTTGTGCAATTGTTGATCATTAAGCTGATTTAGTGTCAAATTTTCAATTTTTAGGAACGGTTTCTCAACTTGTTCGGAAAACTGAGAAAAACTTTTCATATATTTCAAAACTAGAAAAGTCAATTTGATTTGTCTCATTCTGCTGCAAGTTGTATTCACGTGATTGTCACTTTTGAGTACAATTGACTGTTCACATTGTTAACATCGAAATTACATTTTACATTTAATAAAAAGAAAAAAAAAAGAACATTTTCTTAGTATATCTTCTCTCCTCAATTTCTTCTTTGTTGGTGATCGACTGAAGCTGTAATTCATCTTGTTTTACTCGCCATTGAATTCTGAACATAGTGATGTTTTCAATTTCTCGATCAGTTGAGTTTTGTTGACGGTTGACTTTTCCGGCGAGATATTGATTTTTCCGGCAAGCTTAAAATTGATTTTTGTTGCTGAGTGTTTGTTCGTGGTTGTTTTCTGAGCGTTTTGGTAATAGTTTCATGTTCTAATTCGGTGTATCGAAGGAGTAATTGACGTTTGAAGTTTTCCGGCGAGATTCCGGCCACCGTTGTTACTGTTCACCGTCGTGATCTTGAAGAAACCATTTTTCTGCAAATACTTTCAGTTACTGATCTCAATATTTTTCAAAGTCAAAGTTTTC
This sequence comes from Erigeron breviscapus, assembly GCA_034093135.1. Lineage (NCBI taxonomy): Eukaryota > Viridiplantae > Streptophyta > Magnoliopsida > Asterales > Asteraceae > Erigeron > Erigeron breviscapus. The sequence goes on from CM067168.1 coordinate 25,664,031, forward strand.
TTTGGTCAAAGGTTCAAAAGAAAAGGTTCAAAAAGATGGTTTGAAAGAAAGTTCAAAATATTTTTTTTAATAAGAGGTTCAAAAGAGGTGGTTCAAAAGGAGTTCAGAAAGAAAAGGTTCAAAAAGATGGTTTGAAAGAAAGTTCAAAATATTTTTTTTAATAAGAGGTTCAAAAGAGGTGGTTCAAAAGGAGTTCAGAAAGAAAAGGTTCAAAAAGATGGTTTGAAAGAAAGTTCAAAATATTTTTTTTAATAAGAGGTTCAAAAGAGGTGGTTCAAAAGGAGTTCAGAAAGAAAAGGTTCAAAAAGATGGTTTGAAAGAAAGTTCAAAATATTTTTTTTAATAAGAGGTTCAAAAGAGGTGGTTCAAAAGGAGTTCAGAAAGAAAAGGTTCAGAAAGAAGGGTCAAGCAAGAAGGGCTCAGTTCTTTTTAAGTAAGTGACCTTACCATTTGCCGAGCAGGTTACCAGTGTTTGCAGAAGTTCCAGACTCGTGTTTATCACATTTGCAGAGGTCGTGAATCAAGCCATTTTCCGAGCTCGCTACACGACCAGCATCATTGTTCTAGTGTTTGCCGAGCTCAACCCCTTGACCAATACTCGTGTTTGCAGAGATAGACTCTCGAGCTCATCTTGTATCCTTGTGTTTGCCGACCTCTTACTTAGCCAAATTTTTTTTCAAACACTCATTTGCAGAGCTTAAACCTCTGCAAATCCCATTTACCGAGCTCGTTTCTCTGCAAATCAACATTTCGTGTAACATTTAGAAAAACTTTCTCAAACACCTCATTTGCAGAGCTTATACCTCTGCAAATCGACCTATTTTCCGACACTTAACAAATTTTTCTGTCAAAAACCCCATTTGCAGAGCTTATACCTCTGCAAATCCCATTTGCAGAGCTCATACCTCTGCAAACCATTCAAACTGAAAATTTCTTTCTTTCACCATTTGCAGAGCTTATACCTCTGCATTCCATTTGCAGAGCTTATACCTCTGCATTCCATTCATCAAGACTTATAAAAAAATTTTCGGCTAATTTTTCTTATTTGAACTGTTTGCAGAGCAAAAACCTCTGCAAATAGTTCAATTAGAAAATTTTTCTCACTTCAACTGTTTGCAGAGCAAAAACCTCTGCAAATAGTACAATTAGAAAAAAATTTCTAATTTCAACTGTTTGCAGAGCAAAAACCTCTGCAAATAGTTCAAATTGAAAAAAAAAATTCAAGTTTTTTTTTTAAAAAAAAATTTTCATTTCAACTGTTTGCAGAGCAAAAACCTCTGCAAATAGTTCAATTAGAAAATTTTTCTCACTTCAACTGTTTGCAGAGCAAAAACCTCTGCAAATAGTACAAATTGAAAAAAAAAAAAAAAATTTAAGTTTTTTTTTCTAGAAAATTTTTTCTAATTTCAACTGTTTGCAGAGCAAAAACCTCTGCAAATAGTTCAATTAGAAAATTTTTCTCACTTCAACTGTTTGCAGAGCAAAAACCTCTGCAAATAGTACAAATTGAAAAAAAAAATTAAGTTTTTTTCTAGAAAATTTTTTCTAATTTCAACTGTTTGCAGAGCAAAAACCTCTGCAAATAGTTCAATTAGAAAATTTTTCTCACTTCAACTGTTTGCAGAGCAAAAACCTCTGCAAATAGTTCAATTAGAAAATTTTTCTCACTTCAACTGTTTGCAGAGCAAAAACCTCTGCAAATAGTACAAATTGAAAAAAAAAATTCCAAGTTTTTTTCTAAAACCATTTTTATTACTTACCCATTGTTGGTGTGGAATTTGAGAAAAAAATTTTTGAAACCCCCATTTGCAGAGATATATGCTCTGCAAATAGCACTTTCTAGCTTCAAGTGTTGTGAATCATGGCTGTGTGGTTGTTGTGATTGCTTGAGTCGTGGTTGTGTGATGTGATGACTTGTGATTTTTCTGATCTAAGTATATTCATTTTTTAGTGATTAATCTGTTGTGATTTCCCATTCAATATTTTTCTAGTATTTTCCATTCTTCATTTCTTAATCATCATGTCTTCAAGAGAAGCATTGGCTCTTGGTTCTGCAGAGGATGATAATCAGGTAATCTTTGTCTCTAAGAAATACTTACAATATCTTATGAATCAAAGTGAAACAGGGATTCTTGACAAACAAGAACTTGATGCCAAAGTCCTGGAGTTAACCAAGACCGTGAGACAACTGCAAGTTGAGAAGACTAATGAAATGCTAAGAGCAAATGCTTTGGCGCAGGACATTGAGTTATTAAATGTGAAACTGAAAGAGTCTAATCCTGAGTTGAAGGAGCTTGAAGACAAAATTTCTGACCTAACATATGAGTGTTGTATCAAAGATACTCTTTATCAACAACTGGATAAGAAGAATAAAGAGCTCAAAACTGCTGATAATTTCAGTTTGTCTGAAAAGGAAAGTCTTCAATCTGAAGTTGACCGAATCACTTCTGAGAACAAAGAGCTCAAAACTGCTGATAATTTCAGTTTGTCTGAAAAGGAAAGTCTTCAATCTGAAGTTGACCGAATCACTTCTGAGAACAAAGAGCTCAAAACTGCTGATAATTTCAGTTTGTCTGAAAAGGAAAGTCTTCAATCTGAAGTTGACCGAATCACTTCTGAGAACAAAGAGCTCAAGTCTGGTAATACTCTCAATTTGTCTGCTATGGAAAGTTTTCGACTTGAAATTGACCAACTCAAATCTGAGAATAAAGAGCTCAAACTGCTGATAATTTCAGTTTGTCTGAAAAGGAAAGTCTTCAATCTGAAGTTGACCGAATCACTTCTGAGAACAAAGAGCTCAAGTCTGGTAATACTCTCAATTTGTCTGCTATGGAAAGTTTTCAACTTGAAATTGACCAACTCAAATCTGAGAATAAAGAGCTCAAATCTGCAAATGATCTCATTTTGTCCAACATGGAAAGTATTCAAAAAGAAAATGATCATTTGCAGTCAAAAATTTTCAAATTAACAAATGAGTTGGACAATTCTTCAAATGAACTCAACAAAATTGTTTTGGACAATCAATCAAAAGAACTTGTTTTGCAACAAAAGATTTCTGAGCTTAACCATGAGTTGCGAAACAAGTCCACCAGTTTTGAGAGCAAAGTTGAAGAAGAAAGAACAAAGTTTTGTGCTCAAATCAAGTGTCTTGATGACAAGTGTTTGCAACTTCAGTCAAATGAAACATTTTTGACAAAGCAAATTTTCGACCTTGAGATTGAATTGCAAACACAAACCAAATCTTTTCAGCGTCAAAATCATTGTTCTGTCTCTCTTGACCTACCTAAAGAAGTTGTTGAAGGTTGCACTGAACCTGATTGTCCTGTATGTGAAGTTGTGGATTATTCTGTACCAAGGGAAAGTGATGTTGTTAAGACCGTTGAGACCTCAACTCAGACTGATGTTGAGTGTGTTTGTGACAAGACTGAGATGTCCAAAAGTTTTCCAAAATCTATTTCATCAAAACCTAAAGTTGATGTTCCAAAGAGGGTTTACACGGGTAAATCTTCAAAACCTTTTGAAAGAAAAATCTCTCAGTTTACTAATTACTCCTTACAAAAGGGTAAGAAGTACACTAAGAAACCAAATTTTGATGGAACAACTACTTTTGTCTCCTTTCTATCCTTTGAGGATAAATCATCTCATATTTCGCAAGCAAAATCTCAGTTGACTAAATCTAAATGGAAACCGTTTTTAAAAGATCAGTCAACTGAGTCAAAATCATTCAAATATTCTTTTTCGGAACTTTTTGATCTTGCACCAAAACCTGTGAAAGCAGTTGTGCAAAAAGTGAATGATTTTGCTTCGAAAAATCATTTTCCAAATCAATCTCTCAAGATTGGAAGCTTTTCAAAGAAATCAAATGATTTTTCACCGTTGCTTCCACGAAAACTCTTTTCAACTAAACCACCGGGTTTTAGTTCATCGTGGAATGCAACTTCTATTCATCAAATCGATGATACTTACATTTGGACTTTCAAGAATTCAAAAACCATTGGACCCAATTTCAAATGGGTTCCAAAAGTGATTTCCAAGTGATTTGATGAATAGTGGCTTATGCACACATCAGTGTATAACCCGTGCTAAAACCCGTTTTCGTAATTTCTTCATTTTTAGAAAAATCCAAAAAGATTTTCATTTTCTTATTTTGAAAAATCCAAAAAGATTTTCATTTTCTTATTTTGAAAAATCCAAAAAGATTTTCTCTTTTCATCTTTTTGTTTATTTACTTTGTCTTTGAGTTTCTCACAATGTTTTGGATGAGATGCAAGGCATCGAACGCCTTTGTGTACTGCCTTTGTTGTCTCATTTTTAATGTTTGTGAGCAACTTTCAAACTCTTTACTCACCCTTTATGTGCAAAAACTTTGTTTATATCATGCATATATTTAGGGGGAGTTTGTTTATAAAACCAAAACTTCCAAGTGTTTAAACTCATTTTCCATTTTAAAACACTTTGGAAGATTTTCAAACCATTTTTGATCAAATTCAAAGAAGTTCGGTGTTAGATTTGCACATGAGAGTTTAGGCCACTCATAAATACTCCATGATCTTGTCATCGCCGATGAGATCTAACCCCGGAGTTCAAATCTCAATTCTAGATTGTGAGGGTTTATGAGCGTGGTGATGATGTTTGTGCAAATAGGACATGAGGGAGTAGTCGAAAAGTGAGAGGTTACGGTGAAATGATGTGAGAAAGGGCTAAAAGAAATAAAAGCCCTCCCTAAAATTCTTAAAAAGCCGGGTCAACACGTTCCTATCGGATTTCATTTGTTGATTTCTCGATATTGAAGAAGACTTCATGGACCCAGTGAAGCAATGCACATCTTTTCCTAACCACTCAAGTGTTTCTTAACAAATACTTGTTTTATTCTCACGGAGATTTTCACATTTCTATCGACTCTTCATTTGGAAGACGTTGATATTGAAAAAGGGAGACACTCTGCTCTGGTCCCCGACTTCATTTGATCACTTATCGAGTCTAGAGCGTACTTGAAATATTCTTTCATTTGACTAGGACACAATGAGTCTTTATATGTCTTTGTGACATTGCATATCTTTGTGATATTGCCGGAACATTCGTAGTGATATCATATTTTTGATATTCCATGATGATCGAATGGAAATCCTACCAATGCTAACATCTTTTCCAACGTTGAACGTAGGTCTCACATTTTCATTTTATGAATTTGTTGAGTAAACGAGAAGTCTATGTGACCTCAGATTTATTTTCCCAAAAGTCTTTGAGGATAGTAAGACATGGTTATTGAACGCCTTTGTGACACTGACCATGAATTACATTCTTTAAAGCAATCTATCGGTTGAAAAGCAATAGACCGAACCATTTAGAGATAAGCTTTGTGCATTTCTCGATGATAATGGGAAGTCCTAAAAATAGTAATCGTATTTTTAGGCCACACCATTAATCCTTTTGATTTTTGGTTGTGTCAACGGATCATTATTATCCGGTTTTCATTTCTCTTCACACAAACACAAAGAACACAAACACCCTATTAAAATCCTTTTCCAAAACCGCAACCTTACATTCTAGTTCACCAATAGGTTCATTGGGAATTGGGATTTGGGTTGGGTTAATTTGCGTGCTTGTTGTTTGTTGGCATCTACCGTTTATGCTATCAATCATTATTGTATGATGAACACGTTTCACATTTTCATCATAAGGGGGAGAAATGATTATATGATTGATAGATAGAGTTCAAGGATATAGGTAGAATTTGATTGGTAGAATTTGTTCGAGGATGATTGTTGTGTTTGGATGTTCAAAGGATCGTTAGTTTAGGTGAAGAGAGTGAATAATTATCGTGATATGTTGAGAATTGATATATTGTTTTGAGAAAGTTAAAGGATTGATTCGAGATCGAGTATATTCAAGATGATGTACATGGTTGATATTTGAAAGATTTATTGAATAATTGACCATTTGTTTGATGATTAGAAAAGTTTGAGATTGAATGAAGATTGTTCTTTTGATAGATACTTGGATTGTTAAGATCCAAAGATTGTTCACTTGAGGGGGAGCAAGAGTAAACTCTTGAGTCGTTAAATATGCTCCGAAATGATTGTTGGTTCGAGGGGGAGCAAGAGATTAAAGATTTGTTATTGAATAATTTGCTCCGAGATAGTTGTTTGATTGAGGGGGAGCGAAGGTTAATTGATCAAAGAATCAAATGCTCCAAGATAATTGTTGATTCAAAGACAAGTTCGATCAAGAATTGAAGTTTTAAAGTCAAATCAAATTTCCGCATTCCAAAACCAAGCTTCCGAAATGCCAAGAGATTTCAAAGTCAAAACCAAGCTTCCGCAAAGCCAAAAGAATTCAAAGTTAAATCAAGCTTCCGCAATACCAAAAGAATTCAAGGAATTCAAAGTCAAAACCAAGCTTCCGCATGCTACTTAAAGATTCAAGTTACTTCTCAAAGCAACATCAAGTTGAAATCAACATTCAAAAGTTCAAGTTGTGAAAGCTCAAAAGCTACAAAGATTTCAAAGATGCTTCCAAAGTATTCTAAGTTGCAAGAGAAGATCAAGTTGTAGAAAGTCATCGTCAAGAATATTTGTTTGTTGAGAAGATTCAAAGTCAAGGTTGATACAAGACGTTGAAGACAATGAGAAAGCTTCAAAGTCCAACCAACATTGAAGATTTTCAACAAATGGGCTCATCATGTTATTTAAAGACCGAAGACGATGCAACATTTACAATTCAACACCAAGGGGGAGATTGTTAGAAATATAAAAATGGTGTTAAATTGTAAATTAGTTATTGTGGAAGGGGTTTTAGTATAAATAGGATGATTTATATATAAACCCCTAACCACCTCATTATGTAATAAGCCTTTAACATTAATCCATACTTACATCTCACTAAGATATACTTTCTCTCTCCTCCCTATCATCTTCAACCTCCATTTCACACACAAACACACTTTACACACACTAACCTAAAACCTCCATTAAACCTTCAATTAAGCTCAAGTTTGTTTCTAACAACATGGCTTGTCTTTATTGAAAGACATTGAGGGTATCCCATCAACAAGTTGTTTTCTTGACAACTTATTAATATTCTTGAAGTTCAAATGGGATAATCTCTTGTGCCACAACCAGTTTGTGTCTTCATCTGCCTTTGTGTAGAAACATTGTTCAGTGGGTGAACTATTCATATCAATGATATAAATGTTTCCTTTTCTTGGTGCAATCAATACTACCTTTCCATCTCTGTTGAATATGGTGCCTTGTGAAATATCAAATAATACCTTGAAGCCATCATCACACAGTTGACTGACACTGATCAGGTTATATTTCAAACCATTCACATATGCAACACGTGTGAATTTGACTTGTCCATTATTCACAACACCATATCCCTCAGTTTGTCCATTTTCATCATTCTCAAATGTTATTGAGGGCCCCTCTTGCACCCTATATTCCTCCAGCAGGGTTTGATAACCAGTCATGGTTCTGCCAGCAGCGCTGTCAAGAAACCATATATTCTTCTTTCGGTCTCCCTGCATAAACACAAAGATTAGTTCTTTTTGGGAACCCATCTCTTGATGGGTTCGCTAGACTCTCCCTTAGCAGTCTCAGAATTCTTTGGTTCAGAAGGAACTGAAGGATCGAAGGGGATCTCAGTCATGATCTCAGATGACACAAAAACAGTTGGTTTGATGGGGGTTTCAACCTTTTTCTTCTCAGATTTTTGCTTGATTTGTTTGGAAAAAGGTTTTGCATTTTGCTTAGGTTGAAGAGGAGTGGTTTCAACATTTTTTAAACGTGCATTACAACTCTGCACTTGTCTAGCCAACAACTGAAATTGACTCTCTAACCTTAACAAAATTGATTCTTCATTAGACACCTGAGCCTTACCTGAATCTGAGGTAGAAGGCTTAGTGGGGGAGATATTTTTCTTCTTCTTTTGGCCTTTTGGAACCTTAGATGAAGTCTGAGGGGATGGCTTTTTGGTTTTAGCCTTCTTTTCTGAAACAGTTGTCTGAGCTATTTCAGATTTACCCTCAGATTGTTCCTGGGCCTTATCAGTCACAGTTTTCTGTTTGCCAACTTTAGGAAAAATAATTTCTGGTTTCATTTCCTTTGGAAGTGCATCTAAATCAGTGATTATAGATGCCAAATGAAGATCACTAGATTCATATGCTGTTCTTTGATTTGCAAAAGTATTTTTAATTGCAGCATCTGGATTTGGTGCTTTCATCCAAGATTTAATTATTCTTTGTTCTTTTTCAAGGATGGTTTTTAATTCTTCTTTTTCCAACTCTAAAGTGGCAACCATAGACTGATAACTTTTTAAAGCCAACTGAACATCTTTCAGCTCTTTTAGTCTGGCCTGACTGGCGTTCAGTTCAGAAGTATTACTTTCAAACATTTTTAGGCTTTCTGAACGCACAGTTTCGACAAATGAAATGTCAGGCTCTAAAAGAACCAAAAGGTCCAATTTTTGTTCCTCATTACTTTCAAAACCAAAGTCACTAACCTTTTTCATGACTATATCCACCCATCGACCAGATTCAACATCAGACTTGACCAAATGACCTTGATCTTCACGTGCCATGAAACACATATCCCTAACTTCTTCCTCATCATCAGATGATTCGTCAGATTCTTCCCATTTTTCAGTCTTGGCAATCATACAACTATTATTGCTTGAGTTGTTTTGAGCCATGAGAGCTATTTGGGCTTCAGCTTCTTGTACTTAGCCTTATAGCTATCATCAGATTTCTGAAAAATAGAATGATTAGGGGCAGATTGTGATGATGAAGGCTGACTAGATCTGCATTCCTTCATGAAATGTCCTTTCTTGCCACACTTAAAGCATTCAAGATTAGACTTGTCAATAGAAGCGCTGGAAGGAAATGGTTTGCCAGATCGATTTGATTTGGCCTTAAAACGATTGAACGTTTTAGCCAGCATGGCAACCAGATCATCATTGTCATCCTCATCACAAATATGAGTTACATTACCAGAAATACTAGTTTTTAACATTTCAGAGACCATCTTCTTCATCGAGTCAGAATGATCACTCTCAGAAGATAGTAGAGCAGTCCCATGTGGCTCAGAGTACTGAACCATGACTGAACTGTTAGAAGCATGATTTTTGGCATCTTGCTCAGCCACAGCTCTCCCAACTTTGTTCTCTTCAGTGTATCTGAAGGCTCCATATAGGGAAGCAAGAGTGTGACTGTGCAAGATTTTTCCTTGTCTTAAAACCAAGATCAAGTTTTCCCATTTAGAAGGTAAGATGTCACAAAACTTTTCTAACAAATTTCTTTGTCTTTAGTTACACCCAGGGCTTTCAATTGATTTACCAGATTAGTAAATCTGATGTATGTTTGGGTTAAAGTTTCACCAGGGATAGCAAAAAAAGACTCATATCTTTTATTTAAAGCAACTTTTCTTGTGACTATAGTCTCAGAGGTGCCTTCAAACTGTGTCATAAGTTCCTCCCACATTAACTTTGAATTTTCAAGTAAAACAAGGGTGGACATAAGAATTTCAGGAACAGCATACAAGATCATATTTTGTAGCTTGGTATCAAGGTCTACCAGCCTATGATCTTCCTCAGACCAATGATCCTTCTCCTTAGGTGATACCCTAGGAGTCCCATCGGCATTTCTGAAAACAGAGGAGGCATTCATGGGGACAAAGGGTCCTTCTTTAAGAATATCGGTCAAATGTCTTTCAACACCAGCAATATATTTGAGCATGCATGCTTTCCATGTTTGAAAATTTTCACTGTTCCCATCAAACTTGGGAACAAGATTATTTGGAAAGTGTACGTGTACATTATGCGATGGTATATTGTTGTTGATGACAGGTGGAGTATTAGCATTAGGGTCAGAGCCTTCATTGAATAATTGGTCAACCATCTTTGCAGATCAAAGGTTAATGAATTAAAATAATTCAACCTTGCTGCTCTGATACCAATTGTGAGTCCCAAATATAGATGGTTAATACCCGACTGGCAAGTAGTTCTAACTGGAAGTTGACCAGTTCAGAATACGATCCAGATATGGATAAACAATAAAGTAAAGGTACTGAAAGTAAATGCAAGAAACAATAAGTGCTGAAACTATATAAATAATATGTATATTTCAAGTATGTAGCATTGAGACACGATGTACTTTTCAATGTATTTGATTTATTGATATAAACAAATACAAAGGTTGTTGCGGAACAAAGATAAACATCCAAGTGTAAATATCTAAACAACCTAGAAATACAAGTGATCTAATAACTTGGAAATACTCGTAAGGATTACCTAGAGTATATCTCACAAGTTGCAATGCTAAAGTTTCAAGCTATTTGCAAGTTGTGAGAAGACTTATATTTATAGACCAAGTCCATGATGACGTGGACCAGATCGTACAAATATGGTTGGGAACATTTAAGAAATTAAAGCTAATTCCTTACATGCGTACTTTTAAGGTTTAAGTATATAAGTCAATTGATGTGACTTATCATACCTTATTCCCAACCTTTACTTTACCTTGTACTTTTATTAATAGTTAAATCTATTAACTGGGCAAAGGTATGTAAAGTAAAAAGTCTTCCTTGTAATCAGTGTAAAAGTGTGTAAGTACTTTTACACTGAGATGCTTCAGTATTCGATCAGGTAGAATCAACTTCTGAGCTCCACATCTGAACTGATTCTCTTTCTTCAGACTTCAGTCTTTGACTTCATTCTGAACGGTATTCTGATACGTTGATCTGAACTGAAGTGAAGCTTCAGTGAATTAATTCTGAACGACTTCAGAATTCTGTACAAGTATTCTTCACTGAGCTTCAGCTATTTCTGAACAAATTATACTTGGTCGATTTTCGACCTAACAATATATGTATGAGTTTTTATGTTCATCATTATCAAAAAAAATACAAGAACCATACCATAAATCTGATTTCATATCCTCAACATCAATAATAACAACCATCATCATCATATCCATTTTTTCATCTATATATATATATATACATATATCTATATTTGTATTTATATCTATATCTATAGATACATATTATGCTAAATATATATTATATATATATATATATATATAATATATATATATATATATATATATATATTATATATATATATATATATTAAATCACATCAAACAAAATATATCTATATATATATATATCAGATCTGTAGCTATTTCTATGTTTGGAACGATGGTTGTTGTGTTGATGGTGGCCGCCGTTTGGTGGTTGTGATGGTGGCCGTAGTTTGGCGGTGGTTATGGTGGCCCGAGTTTAGTGGTCGTGATGGTGGTCGAAGTTTGACGGCGGTTATGGTGACCGGAGTTTAGTGCTCGTGATGGTGGCTGAAGTTTGGCGGTGGTTATGGTGGCCCGAGTTTAATGGTTACGATAGTGGCCGGATTTTGTTGATGGTGGTGGCCTGACAAAAAATTGAAAAGTGTGTTCTTTCTTCTTTGTTTTGTTCAAAACATTAATCCTTACCAGGTAGATTTGATTTTGGAATTATAAATTGTGGATCAATTTATTAGTTGAATTGTTGGTAGCTTTCATTCAACCTGGCATAAAATTGATTTTGGCTGAGATAGGTCCTGCGTTCACTCCAAGTATATATACCAAAAAGAATCAAATTAAAAAGATTATATATCATTTTGGCTTTAAACATTACTTGATTAATTTTGGCTTTTACTTCTTTTTAATCGTTTTTACGTTTATCATGTTTTGCTTTGAATTAGTGGTATCACTTTTGTGTTATATGTTGATAAATTTCTGTGGAAATATAATAATGTTTTTGATTTTATCTAGTTTGTTAAGATTCAGTGTTGAGATTGTTGTTATTTGATGATGATGAAGATGAAAATTAATGTTGAGGAAGAAGAAGTAGTGTAAAAAGACGATGTTACCCCTTCACGTGAGCGGCATGTGACCCAACTTAACGATCCGTCCACTTCCGTTAGACATAGGTATGGCAATTGTGCAAATTTGCAAACCATGGGTATGTCTCGGGTAATTTTTTGCAATTAGGTATGAATTGTGTAATCTTGTGTATTCGCCAGGTACCATCCTTGTAATTTACCCTTGTTTCTATAAAGTAACCACCATCACCGCATCTAGAGTGGCATAGCAACGCCTGACACCACCATCATCATCAGTCACTACTGTTAGCGCCCCAACCATCACCACCTCTCATGATATGTGTTTGCGTTAAAGATCTAATTTTTTTTGAGTTTATTTTTATGCGTCTTTTGTTATAGATATAAAGTAGGTTCGAAAGGGTGTTCCTAACCACCACCTTATTTTGCCGCTGCAACAACTGCAGTGAACCACCGCTTCAACGGCGACGCCGACACTCTTTTTGTTTCAAGATGTCATGTGTTTAGTTTCATCTAATGTTATTGCCATATGTCATTCGTAGGTTATTGATTCGGGTACGGACTTTAGTTTATTTTTACAAATCTGATATTATGCCAAGTGAATCTTCTTTTATGTATGTGGCGGACACTTTTTAAGTTTTTTTTGTTACAAATATTTTATTCATTCATGCATAAGGAAGTTGTACTTCATGCATTAATAAATGTACTTTGGTTTTACGTGGGCTACTACAGCTTTTTCTTTTACAAATTATACCTTGGTTAAGAATCGTTTTGGTGGGTGTACCGACAAAATTAAAAAAAAGGAAAAAAAAAAACAAAAAAAAGGCCGAGGGAGTACACGTGCACGCAAATTATATTATATACCTTGAAATGATGAACAGTGAAGCGGTTGGCAGGTAGCTGCGCAGCTGCCTGCTAGCTTGCTTATTTTTTTTTAAAAACATATATATTTAATATGTCAAACTTTTTAGCGGGTTTATCATATTATTTTTATTTAAGGTTTTTTTAAATTTTATATATCTTTATTTTTGATTTGGCTCTGTCAAGTAGCTTCGCAGCTGCCTGCTAGCTTGCTTATTTTTTTTTAAAAACACGTATATATTTAATATGTCAAACTTTTTAGTGGGTTTATCATATTGTTTTATTTAAGGCTTTTTTAAATTTTATATATCTTTATTTTTGATTTGGCTCTGTCAAGTAGCTTCGCAGCTGCCTGCTAGCTTGCTTATTTTTTTTTAAAAACACGTATATATTTAATATGTCAAACTTTTTAGTGGGTTTATCATATTGTTTTATTTAAGGCTTTTTTAAATTTCGTCTATCTTTATTTTTGATTTGACTCATCCATATTTTTTTATTTTTATGCGTCTTTTGTTATAGATATAAAGTAGGTTCGAAAGGGTGTTCCTAACCACCACCTTATTTTGCCGCTGCAACAACTGCAGTGAACCACCGCTTCAACGGCGACGCCGACACTCTTTTTGTTTCAAGATGTCATGTGTTTAGTTTCATCTAATGTTATTGCCATATGTCATTCGTAGGTTATTGATTCGGGTACGGACTTTAGTTTATTTTTACAAATCTGATATTATGCCAAGTGAATCTTCTTTTATGTATGTGGCGGACACTTTTTAAGTTTTTTTTGTTACAAATATTTTATTCATTCATGCATAAGGAAGTTGTACTTCATGCATTAATAAATGTACTTTGGTTTTACGTGGGCTACTACAGCTTTTTCTTTTACAAATTATACCTTGGTTAAGAATCGTTTTGGTGGGTGTACCGACAAAATTAAAAAAAAGGAAAAAAAAAAACAAAAAAAAGGCCGAGGGAGTACACGTGCACGCAAATTATATTATATACCTTGAAATGATGAACAGTGAAGCAGGTTGGCAGGTAGCTGCGCAGCTGCCTGCTAGCTTGCTTATTTATTTTAAAAACATATATATTTAATATGTCAAACTTTTTAGCGGGTTTATCATATTATTTTTATTTAAGGTTTTTTTAAATTTTATATATCTTTATTTTTGATTTGGCTCTGTCAAGTAGCTTCGCAGCTGCCTGCTAGCTTGCTTTATTTTTTTTTAAAAACACGTATATATTTAATATGTCAAACTTTTTAGTGGGTTTATCATATTGTTTTATTTAAGGCTTTTTTAAATTTCGTCTATCTTTATTTTTGATTTGACTCATCCATATTTTTTATAATGGTTTTATTTGCTTTGTATTTTCTATTCTATTAAAAAAATTAATGTATTTAAAATGACAAAATTTTAAGCAGGGTTATTTTATTGTTTTTGATGGGTTTTTTTTACATTTCATTTTTTACGTCTCACCCCGTATTACCTTTCGGATTTTACCACGTCGCAACCATTTTTGGTTTTTCTTGCGCAGGTGTCTGTTCTCTATTAAGAGGAATGAAATGATGAACAGTGAAACAGGTTGGCAGGTAACTGCGTAGCTGCCTGCCTGCTAGCTTGCTTATTTATTTATTTTTTAAAAACATATATATTTAATATGTCAAACTTTTTAGCGGGTTTATCATATTATTTTTATTTAAGGTTTTTTTAAATTTTATATATCTTTATTTTTGATTTGGCTCTGTCAAGTAGCTTCGCAGCTGCCTGCTAGCTTGCTTATTTTTTTTTAAAAACACGTATATATTTAATATGTCAAACTTTTTAGTGGGTTTATCATATTGTTTTATTTAAGGCTTTTTTAAATTTCGTCTATCTTTATTTTTGATTTGACTCATCCATATTTTTTATAATGGTTTTATTTGCTTTGTATTTTCTATTCTATTAAAAAAATTAATGTATTTAAAATGACAAAATTTTAAGCAGGGTTATTTTATTGTTTTTGATGGGTTTTTTTTACATTTCATTTTTTACGTCTCACCCCGTATTACCTTTCGGATTTTACCACGTCGCAACCATTTTTGGTTTTTCTTGCGCAGGTGTCTGTTCTCTATTAAGAGGAATGAAATGATGAACAGTGAAACAGGTTGGCAGGTAACTGCGTAGCTGCCTGCTAGCTTGCTTATTTTTTTTAAAAACATATGTGTTTAATATGCAAACTTTTAAGCGGGTTTATCATAGTTTTTGAACGTAATTGTGCACGTAACACGATAGTTGAAGCCCGCAGCGCGAGCTTATAAACCCACTAGTTATATAGATAGGGAATGTAGAAGGTTTTTTTAAATTTTATATATCTTTATTTTTGATTTGGCTCTGTCAAGTAGCTTCGCAGCTGCCTGCTAGCTTGCTTATTTTTTTTTAAAAACACGTATATATTTAATATGTCAAACTTTTTAGTGGGTTTATCATATTGTTTTATTTAAGGCTTTTTTAAATTTCGTCTATCTTTATTTTTGATTTGACTCATCCATATTTTTTATAATGGTTTTATTTGCTTTGTATTTTCTATTCTATTAAAAAAATTAATGTATTTAAAATGACAAAATTTTAAGCAGGGTTATTTTATTGTTTTTGATGGGTTTTTTTTACATTTCATTTTTTACGTCTCACCCCGTATTACCTTTCGGATTTTACCACGTCGCAACTATTTTTGGTTTTTCTTGCGCAGGTGTCTGTTCTCTATTAAGAGGAATGAAATGATGAACAGTGAAACAGGTTGGCAGGTAACTGCGTAGCTGCCTGCTAGCTTGCTTATTTTTTTTTTAAAAAAACATATATATTTAATATGTCAAACTTTTTAGCGGGTTTATCATATTATTTTTATTTAAGGTTTTTTTAAATTTTATATATCTTTATTTTTGATTTGGCTCTGTCAAGTAGCTTCGCAGCTGCCTGCTAGCTTGCTTATTTTTTTTTTAAAAACACGTATATATTTAATATGTCAAACTTTTTAGTGGGTTTATCATATTGTTTTATTTAAGGCTTTTTTAAATTTCGTCTATCTTTATTTTTGATTTGACTCATCCATATTTTTTATAATGGTTTTATTTGCTTTGTATTTTCTATTCTATTAAAAAAATTAATGTATTTAAAATGACAAAATTTTAAGCAGGGTTATTTTATTGTTTTTGATGGGTTTTTTTTACATTTCATTTTTTACGTCTCACCCCGTATTACCTTTCGGATTTTACCACGTCGCAACCATTTTTGGTTTTTCTTGCGCAGGTGTCTGTTAGTCTGCTTTTTTTAAAATTAAATAAAACATATGTGTTTAATATGCAAACTTTTAAGCGGGTTTATCATAGTTTTTGAACGTAATTGTGCACGTAACACGATAGTTGAAGCCCGCAGCGCGAGCTTATAAACCCACTAGTTATATAGATAGGGAATGTAGGGAATGGGAGTTGTACCTTAAGCATGTATACTTGTATATTGTACATTGTGCATATAGAGTTGTAAAAAACCAGTTGGTTTTTAGATAGGGAATGTAGGGAATGGGAGTTGTACCTTAAGCATGTATACTTGTATATTGTACATTGTGCATATAGAGTTGTAAAAAACCAGTTGGTTTTTAGTATAATGTAGGGAATGGGAGTTGTACCTTAAGCATGTATACTTGTATATTGTACATTGTGCATATAGAGTTGTAAAAAACCAGTTGGTTTTTAGTATAATGTAGGGAATGGGAGTTGTACCTTAAGCATGTATACTTGTATATTGTACATTGTGCATATAGAGTTGTAAAAAACCAGTTGGTTTTTAGTAGGGAATGTAGGGAATGGGAGTTGTACCTTAAGCATGTATACTTGTATATTGTACATTGTGCATATAGAGTTGTAAAAAACCAGTTGGTTTTTAGTAGGGAATGTAGGGAATGGGAGTTGTACCTTAAGCATGTATACTTGTATATTGTACATTGTGCATATAGAGTTGTAAAAAACCAGTTGGTTTTTAGTATAATGTAGGGAATGGGAGTTGTACCTTAAGCATGTATACTTGTATATTGTACATTGTGCATATAGAGTTGTAAAAAACCAGTTGGTTTTTAGATAGGGAATGTAGGGAATGGGAGTTGTACCTTAAGCATGTATACTTGTATATTGTACATTGTGCATATAGAGTTGTAAAAAACCAGTTGGTTTTTAGTATATAGATACTGTTATTTTTTTTTTAAAACACGTATATATTTAATATGTCAAACTTTTTAGTGGGTTTATCATATTGTTTTATTTAAGGCTTTTTTAAATTTCGTCTATCTTTATTTTTGATTTGACTCATCCATATTTTTTATAATGGTTTTATTTGCTTTGTATTTTCTATTCTATTAAAAAAATTAATGTATTTAAAATGACAAAATTTTAAGCAGGGTTATTTTATTGTTTTTGATGGGTTTTTTTTACATTTCATTTTTTACGTCTCACCCCGTATTACCTTTCGGATTTTACCACGTCGCAACCATTTTTGGTTTTTCTTGCGCAGGTGTCTGTTAGTCTGCTTTTTTTAAAATTAAATAAAACATATGTGTTTAATATGCAAACTTTTAAGCGGGTTTATCATAGTTTTTGATTTAAGTTTTTTTAAAATTAAATAAAACATATGTGTTTAATATGCAAACTTTTAAGCGGGTTTATCATAGTTTTTGAACGTAATTGTGCACGTAACACGATAGTTGAAGCCCGCAGCGCGAGCTTATAAACCCACTAGTTATATAGATAGGGAATGTAGGGAATGGGAGTTGTACCTTAAGCATGTATACTTGTATATTGTACATTGTGCATATAGAGTTGTAAAAAACCTTTTTATAATGGTTTTATTTGCTTTGTATTTTCTATTCTATTAAAAAAATTAATGTATTTAAAATGACAAAATTTTAAGCAGGGTTATTTTATTGTTTTTGATGGGTTTTTTTTACATTTCATTTTTTACGTCTCACCCCGTATTACCTTTCGGATTTTACCACGTCGCAACCATTTTTGGTTTTTCTTGCGCAGGTGTCTGTTAGTCTGCTTTTTTTAAAAACGTATATATTTAATATGTCAAACTTTTTAGTGGGTTTATCATATTGTTTTATTTAAGGCTTTTTTAAATTTCGTCTATCTTTATTTTTGATTTGACTCATCCATATTTTTTATAATGGTTTTATTTGCTTTGTATTTTCTATTCTATTAAAAAAATTAATGTATTTAAAATGACAAAATTTTAAGCAGGGTTATTTTATTGTTTTTGATGGGTTTTTTTTACATTTCATTTTTTACGTCTCACCCCGTATTACCTTTCGGATTTTACCACGTCGCAACCATTTTTGGTTTTTCTTGCGCAGGTGTCTGTTAGTCTGCTTTTTTTAAAATTAAATAAAACATATGTGTTTAATATGCAAACTTTTAAGCGGGTTTATCATAGTTTTTGAACGTAATTGTGCACGTAACACGATAGTTGAAGCCCGCAGCGCGAGCTTATAAACCCACTAGTTATATAGATAGGGAATGTAGGGAATGGGAGTTGTACCTTAAGCATGTATACTTGTATATTGTACATTGTGCATATAGAGTTGTAAAAAACCTTTTTATAATGGTTTTATTTGCTTTGTATTTTCTATTCTATTAAAAAAATTAATGTATTTAAAATGACAAAATTTTAAGCAGGGTTATTTTATTGTTTTTGATGGGTTTTTTTTACATTTCATTTTTTACGTCTCACCCCGTATTACCTTTCGGATTTTACCACGTCGCAACCCTTTTTGGTTTTTCTTGCGCAGGTGTCTGTTAGTCTGCTTTTTTTAAAATTAAATAAAACATATGTGTTTAATATGCAAACTTTTAAGCGGGTTTATCATAGTTTTTGAACGTAATTGTGCACGTAACACGATAGTTGAAGCCCGCAGCGCGAGCTTATAAACCCACTAGTTATATAGATAGGGAATGTAGGGAATGGGAGTTGTACCTTAAGCATGTATACTTGTATATTGTACATTGTGCATATAGAGTTGTAAAAAACCTTTTTATAATGGTTTTATTTGCTTTGTATTTTCTATTCTATTAAAAAAATTAATGTATTTAAAATGACAAAATTTTAAGCAGGGTTATTTTATTGCTTTGTATTTTCTATTCTATTAAAAAAATTAATGTATTTAAAATGACAAAATTTTAAGCAGGGTTATTTTATTGTTTTTGATGGGTTTTTTTTACATTTCATTTTTTACGTCTCACCCCGTATTACCTTTCGGATTTTACCACGTCGCAACCATTTTTGGTTTTTCTTGCGCAGGTGTCTGTTAGTCTGCTTTTTTTAAAATTAAATAAAACATATGTGTTTAATATGCAAACTTTTAAGCGGGTTTATCATAGTTTTTGAACGTAATTGTGCACGTAACACGATAGTTGAAGCCCGCAGCGCGAGCTTATAAACCCACTAGTTATATAGATAGGGAATGTAGGGAATGGGAGTTGTACCTTAAGCATGTATACTTGTATATTGTACATTGTGCATATAGAGTTGTAAAAAACCTTTTTATAATGGTTTTATTTGCTTTGTATTTTCTATTCTATTAAAAAAATTAATGTATTTAAAATGACAAAATTTTAAGCAGGGTTATTTTATTGTTTTTGATGGGTTTTTTTTACATTTCATTTTTTACGTCTCACCCCGTATTACCTTTCGGATTTTACCACGTCGCAACCATTTTTGGTTTTTCTTGCGCAGGTGTCTGTTAGTCTGCTTTTTTTAAAATTAAATAAAACATATGTGTTTAATATGCAAACTTTTAAGCGGGTTTATCATAGTTTTTGAACGTAATTGTGCACGTAACACGATAGTTGAAGCCCGCAGCGCGAGCTTATAAACCCACTAGTTATATAGATAGGGAATGTAGGGAATGGGAGTTGTACCTTAAGCATGTATACTTGTATATTGTACATTGTGCATATAGAGTTGTAAAAAACCAGTTGGTTTTTAGTATATGATTTCATTGTTTTTGATGGGTTTTTTTTACATTTCATTTTTTACGTCTCACCCCGTATTACCTTTCGGATTTTACCACGTCGCAACCATTTTTGGTTTTTCTTGCGCAGGTGTCTGTTAGTCTGCTTTTTTTAAAATTAAATAAAACATATGTGTTTAATATGCAAACTTTTAAGCGGGTTTATCATAGTTTTTGAACGTAATTGTGCACGTAACACGATAGTTGAAGCCCGCAGCGCGAGCTTATAAACCCACTAGTTATATAGATAGGGAATGTAGGGAATGGGAGTTGTACCTTAAGCATGTATACTTGTATATTGTACATTGTGCATATAGAGTTGTAAAAAACCAGTTGGTTTTTAGTATATAGATACATATGTAATATGCTTACATGGTACGCTATGACTCAATGTAAATCAGATTATCATCCATCTTTTTCATTTTCTTCTCTCTTTTTATCTTATCATACTCTCTGTCTCTCTATGCTTTGCAATAAATCTAAAAAACATGCTAACAAAAATCATTGTAAATATTCTTCATGTTCTTTACGTAATTACTTTATGTTCTTTACGTAACAAACTCCAAATTCGAGCAGAAGTGCAGCAGGTTTAGCCCAACAAGATTTAAGCCTAGCAGATTTTCGGGTCAAGCCTTAAGAACCGAACCCGACCCGTTGTAACCCGGGACCGAACCAAACCGCCCTAGGGAATAACGGGCCGGGCTTCGGTTTTCATTTTCTTGGAACTTCGGGTTTCGGTCCGGGTCGGGTTTTGACCCGTGCTCATGCCTAGCGTGTAGTATAACTAGTAGTAAGTCAAGAATCTTTCACATGTAATAAGTTTTTAGTAGTTAATAACAATATTAAATTCAATCTAAAAAGAAAGTGTAAAATTGAAAGGTTGTGACTCCTAACAAACTATAGATGATCTTTTTGAAAGCTTTTGTAACCAACTATAATTGTTTGCCTGTAGGATAAAAAATGTTTTTCAACCTCTAGTTTATAATCAGATTGTCACTATCCAATTAAAACACTAACAAGTGAAAGTCTAAGCGTACTAAATACGATTAAAAAAAAGTAACTACACGAGAACTTAACCTCCAACACTACAAGGACTTGAACCTGTCACATAGCAACATGAGGACTTGAACCTCACGATCCGAAAACTCCCACTTAATTACTAAATGAAGTAGCTAGGATGTCAAGAAAATGTCGTGAACACATGCATGAACGTGAATTTTAAACCAAAGGGTGACTTTCAAAAGTCAAGGGAAAACCAAGTAAATCTTGCACCGAACTAGCTACTTCATCTCGCTCAAACTAGCTACTACGACGACCGGTAACGACTCTACTTCTTAACACAACTAGACTAGGTCCCAATCTATCGATTTCAACTAACTGACAACCTCGTAACCCTCACAGTTAACCCGTTAACTAGATCAAAAACCTTAGAAACAACTACTAGTGATTTTAGTGCGGATGAACAAACGGTAACGAAACTTTACACACAACTTAATGGATCATAAACACACTAGCTTGTAACAAATTTCAGAACGAAGTTCTAATGTACATATTTAAGACAAATTGAAACCGAAGTTTTATGGACAAACTTTCAATGGAAGATTCAAATGAGAGTTTGAATGATTAAACCCAAGTCTCCCCTATTCAGATACAAACAATGTGTCGTGTCCTAGTGGTGGTGCAAACGGGTCGTCTTTCTTCCCATTATCAACGTCGCCTTTCACCCATTCGGAAAATTCTTCTGCCAACTTTGCCTTAGCTTCCTGATGTAAATATATGTAATACAAGAACAAGTAAAGCGGCCAGCGGTCCGTTTATTTGAGGACCTACTAACTTATTACGTTGTCAAAACACGAAAACAAGCCTTCTTGATCATCCAAACAACTTATCAGAATAAACTGTTTTAAATTACTCTTTTGAAAAACGCTCATTAAGATATAAATTACTCTGTATGTCTCATATTAATAAATGTCCTAGTTTGACTATTCAGGTCTTGTTCTGACAACTTTGACCGTAAATGTTTTGTTTGTGTTTTATAACATTTGATATAAAATATATGAATAGATTAGTTTTAATTGTACTTTCCATTTATATAAATTTCATCGACTACTGTATAAGACAAACAAAGATACTTACGGTTAAAGTTGCAAGAAAAAGACATGAAAAGTCAAAATGGTCAAAGTTGCAAGAAAAAGATTTGAAAAGTCAAAATTGGACAAAGAGAGTCTTTTTGTTGTTCTTAAAAAGAGATAAATACAGTAAACATTATTACTTCTCAATGATTGATGCTTGTGTTAAGGTTTCACTTGATGCACTTATAGTCACAGGGAAGAAACAGTTGCCATAGAAACCTTTCGGTAATGGTGGCTCGACTAGATTCTGACAGTTTGAAAAGAACACAAGCTTCATGATCTTATTTTCGGACCCTAAGTAGTCCATTGCCTGAGTCCGGTTTCTCCATAAAATGGCAGCCACAATTTCAAAAGTGGAGCAATGTTTCAAAGAATGTTGCATAAATTCGTGTTTGAGATGACTTATATGATCTAGTTGAAGGTCAATATTAGCTAGCTTGCTCTAGATGGTAATCAGGAAGTATGAAATTTGGTGAAGGCAGGGTGGTAATATTTAGAGTTGTTTGTTTTGGGTGTGGCAGAAAGTCGCGATGCCATACAGGGGCGACGCTCAGAGGGTTAACGCTGCCTCTGGCAAACTCACCGATTGCGTTAAGGAATTGTGCAGCTCCTAGACCGTCACATATCGTATGGCAGAACGTGAGGCCCATTACAAACCTATCACCTTCAAATTCTCTAACCTGTAATAGATTTATGTCAAATATAGAAATGGAAATTAAAACGACACAAAAAAAGTTAAAAAAAAAAGTTACGTTTTTATTGATGGTTATGTATCTGCATTATAATGTGGTATAGATATATATAGATGGTCAGGTACCTGCATTAGAGCAAGAGGATCAATGGCTTGATCTTCATGAGGATGACAAGGAAGCAAGATATCGAAAGGAATGGACTTGACATCCTCAAAGTGACCAACAGACCGAAGGCTACAATTGGCAGACGCATCGACAAACCAAACGCCATCTCCAGTGCAATCAATGGTGGAACCGTTTGAAGAAAGACGACCAGCTAGAGGATAATAAGGTATCAATGCCTTGGACACGGCCTCACGGATGGTACGTTGTGCAGCTCCACGAGGTCCAATTGCATCAAACACATGGAGTGTGCGTGCGTTGCATCTAAGGACGTACGGGTAATCTATCGATTCGTGATAGGTCAAGCGTGCCACGAGTTGTTGGTTCGGAAGGTGGAATTAAGCTTCCATTTGATTTTGTTACAGAGAATTCCATATTGAAACAATGAATTAATTCTGCATTTTGGAATGCAATACTTTTGTATATACGAGAGTAAGTACCCGCGCGTTGCGGCGGTGAGATGGTGAGGGTGATAAGTCATAAAGTGTGATAGGTCATAGAGTGTGATAGCCAAATGCCTTAGCCGTACGGGCTCCGCTCTCGGATTTAAAAATTCGTCGAAAGTATATCGAATGACATCTCTAATGAAAGAGCATGAAATTTTAAGAACACCCATATAATTTTTATAATTTATCGATGTACAGTTTTTGAGATAAAAGATTTTGAATGAATTAGAGGAATAAAATGATTTATGGAGGAGAGAGAAAAAATGAGTGGTTGAGATTTGAGGAGAGAGATGAAAATGAAAGTTGAAAGTTGTGGGGCATTAATGTATGGTACATCATGCATTATCATGTGTACATTGTTGAAATTGAAAGTTGAAACCTTATTTGTTTTATATATAGTATAGATATAGATAGTATAGATATATAGATATATATATAATATATACAAAGTATTGAGTTTAATATAGTAGTAACACTTGGCTTGGAAGTCTAAACTTTAAAAGAACGGTTAGGGCTTAGAAGCGAAGCATTACAGAGAAAGAAAGGGGGCCATATATTATTATTATTATTATTATTATTATTATAGACATGAACTTGCTAATTTGTATTGCGATAGCCGGATAGGGAAATATTGATTGATAATAATCAGTTAATATACACTTATGCACCACATTTTATATTTCTAAATCCATTTAAAACATAGACTACTAGATGCTAATGTATTCGTTCCAATTGCTAAGTTACTTGAAAATGACGGCATCTCGTTTCATTTTCAGTGAAATTAGTCAAAATATTAATGCCTTTCTCTGCTAGCTAGGTTTGTTACTGTTTCTTATCTCTGCTTTGTGAACTATATATGGTCTTTGAACATTCAAAAGTAATTTCTAATCATATTAGGAAAAAATTTGTCCCTTTGAACTTAGAACTCGAATCTCCCCAAATTCAAACCTCGTTCCTTACCAATAAGCTATTAAACTCATTGATACGTATTTACAGCTTATCGTTCTCACAATCAATTTATATTTATTGAGTTTATTAATGAGTCATCAGATAGACCTGTAAATAATTATGCCATATTGATAACTTTAATATTTTAATATTAAAATATGTGATTGAATTTTAAAATTTTAATGTTATAAATTTGATTACTTTGTATTGTATATACACCAAAAAATATATATCATGTTTTCCTAAAGAAAATCAAGAAGATTTTCAAGAATTATAAATCAAGTTGGAATTCTGATAGTGACTTTCAAGTTGTCCTACGCCAATGAAGTGTCCAAGAATGACGTGTGGTCGAGTCATTTGCCAAGTCATACATACTACAAGCCATTTCACTTGAATAAGAACAACAATAATAATAATGGGAAATTTCAAATATGTGCTCTTAAACACATGTTAAGTTACTCTGAAAAAAAAATAAACAAATACATAAATAAATAAAATATGAAAAATATATTTTTTTTTTGGAAGAATCTCTATAGCTTTTACATTTTCTGGAAAGAAATGTTTGTAATTTTAAAAAATTTCGAAAAGAATATTGGTATCATGATATATAGTATTCCCTCCGTCCCATTAGAAGTGGTCCTATTTTGAATATTCAAAGTTTTTATTTTTAAACTTTGACTTTAAATATATATATTTGTGTTATATAAAACTTGATAAAAGTTATATCAATGAAAACACTTCTAAAACACAATCAATTCATATAATTTTCATCAAGCATTATCTAACAAAAAAAAAATTATTTAAGGTCAAAGTTAGATTAGTTAGACTTTGAAAACTTAAAACAAGTGGGATGGAGGGAGTAATAAAATAATTAAATCATAAACATAATAACTAAAAGCCACCAATCATTAACAATAATACAATATCTTCTCATAACTCTGTCTGTCCCTCATCTTCCTTCCCTTTTGTGTTCAACATTCCCCCAATTCCAATTCCAATTCCAATTCCAATATCCATAACATGGAACCAGACCCATTACTACTTCATCCCCATCCAACCCAAAAACTCAACAATTATGATCCTAGCACATCCGACCCGGTTTCGCAACAAGTCGTTGTCTCTTTGAACCATTCGAGTTCAAGAAAAAAAAAGTTTCAAAGGTGCAAAACTGCACCCCAGTTAGTAGTTATGCCCGAAAACCCCCCGGGCATAACTACTAATCCAAAACCAAGTTCTGCATCGCTTGTTAGACAGGCTGCAGTTTTATTAGTCCTTTATCTTTCTTTAGGGGTAACAATTTATTATTTTAATCGTGATCATTTTTCGGGTTTAGAAACACATCCTATAGTTGATGCATTATATTTTTGTATAGTTACTATGTGTACTATAGGGTACGGGGACATTGCCCCCGTAACACCTACTGCTAAATTATTTTCATGTTTTTTCGTATTAGTTGGTTTTGGTTTTATTGATATTATGTTATCTGGGGTAGTGAATTATGTTCTAGATTTGCAAGAAAATATGTTAATGAATAGTTCTAGAGTTGATCATCCAATAGAGACAAAGTTTTCGCCTATAGATTATATATATGATTTTGCAAAAGGGAGAATTCGGATTAGACTTAAGGTTTGTTTAGCACTTGGTGTGGTTTTGTTAAGTATTGGAATTGGGACATTTGTGTTGTACTATGTTGAGGATTTGGGTTGGGTTGATTCTTTGTATTTATCTGTTTTATCGGTTACTACTGTTGGGTATGGAGATAGGGCTTTTAGGACACTTCTTGGAAGATTGTTTGCATCTTTTTGGCTTCTGTTTTCTACACTTATGGTGGCGCGGGCTTTTTTGTATCTAACTGAGGCTAGAATTGATAAGAGGCATCGTAGATTAGCGAATTGGGTTTTGCATAGGCAAATTACAGTTAAAGACTTGCTTGATGCCGATATCAATAACAGTGGCTTCCTCAGGTTCATTCTTGTTAATTTTATCGTTTTTTTACATAGACGTTTGGTTTTTGTCTATTGGGTCTTTTTGGGTAAACCTTATTTTAACGGCTTATAACTTAAACTTGTAGGCTAAATAAGCGCTAATCTTCGTTAGCTAGTCATTTTAATCAAGTTTATTAGCGTTTTCAAATTGCCTTATAGCATACAACTTATGTCACTTTATATGGGTTATTCATTTAATATGGGAATTAGTAGTAGATAGTTTACGATTTGTGAAATTGTTGTGGTGAATGCAGCAAAAGTGAATATATAGTGTTCAAGTTGAAAGAAATGCAGAAGATAGAAGAAAGGGATATAATGGAGATATGCAATCAATTCAGCAAGCTTGATAGCAGCAATTCTGGGAAGATAACAATGCGTCGTCTCATTGCAGGTCGCAGCATTTAATTTATTACTTATTCATTTCAACCAATTATCAATAAGATGGTTGTGATTTGTAAAGAGACTTATGGTATATATGATTATTACGAGTATAAGAGTATTAGATCATCAATTGAAATCAACAAACTTGTGTATTGTTATTACTTTGGTTACGAGTCCTTGTTAGCAAGAGCGTTGGCATTACTTGATTAATATTCATTATCTTTCACATGCAACATAAACATTACCCAACAATACCTTATTGCATAAATACAAATAATGTTATGTTAGGTGGACCAAACCCCGGCCAAGACAACACATCCCAACCTTAACATATTTCCAATCCAGATAATGTGTTTCATTTCTACGTTTCAATACCCACACATTTATTCCATTGTGTTTTATTATCAAATCAGAATAATCCACAAGAACAAACCTAATATAATTTAAAATCGTTCCTGTGTTTGTAGAGCACATGGACAATTTTTGTAATATTCCCTTTAAGCTAAATTTTGCTAAAGGCAATGTCTTAAAAATAAGTTGAATGAATTTGGTGATTAAAAATGGTTGATCCGGTTAAACCGGCTGTTACAATCGGTTGACTAAAAACACAAAAGTATACATACGATTTATACATACAATCATCGCATGAACAAAAAGTATCAAGATTCTTTTTTTTTAAACCAAAGACAAAATAAGTAAACTTTAAAACAACATTTATCCTTCTAGTATTTCATTTTTTTGTTTTTTTTTGTTTTTATCATCCGGACCCGGTCCCAAAGCCATTTGTTTCTAACTATTTTTGTCAAACACTTTTAACATAAAACTGCTAATGCATCGAATAATACCATTGTTCACATGATTTTTGTCTAGCTTAATATTTTTATCGTAATAAGATAAATAAAAAATCAAAGGGTGACTATGTTACTTTTATTTAGTAAGTTACAGTTGGGACTTGGGAGGACTTTACAAACAATATGCATTCTTAATGGATATGTGTCATCAATTTATAACAACATTACCTTTTGACACACGCCTAAATTAATTCAACCCATAAATATAAACATTGTGACCAATAATAATAAAAACACAATATAACACGTTCGCATGAACAAAAAGTATCAAGATTCTTTTTTTTTAAACCAAAGACAAAATAAGTAAACTTTAAAACAACATTTATCCTTCTAGTATTTCAATGAGTTGGAAAACACCAACATTACTAGTTTGAATAACTTTGGCTCCATTCTATAAACAGAACATTAGAAAAAAAGATAACAAGAAAAAGAACACATTTTCATAGTGAATGAGTGAGTGGTGTGCCGGAAAAGTAATGTCCGGCAAATGTATGCATCACTATACTACTTTTTAAATGGGCTTAAAAACACACACACATTCATTCATATTTTTCTAAGTGTTTAGCTACAACAACTTTCACCAACTTTCATTTGCATTTTTAGAGGTTGGCAAATGACATTCAATATGATAAGAATATATGTGCTAGTGATATCATGGTTACTAGCTACCATTCGGCTCTCTATAGTTGTTGGGGTTTCTCTTTCGATTTTCGATTTTGGAGATGTAGATTTAGCACCAACATTGGCTTCCAAAACTTCTGCAGTTGGTGACCCTGGAATGAAAAGAGATGGACTAAGAGTTGCTTTTGAAGCATGGAATTTTTGTAATGAAGTTGGTGTTGAAGCACCTTCTATGGGTAGTCCTAGAGCTGCTGATTGTTTTGATCTCGTTTCGGGTGGTAATGATTGTATTCTTTTTATTCCTTATTCATACTACAAATAAACAGTTTCGAAAAAAACACATTTTTGTTTTTTTTGAAACTGTTTATCTAGATAGTGAAATAAACATTTTTGATAAGCATTTTACAAGCTGTTTGTTATGTTCTAACAAAGAGCTTGAGAACTGCTTATCTAACAAACATTTTGCAGATTGAATAAGCAAGGACAGAAGCTCTCTTGATTCTGATTGTAGTCATGTGTCTTGATAGGTAAAGATGGATATCGCCTAAATCACAAAGTGACTGAAGACGATAACCGGCTAGGTATAGGTGACTCGTTTTATGGATTAAGTCCAAAAGCGCTTAACGACCCAGACCTTTATGCAGCCGCGAAAGAGGTTTATCTCGGCAACCTATGCCAAGTGGCTGAAAACAGCACAAACCCATGGCAGTTTTGGATGGTCATGTTAAAAAATGGAAACTATGACACCACTTCCGGACTATGTCCACAGGATGGTAAAAAGGTGCCACCATTTCCCCCGGGCCGGTTCCCTTGTTTTGGAAATGGGTGTATGAACCAACCCATTTTAGCCCATCAGCCCACATCCATCACATGGTCCGGGCCTAATAAAACGGTCATTGGTTATGGGTCAGATTCTGTTCCAGTTATGCAAGGCGGTTTCAACGGGACCTATGATTTAGGCCCGGGGACCAGTGGTGGTGGCAATGTTTCATATTTTGAAGTAACTTGGAAGAAAAGAGTTGGAGTTGGTAGTTGGGAGTTTAACCATAAACTCAAGACATCAAAGTCATACCCATGGCTGATGTTATACCTTAGAGCTGATGCAACCAAAGGCTTTTCTGGTGGATATCACTATGACACAAGAGGCATGCTTAAAACAGTATGTTCACTACTTTCTTTCTATTTTAAATTTATTTTCTATATTAAAAATTTTACATGTAATATAGTATCTCTACCTTTAATAATCAACTATACGCATTCTGGTAGGTTGGTTAGGACATTAGGGATGGACGTCTTTCGTTTTTTAGGTTGCCGGGGTCCGTCTTTTCACATGTTTTTTCTCTATTTTCTGCCTAGCCCAATGTCTTTTTTTTTCCGTCTCGCACTGGATCATTAATCCTCAACACCGCCCATGGATTCTACCATTTTGGTTCATAAAGTGTTACTAAAGAGAATATCATTGTATTTGCCTTTACCATGAAAAAAGGAATATGAGCTAGTGCTTGTTGGGTCACCAAACAATTGAAAAGAATGACATGTTATTGACTTTAGTAGTACATTTATTATTGAGCATAACATGCAATGGGCCAGGATCGGTGTGCCCCGAGTCTCATGGGTAGACAGGTAGAATGTTTCTACCTCATTTAATTTTATCTTATTTCCCTTATTCTCCAAAACATTTTGTGTTGGTTTTGTGTTTATTTTTAAAAGAAACCAATGGGTCAATGACCATGTCAGTCTTTTTCTGAATGGCTTCGATTTTGAGTGACAGTGAACTTGAAACTGATGAATTAGTCAGCCAAAATTCGGACACCACGAGTTCAAAATATAAGAATACAAATGACATTGAGTCGTAAGTTGACTCGTAAATGAAATAAGTGAGCTTGAAAGAAGTCCAGCCGAGACGAGTTTATTTGTTCAAAATGCAACCAAAACTCAGTCAACTCGGTCAAATTTGGTCTTAAATTTTTTTTGGGCAACTAATTCTCTTGGATTAAACCATAATGTATGTTGTATTTCTCTAAACAGCTCCCAGAGTCCCCAAATTTCAAAGTCAAACTAAGTCTAGATGTGAAGAAAGGTGGTGGACCAAAGAGCCAGTTCTATCTGATAGACATGGGGAGTTGCTGGAAAAACAATGGAAAACCTTGTGATGGAGATGTATTAACCGACATTACAAGATACAGTGAAATGATCATAAATCCCGAGACCCCAGCATGGTGCGCCCCAACCGGGCTTGGAAACTGCCCGCCTTACCACATTACTCCCAACAACACAAAGATCTTTAGAAATGACACTGCAAGATTTCCATATGGGGCTTATCATTATTATTGTGCTCCTGGGAATGCAGAACACTTGGAGAAACCATACAGCACTTGCGACCCATATAGCAATCCACAGGCACAAGAAATTGTACAGCTGCTGCCTCATCCGATATGGGCTGAGTATGGGTATCCCACAAAACAAGGAGGTGGGTGGGTCGGGGATGCCAGGACTTGGGAGCTTGATGTAGGTGGCCTTGCTAGTAGACTTTACTTTTATCAGGTGAGTTTTGCTACTAGTAAGTTACATTTATAATGAACTCGGAGCTGGTAAATTGGGTGGGTTGGGTAATCAGGTTGATTTGAGTTGGGCCAAAAACAGTTGGTTTATAAATATATTTACAAGTGATATTTTTTCAGTAAAGTACGCGTTGGACTATCGATAAACTATATAATCTTTATCGGGCATTCATAAATTAATGGGTCAGAAAGGGTCGTGTCAACATGACCCAAAACAGTTAATGCATCAAATATTAGAAAAATGAATACACTTTAGGGAGACCGTTGACCCGTATGACACAATTCAGTTTTAGCTATGTTCTTTGTTTGGCTTATTAGATAAACATAACACAGATCAGCCCATCTACAAGTAAATGGGCTGAAATTGCCACCTACGAATCGCTACAATAATATAATTAATAATAACTTGGTATATGATGAACTAATGTAGGATCCAGGAACTAAAGCTGCTAAAAGGGTATGGACATCACTTGATGTAGGAACCGAGATATTTGTAAGCGACAAAGACGAAGAAGCAGAATGGACAGTGAGCGACTTTGATGTTATCATTACATAACACACATCGGCTGCTAATTGCAATATGTAACCCGGTTAACAAACAAGAAATCTTTGAAAAGAGAATTCGATGCAAAGATATAATAGAAATGTCTCTTATTATTTATTAGTTAGGCTGCAACTTTTGTTTTTTCAAAACAAAACCACTTCTTGCAAATGGGAAATTAGTAAAATTAGTAAAATCCTTTTACGTTAGACATTGCATTGCAAAACAAACACACCTTTGATGTTGAGACATGTCATTTGCATATGATGTCTAAAATTAGGGAGTGCACAAATAGAAAGTAATTAGGTATATGTTATGTTGGAGGCAATTACCAATGGTCTATTACTCTATTTCACTTCTTCACTAGCCTTTATGTTTCTGTTTTCTTGTCAATAGTTTTTCTGTTATGAGCTTGGTTGATCTCATTCACTTTCGGGGCAAACTAATCCTAAAACAACTTTTGGTCCTTGGGTAAGAAAATGACAAAAACAGTCCTCACGTGCACGACACGTGACTGACTTAACGACCTAATAGACGACCGTCAGAAATAGGTACTGTCCGAGTAGGTTTTTGAAACTTGGGGTATGGTCCGAGTAAAGTTGCAAAAGTTTGTACCAAAAAGGTAATTTAGGGTATAGTTCAGGTACCATCATGGACGGAACTTACTTAAGACCAAGGGGGGTTGTAACCCCTCCAAAATTTAGTTTATTATGTCTAAATTAATTTATGAATTTACAATTTATACTATAAAATGTAATAGAAACTTAGCTTTAACCCCTCCAAATAAAAATTTTTATATTATAGCCCCTTCAATACAATAGTTCAAGTTCCGTCATTGGGTACCATCCGTGTAATTTACTCTAAAACTTATGACCTATACATTAAAAAAAGGTAAGTGATATTCCCACAACACATTTTGCTATTCACAACATTGTATGTTTTATATTGTTGTATATTGCGCTAGTAAAATATGTATATTTGTTGTTTGTAGCTAAAAATTGTTGTGAGGATATCACCTCCCATTAGAAAACACAAGTTTGGAAATGGATGTAGAGTCACGCACTCATTTAGCTTTGATATTCAAAAACTCTGAGGATGCCATCAAACATTAAACAATCAAAACGAAGTTTCACTTTAGTTTCACATGTTTTTTTCTAAGTATTGGTAAAAATTTTAAATTACTTGTTAATCATATGTAATTAAGCTAATTGACATATTAAAAACGTAATAAAAGTTTATTCGAAAAAAAGTATATTATTGAAAACATGTAAAAACACAAAATATGATATGTTCACGAGTAAATAGTATATGTAAACAATTTCATTTATATGTGAATAATATTTCAACTTTTACATTTGTAAAAGTTTATATTTATAGTAAACATGTTTTTATTTTGCCAATGGGTTGGTGGCCCATTGGTAAGGTCTTTGACTTTGGTGAAATCTACCAAGGATCGAATCCCACTTCCTACATTTGTAGGAGTGGATTATTAGGGGGGGGTCGAGAGTCCTGGGTTTCATCCCAGACATGCGTGGTTCGAGCATCGCATACTGCCCAATTGGATGTCACTGTGGTGTCTCTCTGTTCCAAAAAAAAATCAACTCTCTTTCAAATGAACTTAAAAACATGCAATCTAATATGTACATGTTTGTGAGATACACGGCTTGACTCTTCGTCAAGTTTGGGTCCCTTATGAGAGTGAGAATCGTCAAGTGTACTCCGCATTTTGGAAAACACTATGAAAGCAAAGGTTATAGTTCAGATTGATCGGTTGTTATGTTGATTTAGGCGATGTTCCTTTCGCTTCCATGAAAGATTTTTTTGAAATTTGTGATATGCTTCCTCTGAAACAGTAGGAGAACCTAATTGGGAAGTTGCTTCAAACATCAATCACATTTAAAAATGAATCTTTTAACTCGGATGTATGTGACTTAATTAGGATATACCAAGATCATTTCCAAATCCTTTGATGGCCCTCCTCCAAATTGTAAACTCTGAAAACCCATTCATTGTCATGTATAGTGAGGATAGCTAGTACAATATTGGTTTGTGATAATGTGCGTTTGGTCTTGAAAATTAAACTTTTTGATTTGAAAAGTTTAGTAGAAAAGGTTTGCTTAATGAATCATTAAAAAAAATTGAAGTTTATTTTTATTCGAGTTACAGAGAAAAAAATGAGTGAGTCTTTTAACTTAAATATATGTGACTTAATCATGACATATTAAGGTCATTTCCGAAGTCCACTCACAAAAATGTAAAATCTAACAACTCATTCATTGTCATGTATAGTGAGGGTAGTTAGTACAATGTGAAAACATTAATCCATAAGTTTATACTTACATAGAAAACAAAACCACTTCTTGCAAATGGGATCTAAAATTAGTAAAATCCTTTTACGTTAGACATTGCATTGCAAAACAAACACACCTTTGATGTTGAGACATGTCATTTGCGTATGATGTCTAAAATTAGGGAGTGCACAAATAGAAAGTAACAAGAATTTTAACCCGGGCGTTGTCACGGGAGACATATCGCCGCCACATCATGCAAACATACATCTAGCATTACCCAAAAGTTTGGACACTTAAAGTTACTATAAGAAGTAGAAAGTAATGGATATATAAAGTTGAAAAAACCGAGAGGTCGATAGTAAAAGTTAGAAACCTTATAATAAGAGAAAAAAAGTAAAAAATAAAGATTTGATGATTAAAGTTAAAAACCCAAAAGTCAATTGGTAAAAAGTAAAAACTTTGTTACGTAAGTTTGTATAAAAATGTTAGACTAAAGTTAAAAAACCTAAAAGTTAAGTGGTAAAAATAAGAAAATTTAAAAGTAAAAAAAAAAAAAAATTGCTACAATACCGAGTTGCTACAGTACCGTGTCAACTACAATACCGAGTCAAGCCGAGCCACCAAGCTGTCACTGTGCAAGCCGAGCCGTGAAAACGGCTTACTGTAGCTAAGTCGCGGCTTAGCTACAGTGCCACCACTCACAGCCGCAATCATAACCCGGGCGTTGCCACGGGAAAAGTTTGGACACTTAAAGTTTACTATAAGAAGTAGAAAGTAATAGATAGATAAAGTTGAAAAAACCGAGAGTTCGATGGTAAAAGTTAGAAACCTTATAATAAGAGATAAAAAGTAAAAAATAAAGATTTGATGATTAAAGTTAAAGTTAAAAACCCAAAATTCAATTGGTAAAAATTAAAAACTTTGTTACTTAAGTTTGTATAAAAAATGTTAGACTAAAGTTAAAAAACCTAAAAGTTAAGTGGTAAAAAAAAGAAACTTTAAAATTATACTTAAAAAAAAAAACACACAAAATAGCTGACGTCAGCAAGTTACTGTAGCTACGCGCCGTTACTGTAGCTACGCGCCAGGTGAAATTTATATATATTAATTAGGTATATGTTATGTTGGAGGCAATTACCAATGGTCTATTACTCTATTTCACTTCTTCACTAGCCTTAGTGTATGTTTCTGTTTTCTTGTCAATAGTTTTTCTGTTATGAGCTTGGTTGATCTCATTCACTTTCGGGGCAAACTAATCCTAAAACAACTTTTGGTCCTTGGGGTAAGAAAATGACAAAAACAGTCCTCACGTGCACGACACGTGACTGACTTAACGACCTAATAGACGGCCGTCAGAAATAGGTACTGTCCGAGTAGGTTTTTGAAACTTGGGGTATGGTCCGAGTAGAGTTGCAAAAGTTTGTACCAAAAAGGTAATTTAGGGTATAGTTCAGGTACCATCCGTGTAATTTACTCTAAAACTTATGACCTATACATTAAAAAAAGGTAAGTGATATTCCCACAACACATTTTGCTATTCACAACATTACATGTTTTATATTGTTGTATATTGCGCTAGTAAAATATGTATTTGTTGTTTGTAGCTAAAAATTGTTGTGAGGATATCACCTCCCATTAGAAAACACAAGTTTGGAAATGGATGTAGAGTCACGCACTCATTTAGCTTTGCCAAATTTGATATACGGTGAGACATCAAGATATTCAAAAACTCTGAGGATGCCATCAAACATTAAACAATCAAAACGAAGTTTCACTTTAGTTTCACATGTTTTTTTCTAAGTATTGGTAAAAATTTTAAATTACTTGTTAATCATATGTAATTAAGCTAATTGACATATTAAAAACGTAATAAAAGTTTATTCGAAAAAAAGTATATTATTGAAAACATGTAAAAACACAAAATATGATATGTTCACGAGTAAATAGTATATGTAAACAATTTCATTTATATGTGAATAATATTTCAACTTTTACATTTGTAAAAGTTTATATTTATAGTAAACATGTTTTTATTTTGCCAATGGGTTGGTGGCCCATTGGTAAGGTCTTTGACTTTGGTGAAATCTACCAAGGATCGAATCCCACTTCCTACATTTGTAGGAGTGAATTATAGGGGGGGGGGGTCGAGAGTCCTGGGTTTCATCCCAGACATGCGTAGTTCGAGCTCCGCATACTGCCCAATTGGATGTCACTGTGGTGTCTCTCTGTTCCAAAAAAAAAACAACTCTCTTTCAAATGAACTTAAAAACATGCAATCTAATATGTACATGTTTGTGAGATACACGGCTTGACTCTTCGTCAAGTTTGGGTCCCTTATGAGAGTGAGAATCGTCAAGTGTACTCCGCATTTTGGAAAACACTATGAAAGCAAAGGTTATAGTTCAGATTGATCGGTTGTTATGTTGATTTAGGCGATGTTCCTTTCGCTTCCATGAAAGATTTTTTTGAAATTTGTGATATGCTTCCTCTGAAACAGTAGGAGAACCTAATTGGGAAGTTGCTTCAAACATCAATCACATTTAAAAATGAATCTTTTAACTCAGATGTATGTGACTTAATTAGGATATACCAAGATCATTTCCAAATCCTTTGATGGCCCTCCTCCAAATTGTAAACTCTGAAAACCCATTCATTGTCATGTATAGTGAGGATAGCTAGTACAATATTGGTTTGTGATAATGTGCGTTTGGTCTTGAAAATTAAACTTTTTGATTTGAAAAGTTTAGTAGAAAAGGTTTGCTTAATGAATCATTAAAAAAAAATTGAAGTTTATTTTTATTCGAGTTACAGAGAAAAAAATGAGTGATTCTTTTAACTTAAATATATGTGACTTAATCATGACATATTAAGGTCATTTCCGAAGTCCACTCACAAAAATGTAAAATCTAACAACTCATTCATTGTCATGTATAGTGAGGGTAGTTAGTACAATGTGAAAACATTAATCCATAAGTTTATACTTACATAGAAAACAAAACCACTTCTTGCAAATGGGATCTAAAATTAGTAAAATCCTTTTACGTTAGACATTGCATTGCAAAACAAACACACCTTTGATGTTGAGACATGTCAGTTGCATATGATGTCTAAAATTACTTGAAATGTTTTAAAGTAGGGAGTGCACAAATACGGTAGAAAGTAATTAGGTTTATGTTATGTTGGAGGCAATTACCAATGGTCTATTTCACTTCTTCACTAGCCTTAGTGTATGTTTCTGTTTTCTTGTTAATATTTTTTCTTCTATGAGCTTGGTTGATCCCATTCGCTTTTGGGGCAGGCTAATCCTAAAACAACTCGTTTTGCGAGCTTAGAGTCATAGAGGATGAACTTCCATGACCACTAAAGAATTTTTGTTAAAAATAAAACTTACGACCTACATTAAAAAAGGTAAGTGGTATTCCCACAACATATTGTGCTATTCACAACACTACATAGTTTTATATTGTTGTATACTGCGCAGTAAAATATATACATTTTTTGTTTATGACTAAAGTTTGTTGTAAATATATCACCTCCCATTAGAAATGGATGTAGAGTCACGCACTCATTTAGCTTTGCCAAATTTAATATACTGTACGGCGCCATCAAACTATAAAACAATCAAAACGAAGTTTCACTTTATTGTCACATTTTATTTTTCTAAGTATTGGTAAAAATTTTAAATTACTTGTTAATCACATGTAATTAAGTTAATTCACATATAATAAAAGTTTTTAGAGAATAATAGTATATGTAAACAATTGCATTTATATGTGAATAATATTTCAACTTATATTTTTCTCTTTCAAATGAACTTAATTACATGTAATCTAATATGCACATGTTTGTGAAAGACACTGCACTCTTCGTCAAGTTTGAGTCCCTTATGAGAGTAAGAATCGTCAAGTGTACTCCGCATTTTGGAAGACACTCTATCAAAGCAAAGGTTTTAGTTTAGATTGATCGATTGTTATGTTGATTTCGGCGATGTTCCTTTCGCATCCATGAAAGATTTTTTTGAAATTTGTGATATGCTTCCTCTGAAACCGTAGGAGAACCTAATTGAGAAGCTGCTTCAAACATCAATCACATTTTAAAATGAATCTTTTGACTCGGATGTATGTGACTTAATTAGGATATACCAAGACCGTTTCCAAATCCTTTTATAGCCATCCTCCAAATTGTAAACTCTGGAAACCCATTCATTGTCATGTATAGTGAGGATAGCTATTACAATATTGGTTTGTGATAATGCCGTTAGGTCTTGATTGAGAAGTGAAGTCTTGTACTTGTGAAAATGTCCACTTTAGTATATTGATTTTGTAATTTCAAAAGTTAGTTTAAAAGGCTTGCTTAATGAATCATAAAAAAATAAATAGATAAGGGTTTTTTTATTCGAGTTACAGGAAAAAAAATGAGTAAATCTTTTAACTCAGATATATGTGACTTAATCAAAACATATTAAAGTCATTTCCAAACCATTTACTGTCCAATCACAAAATTGTAAAATCTAACAACTCATTCATTTTTCATGTATAGTAAGGGTAGCTAGTACTAGAGGTGCAAGAAAAAACCGATTAACCGAACCGACTCGATTGTAACCGGTTAATAACCGAAATAGTAAAAACCGATTATAGGTTACCAGAAACCGTAGGTTACTAACCGATTACTCTTTTCAAAACCAAAACCGATTATTAACCGGTTAACCGGTTAATCACATATTATATACATATTATATATATATATATATATATATATCAATATCAATCATATTATATACATACACTGATATATAACCGGAAAGATCGCACCATCAGATAATTTCGTAAGCTTTCAATATATCTATACTATATATAGATTAATGCTTCTTTCATCAGATCCAACATCAATTTTTTGTGGTTTTTGAGATTTGGGATGATAAATTTTGTTTTGTGTTTAGAAAATGATGTTTATTTGGAATATGAGTTCGTCGCTCAGACTTGTCGGAAATGATTGTTTTCCCCATTGTTCACCACTTTCTCAATATTATAATGGGCGGTTAAAAAAACCGAATAGGTTAACCGATATCGGTTAACCGGTTATTATTAATCGAAATCGGTTAGATAGGTTCCAGTTTTAAAACCTAGAAACCGGTTATTAACCGGTACAAGTTAACCGTAACCGGTTATTACTGTTTCAAAAAATAACCGTAATCGATTATTAAATTTAGTAACCGAAATCGGTTAACCGCTTCTTGCACCTCTAGCTAGTACAATGTGAAAACATTAATCCATAAGTACGATTATAGATAAACTTACAACTACAAAAAGTCAAAAACATTATTTCTGTAATTGGGCCGTATTGTTTCTAGCCCAGCCCAATTGATTGTTTATAAATTATAATTCTTTGTTCCTATAAATATTGAAAAAGAATAGAAAAAAGAAAGAGGTTAGCGTGTCGTCTTTATCCAAATTTCAAGCTTTAACTTCGATTGATACCAAAAAACAACAAACAATAAAAATAAGTTTATAAATCTAAAACAGGAAACAAAAACCAATATCAAAAATTCAGATGGGAAAATCAACTTCTTTCAAGAACACTTTTTCATTCGGTTTGTTTGTTTATTTTTATTAATTAATTCCTTTTTACATATTTATTTTTGTGATCAAATTTTTTGATAAAAATTTATTTGTAAAATCGCAGAAGAAAGATGCCAAGAATCACAAGATATAATTGCCAGATATCCCGATCGTCTCCCTGTAATTGATCCTTTAGTTTTATTATTATTCTTCATATTATATTACATACAAATATACTTGATGGATTTCGTTTTTAGCTAAAAAAAGTAAATATTTGGAGTTATTAATATATATTGAAAGAATAGAAAAAAGAAAGAGGTTAGCGTGTCGTCTTTATCCAAATTTCAAGCTTTAACTTCGATTGATACCAAAAAACAACAAACAATAAAAATAAGTTTATAAATCTAAAACAGGAAACAAAAACCAATATCAAAAATTCAGATGGGAAAATCAACTTCTTTCAAGAACACTTTTTCATTCGGTTTGTTTGTTTATTTTTATTAATTAATTCCTTTTTACATATTTATTTTTGTGATCAAATTTTTTGATAAAAATTTATTTGTAAAATCGCAGAAGAAAGATGCCAAGAATCACAAGATATAATTGCCAGATATCCCGATCGTCTCCCTGTAATTGATCCTTTAGTTTTATTATTATTCTTCATATTATATTACATACAAATATACTTGATGGATTTCGTTTTTAGATAAAAAAAGTAAATATTTGGAGTTATTAATATATATTGATAGTAAATTATTCTTACTTTCTAAAATTTACTGTTTCTGCAGGTGGTAGTGGAAAGATATACGAAAACCGACTTACCTGAGATGGATAAGAAAAAGTATGTTAGTTAGTTTCTGTTTGAATGTATACATATATAAATTGGTTAAACATTAACATGATGTAAACTAGGATTACGCGCTAGATTATTGTCGCGTAAACATAGAACGGATAAATTAAGGGATTATTTCACATTGCGTTTTGAAGTTGATTATCTAATCGTTGCGGTTTTAAGTTGTGGATGATGCAAACAAGTAGATACAACCAGGCTTTAACTAATTATCTGATTATAGACTTATCGGGTCACTAAATATTCAGACTTGCCAAATACTTGAATTACGGATTTTAAGAATACCACAATGCTAGGCACTTATGCAGCACGTTTTGTTATATCTATAATTATATCACATAGCTTTAAAACGCAATGTCTAACATCCTATCGAATGTGATACATAGATGATTTGATGGATAAACGCTTTCTTGGTCTCTGTTGAATCCAATTATCATATTTCTTATTTGTTCACCAGATATTTGGTGCCCCGAGATATGTCAATCGGGCAATTTATTCACATACTTAGTGGGAGGCTTCATCTGGCTCCTGGAAAAGCTCTATTCATATTTGTGCAGAATACATTACCTCAGACATGTATGATTCTAGATATTATAATTTATAAATATTATATATATCGTTAGGCGCTACAATTATTATATATTAGTAGTTGGATTTGAAGAGCAATGACTAACTAATTGAACAATTGCTATTTTGCAGCTAGCTTGATAGACAGCGTTTATGAATCATACTGCAAGATTCCCATACGTGAAAGTGGTCACCATGACTTTCTTTCTTTGATACAACACAAAAATCTGATTCAAACTACTTGGTCAATTCATTCTTACTTTGATACAAATCTTAATCATTATGAAAGTGATCACCATGACTTTCTTTCTTCAATCAGCACCACCCGTGAAAGCTCATTGATTTCATCAAAGTCATATGGAAATGTGGAATATTCGTTTTTGGGTTATGATAAAGTTCAACAACTCTCACCGGATGACAATGATTAGCAAAACATGAGGGATTTTGATGATATGTGCTGATGGTTGTGTGATGAAGACTAAGATAAAGAAGAAATTCAATCCAGTGGCGCTTCTGATTGTGTACTACTGGAAGAGCAGTCACCCATGGAAGAAACATATGATGTCATGGAACCCGAAATGGGCCTCCATAATTTACTAAGGGCATATGCAGAAGCCATGGCAGTGGGACAGACAAGCTTGCAAAAGTGATTATGAGATGCACAACTGAAAGAATAAACCCCATTGGCTCAGCTTTCGAACGCATAGCCTTTAATATATTCCAATGTGCTGAATTTCAAGAAAAGTACTTACAACAAGAATCTATGAGAAACTTCAAGTCAGCGTTCAGAGCGTTCTACGAGATCTTTCCTTATGGTTGGTTTGCTCATTTCACAGCAAATTCAGCCATCCTTGAGGCGATTCCAACCCATGTGGAGTCGATTCACATAGTTGACTTTGACTTAGGCGAAGGAAGTCAATGGCCAACATTCATAGAAGCCGTAGCACGAATGAGAAAATCATTGATTATCACAAATATCAAACTTGGCCAAGATAAAAACCCACAATTTGAACAAACTAAGGGGCTACTTGGTAGCCTTACAAGAAGTTCTGGTCTAAATTTGAAAGTACAAGAGATGGAATTTGCACAAATTGAAACCAAAATGGAGGGAAGAGAACTTGTGTCCTTTAAGTGTATAGCTGACCTTCCACATAAGGGAAGAACAAGCAAAAGAAGTCAAGTTGTGGACTTCCTAAAAGTAGCAAAGGGTTACTAGTGAAAAATAAAGGAATTATAACAGTTGCAGATGGAGACGAATGTGGAAGAATGATTAATTCTTCAGATTTTTCAATAAGAACTTAATACACTACAAAGCATTATACGAATGGGGTTTTCCAAGCAACCACACTGAAGCATTGATGAATGTGGAGACCCTTTTTGTTGCACCTTTTATATCATCCAAATCTTGGTTCCAAAAGTAGGAAGAAGAAAGAGAACATATGGTTTTTCGAATGGGTCTCGGTCTAAAAGGACGACCAATGAGCAGAGAAAGCTTCAATGAAGCGGTAAACGAAGAAAAAGCCCACATGGACTCAGAGTTGAAGGAGACAACGGGAATGAAATGGTGCTGTCATGGAATCGAAATCCTCTTGTCAGAGTTTGTTCTTGGATGTAGAGACGATGACAGCATGATAGATCTGCACAAAAACTAGTCGTTCATATATAATCGAAGAACTCGACATACAGTCAACTGATTCGAATTATTTCCCAATATTTCATCAGTTAACCTACAAAATATATTACTACATTCTTCTATCAAGATCTGTGAATATTTATACTTCAAAACATAACGGAACCAAGAATTATAGATTACACTAAAGCAAAGTTACTAAAACTAGATGGGTGATATCTAAAACAGATCGATACATATCAACATTCTGCAAGCAATCAAACTGTATATATGGTTAACAAGGTTAATCTTTCTCGTAACGGGTCAAAAGATTATTCAAGAATTTTATGGGTCCCACGGATGATAAGCAGACACAATAGCATTCAATCTTCAAGTTAACACTTAATACCTAATTTGAACACTGACTTGAAAACGAAAAGCATAAAATACATATACATATATTTGTGTGGAAGAAGTTGTGTTTCTACATTTGAAAATATTTTCATGACTATTACCATCATAACAGTTAAAATTTAACCATATGGTTATCTAATAAGATTCTTGATTAAGAATATAAATGTGTAATATAAGAGGAACGGGGAAATTCCAAAGCACGAGAGAAGACTAAAGTGTTGGAACCATGTTAGTGTGACCGTCACTGATCGTTTATCATCCCTGATATGATAATTGACGATAACTGAAATCCCTATGTCTAGTAAATATATGATGGGTGTATTTACTCTTAGAGACGTAGTATAGGGTTTCCCATTAGGTGATTGTAAACTAAGAGGACTAATGGTGCACACATTAAACACCAAAGGGGTTGAAAGTGTAAATACTCTCCTTATATATAGAGAGTCATTAACCATAAGTTAAGGCTAACCTAATCACACACAAAACCCTAAATTCGTGTGCCTCTCCTCTCTCGAAATTCGTGCATAATCCCTAGCCGAATTTCTCATCTCATCATTATTCAATCACCTTGTTTTGGGAACCCGAAATCAATGACAACTATGTTTAATGCCCTTACAGATTCCACAGGATCATCTGGTGAGTATTTTCCCTTGAATCAAACCATGTTTATTCCAACATGTGGTATCAGAGCCACGTTACGAACATCCTATCATGTTTTTGGTTCGATTTCGAGGGTTTTTCGCGAACTCAGAATTTGCAGAATACGAACTTCGTGCTGACGTCACACGAACTTCGTGCTGACGTCATCACGAACTCATGTTCACTTCGTGCTGATGTCATCACCGTTTCTGCACAACTTCGCGCTTACGTCATCACGAGCTAACGACTTCGTGCTGACGTCATCACGAACTCATGTTCACTTCGTGCTGATGTCATCACCGTTTCTGCACAACTTCGCGCTTACGTCATCACGAGCTAACGATCTCTTCGTGCTGACGTCATCACGAACTATGTACTTCGTGCTGACGTCATCACGACTCATGCACTTCGTGCTGACGTCATCACGATCTGACTTCGTGCTGACGTCATCACGACTCTGCACTTCGTGCTGACGTCATCACGACTCATGCACTTCGTGCTGACGTCATCACGACGTTTCATGACTTCGTGCTGACGTCATCACGACTCTGCACTTCGTGCTGACGTCATCACGACTCATGCACTTCGTGCTGACGTCATCACGACGTTTCTGCACTTCGTGCTGACGTCATCACGACTCTGCACTTCGTGCTGACGTCATCACGACTCATGCACTTCGTGCTGACGTCATCACGACTCTGACTTCGTGCTGACGTCATCACGACTCTGCACTTCGTGCTGACGTCATCACGAACTCATGCACTTCGTGCTGACGTCATCACGATCTGACTTCGTGCTGACGTCATCACGAACTCATGTTCACTTCGTGCTGACGTCATCACGTCTGTTATTGTGCCCAAAGGTCAAAAGACAAGCGTTGTGTTGCATGACCTAATGCTCATTTGTACTTAGATATTAGTTACTTCTGCCCAAAGGTGATGTAAATTCTAAGTAGAGCCTTATGTTAACTTATTGTTTTGGTGTTTACAATAAGTTTACTTATCACTAGCTTCATTAGTATAATGGTCTTAGTCTCATTACTTTTAGGAACATTACTTTAGTTCCATTACTTTTAGAGACATTACTCAATCTTCCCTTAGATATCTAGTTATAAGGAACATTATTATCAGCCCTTAGTGAGTTTAGGCATTACTTTAGTTCTCTTACTTCTATAGATATTGCTTAGTCTGCCTTAGATAGCTAATTATGTCACTATAGCCCTTAGTTTTAGGCATTACTTTAATAATCTTCTATTACTTGTATCCTAAATTTATATCCTCCTTATTTCCACTGTTGTACCTACCCTTGGCATTCAGCCACTTACCGGTGCA
The DNA here is from genome assembly GCA_034093135.1 of Erigeron breviscapus. NCBI lineage: Eukaryota > Viridiplantae > Streptophyta > Magnoliopsida > Asterales > Asteraceae > Erigeron > Erigeron breviscapus. The sequence continues at coordinate 25,708,380 of CM067168.1, forward strand.
AACTACACTGCTTGGAAAGATCAATTAGATCTTACTCTGGGGTACCTAGACCTTGACTACGCCATTCGTCATGATGAACCCGATGCTATTACTGCGACCTCTACTGCAGAACAGAAAGTAGCATTTGAGAAGTGGGATAAAGCGAATCGCTTGTCACTTATGACGGTTAAGAACTCCATTCCCCTTGGTCTTCGAGGAGCTATCCCTGAGTCTGACAAAGTAAAAACTTACCTCAAATCTGTTGAGGATTACTTCAAGGGATCGTCTAAAGCGCATGCAAGCAGCTTAATGCTAAAGATGCTTACTCTGAAATATGATGGAAGTAGCGGTGTCCGTGAACACATAATGAAAATGAGTGACATGGCGAACAAGCTTAAGACTCTCGAAATGGAAGTCTCTGATAATTTTCTTGTGCATTTCATAATGACATCATTGCCTGCTCAATTTGATGCCTTCAAGATTAACTATAATGCTCAGAAGGATAAATGGAAGATGAGTGAACTGATTGCAATGTGTCAACAAGAAGAGGATCGCCTCAAGCTCACGCAACCTGAAACTGTTCACCTTACTACCACTGCTAAATCTAAGAAAAGGAAGGGTAACAACAGTAACAAGACTGGAAATAAAGCTTCAAAGATCAGTCCTGGTGCAGTTTCCTCTAGATCTAATGTCTTGAACATCAGATGTAAGTTCTGTCGTACTCAAGGGCACATTCAGAAAGATTGCCCTAAGTTCAAGGAATGGCTAGCTAAGAAAGGTAACGTACTTTATGTAATATTTGATTCTTTTACGACTGATGTTCATGTTAATACATGGTGGGGTGACTCTGGTTCTATGGTTCATGTGACTAACTCAATGTGGGGATTCCATACAATCCAGAAGCTACCAAAGGGCCAAAGAAAACTTAGAGTTGGAAGCGGTGATCTTTTAGATGTCGAAGCCATGGGAACTTATGTTTTACATATGAGCACTGGAAAATGTATTAGACTAGTAGATACCTTATATGTACCGAGGATTACTCGGAACCTCGTATCTATTTCTAGACTAGACATTGAAGGTTTTGTAATAATTCATGGTTTCGGCAAGATTACTATTACTCTTAATAATGAATTGCTTGGTCGTGGTTTCTTGGATGGATTACTGTATAAATTAGAACTAGATCATAATTTCTCACAATCTTTGTTATCTTTTAATGTTGATGATATAACTAAAACAAAGACAAAATCACTTAAGCAACAAGAGAATTCCTCCATGTTGTGGCATAAACGTCTTGGCCACATCTCACGAGATCGCATGACATGACTCGTAAAGGATGGAATCTTACCTTCTCTTGACTTTAGTGATTTTGAAACATGTATTCAGTGCCTCAAAGGCAAAATGGCTAAAGGGAATAAGAAAGGAGTCACCAGAAGTTCCAACTTGTTGGAAATAATTCATACTGATATTAGTGACCCCTATCCCGTTTCCATTACAGGGCATACTTCATTTATTACATTTATTGATGATTATTCACGTTATATGCACCTTTATTTGATTAAGGAAAAGTCTGAATCCTTGCAAACTTTTATTGATTTTAAAACTTTGGTTGAAAACCAACTTGAACGTAAAATAAAAGTTGTAAGATCAGATAGAGGAGGTGAGTATTATGGTAGACATACTGATGTTGGTCAAGCCGCTGGTCCTTTCCATGATTTTTGTAAGGATCATGGCATAATTAACCAATACACCATGCCTGGTTCTCCTCAACAAAATGGTGTTGCTGAAAGGAGAAATAGAACCCTAATGGACATGGTGAGAAGTATGCTTGCCAACACTAACTTACCTACTTTCCTTTGGACTGAGGCCTTAAAAACAGCCGTTCATATACTCAATAGAGTTCCTTCAAAATCTGTCCCTAAAACTCCTCATGAGATCTGGACAGGAAAGAAACCGAGTCTTAAATATATGAAAGTATGGGGCTGTCCTGTTGAAGCTAAAGTCTATAACCCTAACTTAAAGAAACTTTTGATCCTAAGACTATTACATGTTTCTTTATTGGTTATCCGGATCACTCAAAAGGTTATCAGTTTTACTGTCCTACCCACACTACTCGCATTACTGATACGCAGCATGCCACGTTCCTAGAGAACTCAGAGATCAGTGGGAGCATCAAATCATAACTTCGATTTGCAAAAGTAAAAGAAGCGGGGGAAACGATTCGTCGGTTATTACTCCTCCGATAATTCCTCTTGTACAGAACGCTGCTCCGAATGTCACTGATCCAACTCCTCCTAATGCTAATAATGAGACCGCTAATGCTGAAGGATCTTCCGAAAATCAACTCAGGAGATCATCGAGGTCACACAGGGCCACTAATTTTGATGACTTCATAACTTATCTCGCTGAAGTTGAGGACGTTGGAAAGCTTATTGATCCTAATTCCTATCGAGAAGCCATTAATAGTGACCAATCCACTCAGTGGAATGAAGCCATGATTGACGAGCTTAATTCCATGAAACATAATGATGTTTGGGAATTGGTTGAACTTCCTGAAGGATCCAAAACTGTCGGTTGCAAATGGGTCTTCAAAACCAAATTAGACCCGAAAGGAAACGTCGAACGCTATAAGGCCAGATTGGTTGCGAAAGGCTATACTCAGAAGGCTGGAATTGATTATCAAGAGACCTTTTCTTCTGTGTCACGTAAAGACTCTTTCAGGATCGTTATGGCATTAGTAGCTCACTTTGATCTTGAGTTACATCAGATGGATGTCAAAACAGCTTTCTTAAATGGAGACTTGCAAGAAGACATATACATGCTGCAACCTGATGGATTTATTCCAAAAGGTAAAGAGCACATGGTCTGCAAGCTAAAGAAGTCCATTTATGGGTTGAAACAAGCATCAAGACAGTGGTACCTTAAGTTTGATGAAGTCATTAAAGAACAAGACTGAATAAAGAATAAAGTGGATCAATGCACCTATGTCAAGGTCAGTGAGAGTAACTTTATAATCCTTGTTTTGTATGTAGATGATATTCTACTAGCAAGTAACAACTTGGATATGTTGCATGAGTCGAAGCGGATGCTTTCGCAGAAATTCGACATGAAAGATCTCGGTGATGCCTCTTATGTTATAGGTATTGAAATACATCGGGATAGGCATAATGGTATTTTAGGTCTTTCTCAAAGAGCCTATATTGAGCGGATTTTAGAACGCTATAGCATGCAACATTGCGCACCCACTGTAGCTCCAGTAGTTAAAGGAGACGTATTTGGAACTTTCCAAAGTCCGAGCACTGAGATTGAAAAGGAGCAAATGAGGATGATACCTTACTCATCAGTAGTTGGGAGCATTATGTACGCTCAGGTCTGTACTCGTCCAGATATCGCTTACATTGCCGGTATGCTTGGGCGTTACTTATCTAATCCCGGATTAGCACACTGGAAAGCGGCTAAGAAAGTTTTACGATATCTGCAAGGGACCAAAGACTACAAATTAACGTATAGAAAAAGTGACAATCTAGAAGTAGTAGGTTATTCCGATTCCGATTTTGCCAAAAGCAAGGAAGATAAGAAATCTACTTCTGGGTATATTTTTATGTTAGCTGGCGGACCTATCTCTTGGCGGAGTCATAAACAGGAACTGACTGCAACATCCACCATGATGGCTGAATACATTGTCGTTTATAATGCTACTTGCCATGGGATGTTGATTAGGAATCTTATCATTGGACTCAAAGTCGTCAACTCCATTTCTAGACCATTGAAGCTTTACTGTGATAACTCAGCTGCCGTAACTTTCTCGAACAGTAACAGTTCAACTGGCGCTGGGCTGTATCTCGATACAAAGTATCTGTTTGTACGCGAACGGGTTGAGGAAAATGTTCTTTGTATTGAGTACATAAGTACAAATGATATGCTAGCGGATCCAATGACCAAAGGTCTTCCTCCTAATGTCTTCGTAGGACACGTGTTGAAGATGGGGCTTATTAAAGACTTAATTTAATTTAATAGCATATTGTACTTATTTGGTCATTAGTTTTATTGTTATGAAATTTTCCTCCTTATTCAGATTTTGTTTGTCTATTAATTACACTTTGAGTACTCGTATTGGTGTGTTGACATTATTATAACAAAGTTTGTCTTAGTCAATTGATCATTGCTTATTAGTTCTAAATTTGAGTCATAGTTTGACTAGTGGGGGTCCTGAGTTGATGTTCTTCTCTACGACTGTACTTATTGGCTATGATTTCAGTTTAAAACAAAATGAGTATTATTCCGGAACTTATTTGAATACTCATAGATAAATGATCGCTCGGTCAAGTGGGAGAATGTTGGAACCACGTTAGTGTGACCGTCACTGATCGTACTTCATTCTTTGACGGGAATTTGGCACATTACAAAGCCTTATACGAGTCAATGGAATGTGGTTTTCCAAGCTACCTAAATGAAGCAAGGCTGGCTATGGAGACAATTTTTCTTACGCCTTTCATATCGTCTGAATCTTGGTTTTTGTTCGTGACGAAACACTCTGAAAAACAATGACAGTAGGAGTCTAGATCATATCCTGTTAATTTGTTGATTATACTGACATGAAGAATTAGTCGTTAGATAAAGTCAAATAAATACTTGAGGAAACGCATAATCCAAGTGACCGAGTACAACAAACAAATGAGTGGCTTAGATTTGTATAACCTATCAACGTTGGGCATTGAGATCCTCAAATATGTTTAAAATAGACTATTAGTGGTGTAAATTTCAAAGAGAAAATCTTGTTATTCTTGTGTTCATTTGACTTTTGAAGTCCGTTTTTTTCCACTTGAATAGTTACCATTAATTACACAATTATCTTTAGGGTTAAGTATATGAAGGTGTAAACTATGCGGCATCGAAACGGGTACGGCAAAGGGGCACGGGAACGATACGGGAAACGGAAAACGAAAAACTAAAAAATTTAAGATACGGGTACGGCAAAGATACGCAATAAAAAAAATAAAAAAATAAAAAATATATATTTTTTTAGAACAGCAAGGGCCTGGATCACGGGTATCCGGACTGGATACCGTGGACCTACCCGATCCCCTCCCCCCTGCCCGCCCCACCCGGTAAAAGCTCCACGAAAGCCAGGACAAAATCCTGGCGGGCAATCACAGGCCGAGAGTATCGAACCTGTGACCTCTTGGACAAAAGTCCGGGTGTCCAACCACTGGGTAATCAAGTTAATATATTTTTTTATATATTAAGACTTGAGATTATGCATAATTATATATGTATAACTTTATAACATATGCTTGATGGTGACCGGTGATCACGGATTAAATTTTTACTAATCATTTTTGGAATAGAAAAAAGCTCATTGAAACCCTAATATTAATTAGATACGGTATGGAAGCTTCACAGAAACGTTTCGGTATATATGGAAACTTCAAGGAAACGTTTCGTACGAGTTTCGGTTCCCATGGAGTTTCCGAAACGGGTACGCCTACCTATTTGGAGTTTCGGTGCATCATAGGGTGTAAATAACTTTTACACTTTTTCAATTGTATGAATAGAACTTTAATTTAATTCATTGTATGTAAATAACCTGCTAAATTGAACGATTGATGTAAAAGTATATACGTGGCAAACCATATTGCCATGTAAAAGTTTTTGATTAGTCAACGTAAAAATTTTACATTAATCCTTCAAATTGGAGAAATACTTACATATAGTCGTGTACAAAAAAACCAAAACCGAAACCGAAAGTCAACCCGTAACCGAAACTGGTCAACAACCGGGTTTGACCCTAACCGGTTCGGGTTCTCCATAAACCGATGGTTAGTACCCGGTTATAGTTTCTAGCCGTTGAAATCGGGTTGGACCCGGTTACTCCCAAACCGGTTAGAGAATCCGGGTTCCAACCCGGTTATGTAACCGGTTAATCAGGAGTATGAAAAAGATTACCAAATCGAAGCTTTACATTTCTAATTTCTTACATATGAAATCCAAAATTTATATTATTATCTTGATATTTACTTCTTTATCTCCTCCCCAAAATAATCCCTATAATTATTCAAACAATAGATTTCGTAGTATATATATGAATTTTCACAGTCCATCTTTGAGTTTTAACAAATTTCTATACGGTTTGAATCTTATCATGTTTATGTCGGAAGGTGCTCCCTTCCACTCCAGTTTACTACTACAAATTCACACATATTGAAGTTTGTTGATAGTTGATAGAGTTGATACTCTTATAATTTTAATGTAGTGCTTTACATGGGCCTGGGAAGTCAGTAACTCCAGTAAGTACAATTGGAACGTTGGAATGCTTTGTAGCCGTTTTTTTTTACAACTTTTATTATCAAGTATTATTAAGTATTTGAAGACTTTGAAGACTTGAAGAATGAAGACTAGTTGAAGACTGGAAGACTTGAAGACACAAAGTTGAAGAATTTATATTAGTGAGGACTTTTATTAATGAAGACGTTTAATTTTAATGTTTAATGTCGAACTCGTTTGAAGTTTGAACATCTTTTTATTGTGTGTTTGAAGACTTTTTATTAAGTATTTGAATGTGTACTAAAACTTTGATCTATAATAAAAAGTATGTATTTTTAAGCGAAAAATAGACTAATAATTCAATTACGGCAAAGTGTAACCGGTTACTAACCGGTTTGGTACCCTAACCGATCACTAACCGACCCAATTCGGTTTCAAATGGGTTGGGTTTTCCTCCCTCTTAAACCGGGTTGAACCCGACCCGGTTAGAGGTCAAACCCGGTTAGGGAATGGTCAACCCTAACCGAATCGGGTTCAAACCCTAACCGGTTTGGTCAATAACCGGTATATGTACACGACTACTTACATACAAAAACCAGATAAAAGTTCCATTCACACAATTGAAAAAGTGTAAAAGTTACTTACACCCCAAATACAAACCTTTATCTTTATTACACACAACACCTTTAAGTTATTAATCACATTTTTACTATAAACAATATACACCTTCAACCGCTTCATCACCTTCCCTGCAGTAGCACGCAGAGCAATGCTCCTAGTTCGCTAAAAGAGCAGTTAATTCAAACACCAAAAAAGTTTTACAGATGGGTTTAGCCAAGTAAATTTTAATAAAAAGCCAAGTAAAACAAGTCATAATTATAAAACTTGCTAATATAACACTTAATGACCATAAGCTGGACTTTTGAAAATAGTTCATACACAAGCCAAATATTTTTGGTAGTCCATAATCTAGTCAATTCATTAGATAGACAATTTATTTAAGATAGTCAAATACTTGATGAAAGGAACATTAAGGAAAGCTGTTGAGGCCAAGTTGCATTTTCCATGGGAAAGCTTTCTGCATGAAGCAAATAGAAATATATGAATATACCATAATTAAATGGAAACAGCTAAGACAAGAAATGTGATATGTATATATAAATTACGAGAACCGATAGCAACAATTATGGGTAATATTTTGCACAGATCTTGTTTAAAACAATAATGCCCTTTTATGGGGTTAGAATACTGCAATCAAAATGTGATGGTGTTTCATACATGTTTTCTTCTTGTAATTATACCCACTATAACTAATCCATGTATGAACATTTCAGGAAAAGATATTCTAAACACTCAATCCAAATCTCACCTATCTATATATATATATACCTTGACTTATAAAGCTGCATGCTAATAACAGATTCACCTATATATATATACTGTATATATACATCTGTTGACTTATGAAGTTGCATGCTATTAACATATGCATGGTAAGGATAACTAGTCTCCCAAGCAACACATACATACAAAAAGAATTGAACCATCTTAATTACATGTGAAAATAATGTGCATATTATTACAAACTGGAATGGGCAAATGCAAATGTTCAGGGGCAAGAAGGGGTTTTACAATATCATATGAAAAACAAATAACTTGAATTAAGATCTTATGTCTTTATAAGCTAAGAAAAATGCCTTCAAAATTGACCTAGATGGAATCTTTCAGTCCTTTGTATTACTTCTTTAATGTTCAACCATCAAATGTATATATGAAATCCAAAATCTTCTTCCTCTAGAAGAGTAAAAATCAAAACCTTACTCATCTGGCATTAAACATTCTTAAAATTAAAATTAATGTCTCATAAACGCCACTCTGGTTTAATGAGATATTGCACAATCAAATCCTTGCAGAAACATCATGTACTAAGTACTAACAACCAAACTATGTGTTTAAGAATATAAAACAGACGAAAGGGTATGAAATGAAGTGTTTTTAGAGACTAAAAGCTCAAGATTAAACATGGGTCAAGTCGGGTCAGGTATTGACTAAAGCAATGTCGTTTCTGGGTTCATTACTTATTCCCGAATCTTTGACACTATCATAAACCCTAACCCCAAACACCACTAATATAATAATACCAACTAAAACATCAGATTAAAATTACAAAACATACAACATGAAAGTGAAAAAAACTGTTTCTTGGGTATTAACCTACTAAAAAAGATGTATTTTTGAAGTGCAAGTGCTAGTATGAAAGCAGAAGATATACAAAGTAAACCAGTTGCAGAAAGGAAAATATCTCTACAATAATATAACACTTGCCTAATATACATACTGCCGCAATAAGGAAAACACAGTTTTTAAGCTACTAAAAAAGATGTGATTTTTGAAGTGCAAGTGCTAGTATGAAAGCAGAAGATATACAAAGTAAACCAGTTGCAGAAAGGAAAATATCTCTACAATAATATAACACTTGCCTAATATACATACTGCCGCAATAAGGAAAACACAGTTTTTAAGCTACTAAAAAAGATGTGATTTTTGAAGTGCAAGTGCTAGTATGAAAGCAGAAGATATACAAAGTAAACCAGTTGCAGAAAGGAAAATATCTCTACAATAATATAACACTTGCCTAATATACATACTGCCGCAATAAGGAAAACACAGTTTTTAAGCTACTAAAAAAGATGTGATTTTTGAAGTGCAAGTGCTAGTATGAAAGCAGAAGATATACAAAGTAAACCAGTTGCAGAAAGGAAAATATCTCTACAATAATATAACACTTGCCTAATATACATACTGCCGCAATAAGGAAAACACAGTTTTTAAGCTCTACTCAACTGAATGCCACTGATTTGTTTATATTTAATTATCATCGATCATTTGGACATAATGCCTGCCACATTAACTTTCAACAATGTCTAATTTCTTCTACACTTTATGGAAAAAGAAAGTAGCAAGTAAGTTAGCCATAAAGACAGCATATGCAGAGTCACATACTTGGAAAATGCTTCCTATGATTTTTCAAAATCCGCAGCCACTGCAACATCCCGTTTTTGGCCCCCGCCTAACATATGTGTTATTTACAGAGGAAAGATACATTAGAATTAGTGAATCTAGCTTGTAATCATTTGGCAAGAACGGGTAAAATTACTTACAGCCTATTTTTGGGCGTTTATCCTGGTCCTCCTCTTTGGTATCATCTTTGTTATGATCACCTAACATTTATTTATGGGTATTATGTGCAAAGAGAGAACGAATGAGATACAGCATACCATTAGGAGGAGTAAAGTTAATTGATTAGCTAGAGGAACTCACTAGGGCGTTTGACAGGCAGCACGGTACTTTGGTGTTTGAGAGAAGCATCCTGATCCTCCTCTTGAGTATCATATTTTTTTTGATCACCTAACATTTATTAATTCATTCATTATGTACAAAGAAAGAAAAGATACATTACCACCCCCCTATAATTAGTGAATAAGGCTTGAGTGAGTAAAATTAATTAACTAGCTAGAGGAACTTACAGTGGCGTTGCATCTCCTGATCGATAAATTTATACATGCCATCAACACTAGGTGGGTAGATACGCTGAACACGAGTTGTACCATCTTCCTGCTTGACTGGGAAATCAACCCAAAGAGTGGCATCCTCGTCCTCGTCATCAGATTCCAACTCGTCATCGAGACGGATGTACCCGAAGTGACAGTCTATGGGCAGGTCCGCATAATGGTTCAAAACCGTCCAAAGTGGCTCTGATGGAGGGTCATACTGAAGCTCATAACGGTAATTTTTTCCAAAGTTTTCGAATCGAGTCTTCTCCTCATCAGGTGTAGCGTACTCTATGTTCCACCTTTTCTTCCATTCGTGAAAAGCAAACTTGGCTTCGTCGTCCTCTGGATACAAACAAGTCATTGCGACTCTGTATTGAAAAGAAACAATGGAAGAAATTAAAGTTGTTATCTATAACAAAAGTAACAAGATTGATTGATTCAAAACCAATTAAAATAATTAATAATCGGAAAGGAAACAATAAGAATCAAAACCCTAATAAGTCTCAAGAAATAAGACGGTTCTTGATTATTAGGTACATAAACACCAAAACAATCAAACCTTAAAGAAACAGGATCTTGATAAAAAAAACTAAACCCTAATAATTAATAAGTCAGTTTTGAGAGATATTTGTTAGGTACATATAAACACCAAATCGAAACGAGAATCAAATCAAAGCATATATATGTATGTAACCATAATAAATAAATAAAAAATGATCCGATCGATCAAACCCTAAAAAAGTTTTGAGAAAAATAAACACCCCAAATCGAAACAAGAATCAATCAAAAGCATAATATATGTAACAAAATATGTAGTCCGATTCATCCAAAAACCTTCAATTCCCTACCTTCGTGAGCGGCTGGCTGAGAATGAAAGCAAGCGGTTATTGATGGATGGGCTTTAGATCGATTTTGGGGTTTCTTGTCAGTAATTCTGAATATCCGGGTCGGTTCTTTTCTATATAGTACCCGTTTATCCTATCTATACTCTAGCATCTATTGAATGGTGTTTGGTAGGATAAAATCATAAAATGGAAATATAATAGAGAATGAAAATAACGGAAACGAGAATGAGTATATGAAAAAAGAATATATTCAAAATAAACATAAGAGAAATGCAAAAAAAATAAACAAAATTAATTTAAAAAAATCAAAAAAATATACATAACTTAATAGTTTTATACTTTAAGAAATATATATAAATAAGACATAAACTCCATAAAAAAAAAAAAAAAAAAAAAACCATTTCCATTCTCACCATTCTCTCAAACTCTTTCCCTTTCCATTCTCTATGCAACCAAACTAGAGAAGTAATTCTCATTCCTTTTCTCCTTTCCATTCACTCCTACCAAACACCTCCTAATTAATATTATAATATAACTAAAAAAGAGAATTTAAGGTACACTTGACAATCCCCCTTTTTCCCTAAAATTCTCTCCTAATTAATCCTCATATTTTTTATTTTTTTATAACCGCCCTATAATATTAATTATTACTATTATTAATATTATTATTATTATTATTATTATTTTATTTTATTTTTATTAAAAACCACACTTTTATTAAATTTTCATGAAATTACAGAAATTAGTGGGGAGCCGCGATACTATCTGGGCTCCCACACCTCTAATAATCCTATGAAAAATATGAGCAGAAGCTCGTGCCCCAATGTCTTGAGTCACGGAGAACTTTCGGATCCGTTTCAGTAAGGCTACAGCATCCTTCTCAAGTTCTCTGAAGGAAGAGAAAGAGAAGGGGAGAAACCATATCCGATATCAGTACACTTAGCCTCATACTTAACACGCTTACGTTGTGCGGCTTCAGTTACTGCACGACCAGGCACAAAATCAATCATACCAGTTTGCGTCAAAGGAGATGAGTCTGTCAAATCAACACATACATCAAGACCCTTGTCCCACGAGTACATCAACATGTCGGCAGGACGTAAGCGTGTGTCTCTTTCTCCAATAAGCCCGATATCAACTTCAAGTCGATAACATATTATTATTATTATTATTATTATTATTATTATTATTATTATTATTATTATTATCTACCAATCTATATATTACAAGGTGCTAAATTCATTCCTAAACAAATAAGAACCGAATTTCATCTTTTTTTTTCTTTGGCTATTCCACAAAGCAAGGTTAGTAGTTCAGTTTTTGCTTCAAAAAATATAGCATTTGCACAACATTTTGTTACATGGATGTATACCCTTTTTTTTGGCATTTTTGGCTTATATGCTTGCTTAGCCAAAAATTTATAAGAATGTAGCATAAGATAGTTATAGTATAACCACAAGCAATATATATTATATTATTATTATTATTATTATTATTATTATTATTTTATTTTATTTTTAATAAAAACCACACTTTTATTAAATTTTCATGGAAATTACACGAAATTAGTGGGGAGCCGCGATACTATCTGGGCTCCCACACCTCTACTAATCCTATGAAAAATATGAGTAGAAGCACGTGCCCCAATGTCTTGAGTCACGGAGAACTTTCGGATCCGTTTCAGTAAGGCTACCGCATCCTTCTCAAGTTCTCTGAAGGAAGAGAAAGAGAAGGGGAGAAACCATATCCGATATCAGTACACTTAGCCTCATACTTAACACGCTTACGTTGTGCGGCTTCAGTTACTGCACGACCAGGCACAAAATCAATCATACCAGTTTGCGTCAAAGGAGATGAGTCTGTCAAATCAACACATACATCAAGACCCTTGTCCCACGAGTACATCAACATGTCGGCAGGACGTAAGCGTGTGTCTCTTTCTCCAATAAGCCCGATATCAACTTCAAGTCGATAACATATTATTATTATTAATTATTATTATTAATTATTATTATTTTATTATTATTATATTATTATTATTATATTATTATTATTAAATTATTATTATTTATATATATATTATTATTATTATTATTATTATTAATATTATTATTATTATTATATTATTAATATTATTATTATTAATTATTATTATTAATTATTATTATTATTATCTACCAATCTATATATTACAAGGTGCTAAATTCATTCCTAAACAAATAAGAACCGAATTTCATCTTTTTTTTTCTTTGGCTATTCCACAAAGCAAGGTTAGTAGTTCAGTTTTTGCTTCAAAAAATATACATAACTTAATAATTTTATACTTTAAGAAATATATATAAATAAGACATAAACTCCATCAAAAAAAAAAAAAAAAAAAAAAACCATTTCCATTCTCACCATTCTCTCAACTCTTTCCCTTTCCATTCTCTATGCAACCAAACTAGAGAAGTAAATTCTCATTCCTTTCTCCTTTCCATTCCACCCTAAACACCTCCTAATTAATCCTCATATTTTTTATTTTTTTATAACCCTATAATATTAATTATTATTATTATTATTATTATTATTATTATTATTATTTTATTTTATTTTTAATAAAAACCACACTTTTATTAAATTTTCATGGAAATTACACGAAATTAGTGGGGAGCCGCGATACTATCTGGGCTCCCACACCTCTAATAATCCTATGAAAAATATGAGTAGAAGCACGTGCCCCAATGTCTTGAGTCACGGAGAACTTTCGGATCCGTTTCAGTAAGGCTACCGCATCCTTCTCAAGTTCTCTGAAGGAAGAGAAAGAGAAGGGGAGAAACCATATCCGATATCAGTACACTTAGCCTCATACTTAACACGCTTACGTTGCGCGGCTTCAGTTACTGCACGACCAGGCACAAAATCAATCATACCAGTTTGCGTCAAAGGAGATGAGTCTGTCAAATCAACACATACATCAAGACCCTTGTCCCACGAGTACATCAACATGTCGGCAGGACGTAAGCGTGTGTCTCTTTCTCCAATAAGCCCGATATCAACTTCAAGTCGATAACATATTATTATTATTATTATTATTATTATTATTATTATTATTTATTATTATTATCTACCAATCTATATATTACAAGGTGCTAAATTCATTCCTAAACAAATAAGAACCGAATTTCATCTTTTTTTTTCTTTGGCTATTCCACAAAGCAAGGTTAGTAGTTCAGTTTTTGCTTCAAAAAATATAGCATTTGCACAACATTTTGTTACATGGATGTATACCCTTTTTTTTTTGGCATTTTTGGCTTATATGCTTGCTTAGCCAAAAATTTATAAGAATGTAGCATAAGATAGTTATAGTATAATCACAAGCAAGAGAATAGTCCAACTAGCTCGCAAGCTAAGAAAAGGAGTATGCCAATGTGAAACGGAAACTGTTAGAGTTGAAGTAGGTGATTTTGTGCCCTGAAAGTATCAGCGTAGAGAAGCGTTGTCCGATTTGTGAAATGAGGAAAGCTTGAGCCAAGATACATTGGTCCTTTCAGAAGGTTGAACAAGTTTGGGAAGGTTGTTTGTCGAATTGAATTACCACGAGAACTTAGCAACATACAAGATGTGTTTCATAATGGTAACCCACGCAAGTGTTTGGCGGATCCTACACATCATGTGCCTACGGACGAAATTTAAGTTAATTCGAAGCTGAAGTTATTGGTGAATCGGTAGAGAATTTGGACCGTGAAGTCAAGAAGCTCAAGAATGAGCGTTACATGGTTCATGAGGTTAGATGGAATGTTAGACTTGGAACCGAGCTCAGTTGGGATTGAGAGAATCAAGCGAAGTCTAATTATCCGCCTTTATTTGCTAATTAGGGTTTTCGTTGAATTTCGGGACGAAATTCTTTCAACGGGGGGATAATGTAACATCCGCGGATTTTGACCCATTGACTTCACGTGAAATATGACTAACAAATAAGTTAAATGAAGTTTTGGGTCATTTTGATGATAATATGACAATGTGGGTTAATTGGGTCGTTTTGTGAACTAAATGACTAAGTGTTATATATTTGAGTCGATAATGTGTTTACCCGGTGTTTAAATGTAAAACGATTGTAATTTTGGCTTGAAAAGAGAAATGGGTCGACCCGTGGGTCGTACCCGACCCGGCTGCCCTTTAAGGTCCAAGATATTTTCATAAATATCTTTATCTATCTTTTTCTTCTTTCTTTTCTTTCTCTTTTTCTCTCAAGAACACAAGACCATCCATCTTCTTCTTTTCTTCTTCTAGCAATCATTTGGTGTTCTTATAACTAAATTTAAGCTAGAATCATAATCATCGTTACCTCATTATCGTCTACTCGAAGAATCACAAGTTGAAGTTCAAGCATTCTTACCATTTTGGCCATTTTACCCAAATTCGGGTTTTAGCTCGGGGAGAACGTTTTGGTAAGTCTAATTCATCCCATTTACTCCTATTTATGTTAGTGTATGCTATTCCGGTCATTTCGAGTATTTACAAGTCCTAAATCGGCTTAAATCGAGTTTTGGGTCAATTAGGGTTAATTAGGGTTTTAATTAGGGTTTGGATCGAATTGATGATTTGGTGATGTTTTGGACGGATTTATGGATTGGGTTATGTTCATTTATGTTCATTAATACTTATTTAAGCTTCAAATCGAGTCACAAGTCCCTGCAAGTTGTTTTGGATCGATTTGGGTCGAGTTATAGGGTTTTGGTTCATGAAAACTGCTGCTGCTGCTGATCGTCTGTTTGTGCCGTGCATGCTGCTGCTGCTGCTGCTGCTGCTGCTGCTGCTGCTGCTGCTGCTGCTGCTGCTGCTGCTGCTGCTGCTGCTGCTGCTGCTGCTGCTGCTGCTGCTGCTGCTGCTGCTGCTGCTGCTGCTGCTGCTGCTGCTGCTGCTGCTGCTGCTGCTGCTGCTGCTGCTGCTGCTGCTGCTGCTGCTGCTGCTGCTGCTGCTGCTGCTGCTGCTGCTGCTGCTGCTGCTGCTGCTGCTGCTGCTGCTGCTGCTGCTGCTGCTGCTGCTGCTGCTGCTGCTGCTGCTGCTGCTGCTGCTGCTGCTGCTGCTGCTGCTGCTGCTGCTGCTGCTGCTGCTGCTGCTGCTGCTGCTGCTGCTGCTGCTGCTGCTGCTGCTGCTGCTGCTGCTGCTGCTGCTGCTGCTGCTGCTGCTGCTGCTGCTGCTGCTGCTGCTGCTGCTGCTGCTGCTGCTGCTGCTGCTGCTGCTGCTGCTGCTGCTGCTGCTGCTGCTGCTGCTGCTGCTGCTGCTGCTGCTGCTGCTGCTGCTGCTGCTGCTGCTGCTGCTGCTGCTGCTGCTGCTGCTGCTGCTGCTGCTGTGCTGCTGCTGCTGCTGCTGCTGCTGCTGCTGCTGCTGCTGCTGCTGCTGCTGCTGCTGCTGCTGCTGCTGCTGCTGTTTGGTGGACTTATTGCCTGTCTAGTTGATTTCTGTTTGATTTCCGATTGGTAGACTATTTTGTTTGTTTCGCGTGATGTTTCATGAATGTATTGGTACCATCGTAATCCTTAGGATAGAAGTGCTTACAGGGAGGTCGGTTTTCTTTCCAAAGGGTTCTAGATGTGGTGGGAAGGCTGCGGACGACCCTATACATAAGCATCTAGAACTTGATGAAAATAAAATCCTCCGAAGTGTATGTACGTGTTGTTTAGTGTAAATAGGCAGACTCGTGATCGAAATGATTGTGTTGTTCTCATTTGACTTGTTGGCAGACTTCCAAGTGTCTTTACACTTGATGATATGACCTTGTACCTATTGACTGGTATACAGGCTTCCAAGTGTTTTACACTTGAGAACATAACTCGTACTTATTGATTTATAGGCTTAAATCACGAATTGTCTTATTGTTCAATTGATTATTGATTGATTTAGTAAAGGATTGTGATAGTTATTTATTGTTATTATTATTATTACTGTTAGGATAGACGTACATACATGGAAGTCGGTTATGCCTTCATTGGGTTTTAGATGTGGTGGGAAGGCTGCGGACGACCCTATACATAAGCATCTAGAACTTGATGAAAATAAAATCCTCCGAAGTGTATGTACGTGTTGTTTAGTGTAAATAGGCAGACTCGTGATCGAAATGATTGTGTTGTTCTCATTTGACTTGTTGGCAGACTTCCAAGTGTCTTTACACTTGATGATATGACCTTGTACCTATTGACTGGTATACAGGCTTCCAAGTGTTTTACACTTGAGAACATAACTCGTACTTATTGATTTATAGGCTTAAATCACGAATTGTCTTATTGTTCAATTGATTATTGATTGATTTAGTAAAGGATTGTGATAGTTATTTATTGTTATTATTATTATTACTGTTAGGATAGACGTACATACATGGAAGTCGGTTATGCCTTCATTGGGTTTTAGATGTGGTGGGAAGGCTGCGGGTGACCCTATATATAAGCATCTGGGACTTGAAGAAAGTAGAATCCTCTGAAGTATATGTACGTATAGTCGGTTTAAATTGTGATTAGTGGCTTATGTTGTTGATTATTGATCGTTGGCGTATGATTGTCGTATATTGGTTGTTGGGTTATGTTTGAGAATATTGATTGGTGCTAATTTGGTGATTTAGAGCAAAATGAAGTTATGTTATTAACTTAGTATGATATTGTGGCAACCCTAAAAGAACCCGATCAACTCTTTTATGGTTATCCAATATTATAACAGGTTAATAACATCATGGATTGCGCATGCTTGGCTTAGAGTATAATAAGGAACCGATATGCTTAATGGGAGTTGATTAGGTGGAGGGTTAGCCGTTGGTACACCCTGTATACATACCTGGTCAATAACTAGAGAGCATATCGAATTCGGATTATACTTTAAACCACCCGTGTTAGTTGACTTGTTTTAATTGCTTATATTGTGATTATTGATGCTGGTTCGTTATGAACCATTACTACGAACTCACCAACCTTGTGTTGACTATGCTTAGTACACTTTTCAGGTAATCAGGATAATCCGGAACATGGAGTTTAGTTGCTTGCTTGTTGTACACCCGGACTATGGACTTCATGGATCAAGGATCCATTTGCCTTCTCTTTTGCATCGTACTTAGAACTGTTAATCGTCTTTGATGTACTATTGTAATCCTTGATGATAACTTACTTCTCTTGTATTCAACACTGGTTTATCTTATTGTATGGATTCACTGAATCCCTTGTCTGCATATAGTTCATGTTCTACATTAATCCCACCTTGTGCTATATGATTTCCGTAATATTTCGAGCCTCGGCTTGGGGTGTTACAGAATGGTGGCCCATGCGTGGTCGTAGAGAATTAGGCGGTTTGACCTAGACTACGGCTTAAGTTAAAACTCTTCATATAGCATGCATGGTTAGGAAATTCGTGTGCAATGTGAATTATGTGAATCCCCGTGTGAGTTCGTAGTTAAGACCACTTATGTGATGGCTTGAATTCAATGTGATGAATGTGGTATGAGTACAATGTGGTTAATGTGTGTGTTGATTGAAATTGATTGTCATTGATATGAATTGTTGTCACTGATTGACGCTTGGCATTGATTGGGTTTTGACTGTCGTTAATGTGGATTTGTTATTATTGATTGGTGCTAATTTGGTGATTTAGAGCAAAATGAAGTTATGTTATTAACTTAGTATGATATTGTGGCAACCCTAAAAGAACCCGATCAACTCTTTTATGGTCACCCAATATTATAACAGGTTAATAACATCATGGATTGCGCATGCTTGGCTTAGAGTATAATAAGGAACCGATATGCTTAATGGGAGTTGATTAGGTGGAGGGTTAGCCGTTGGTACACCCTGTATACATACCTGGTCAATAACTAGAGAGCATATCGAATTCGGATTATACTTTAAACCACCCGTGTTAGTTGACTTGTTTTAATTGCTTATATTGAGATGTGTTGAATGCGAGTAATTGGTTATGATAGTGGATAAATGTCGTGAACTTAACTTGAGGACATGATAGATAACGATTACTTGATAACTCTAATATGTTGATATTAGCACAGTGAAATGAAACACGTACGTTATGCCAATATGATAACGTGATATATGTAGGTTAGTTGAGAATATATATATGTCAGCCTTAGTAAAGGACAATGAACGTGTGTAGCGTGTCGGCGTTAAAGCACTAGCTACTAATTCGACTAACCTGAAAGAAATTGAGAAAACAAACCCCCGGGATATAAGCTTAAGAACTATTACTATAGTTGAATTTAGTAATTGAACGATGTGTTGACTAGTATGATTTAGTAACAGATATGTTATGCATGTGTAATGTGTCTGTATGTATGTATGCTCTGTAGTAGTCACATTGATGTTGTACATGGTTTCGCCGTTGTCCAACTTAAACGTGTTGATAACACGTAGTTGGTATTACATGTGTAAAAATGTGTTAATAGATAAACGATTGTATGAATGAAGTTAACAACATAGTTTTATTGAAGGATGTATCAACATGATTATTTGAAGTAACGATAAACAACTGTAGTGGACTTGACATATTAAAATAATAAGTAACAATCCCATAGAATTCTAGCACTCCTACCTTAGCTTAATGGTATAAAATGAGTATATTATATCGGTATGAAAGCATTAACTAATTATGTGACTAATATGTGAGCATTGTGTGGCTAACTTTCGAGTCGACGCGTTACTTATCCTATAGATAATGGTGAGACCAAGAAGGAATGCGGCTAGCCACAGCGACGAACCGGATCTAGCAACCGTGATTGCCCAAGCGGTGATAGACGCCATACCTACTATTGTAGCCCAAGTCACGTCAAGCCTTCAGAGAGGCAATGAAACGCTTGAAGCCGGAATAAATATGGACGATGAGAGGGTGTCAAGTAGAGCCTCATCAAAAAGGAAAGAAATTGGAGAATCTAGCGGGGCAAGGAAGGCGGGTAGGTTTGACCCCAATGACCATAATAAGGGTAGATTCGGAGCGGCGACGGGACTGGCGAGGAGGCCTTATAAGGGACCTCATCCCTTCTGTAACAATTGTAACAAGCATCATCCCGCGAATACCCAATGTGGAGCTTGTCTCAATTGTAATCGACTCGGGCATCTGGCAAGAGATTGTAGAGCTCCGAGAACGGGTCCAGTGAACGTAACCTCTGTTCGAGTCGTCCCTCCTCAAGGCAGTCAACAAAGAGGCGAGTGTTTTGGGTGTGGTAGTCGTACTCGCTACCATAATAAGTGCCCACAATGGACTGGACAACAAGATGAAGTGGCGAAGCCGGCAAGGAAAACTTATTTGGGACCTCACCCGTTATGTGGAAGATGCAACAGTCATCACTCCACCAACGTTCCATGTAGGGCGTGTTTCAAGTGCAACCAAGTTGGGCATATGTCCAGGAATTGTAAAACACCGAAAGCGGCGCCATTGGATCTGGTACCCCTTCAAATCATTTATCCTTCAGCCCACAACGACTCGGAAGCGGCGACAGGTACAATTCTTCTTCCTCGACCACTACAACTCAATGTTACTCGATTCTAGGGCCGATTTCAGTCTGCCTTCTCTTACTAGACTTCTTTCATTAATGAATATCCGTAGGCTTAGATCTAGATCTCGATCCTCAAATGAATTGTGACGTGTTATATGGGTCTAGTTGAACAAATTGGTAATGAGGGTTGACTATAAATGATATTAAGATCTTCCTTAGCTCTATGTTTCTGGAAAAATTAGAACCTTGGAAATTTTAAAAATATAGATTGAATGACAGTAGTATATACGGGTAATGGTAATGGTAAAGGGTTATCTGAAAACGTCCTCATGTAACAGTAAAATTCTTAGGTTCCGAGTAAGTCTTCAAACTTGAGCGTCTTTAGAGCTACCTTCTTAAGAATCTGAAAAACTAACGCCGTCGCTGTCAACCTTGAGTCTCCCGAGGCTTTTCCGGACGACTCATCGGGCTTGTTCCATCTCGATGTCCTAAATTTCGTATATACTTAACTTTCTAACATCGCGCGCGTAGTCAAAACCCTTATAGACTTTTAGGGATGTAAATAAGCGAGTAGTGAAGGACCAGAAGGAAGATTGGAAGGAAAACGAATTGGAATGGACTTCGCCATGAAGCCGTTGACGACAAGAAGCGATCACGATACGACGAAACCAATGAAATTTGACAACTGGGCACGTTAGCATGTAGAAAAGTGGGTAGGTGCACGGAGAATTGATTTCTATTATTTCAGAGAAAGAAAGTCGCTTAACTCCTATTCAGGGAGCCATCTAATGGACGACGGGCATTCGAACCGACTTGAGACTTGATCGCGCGTAAAGAGTATGTGCTAATGACCAAAACGGAGATCTTATGCAATAACAAGGGTTAAATGAGTATTGAATGTCATCAACCAAAGCACTGAGTAGTGGAGATGTCACTCCCCACCGGATAAACCAAGGATCGAATAAAGCCAATGCAGCGGGACAGGGATATTAATTGGAATGACAAGGACGATTTCTCAAGCTAAGAGAATAGTCCAACTAGCTCGCAAGCTAAGAAAAGGAGTATGCCAATGTGAAACGGAAACTGTTAGAGTTGAAGTAGGTGATTTTGTGCCCTGAAAGTATCAGCGTAGAGAAGCGTTGTCCGATTTGTGAAATGAGGAAAGCTTGAGCCAAGATACATTGGTCCTTTCAAGAAGGTTGAACAAGTTTGGGAAGGTTGTTTGTCGAATTGAATTACCACGAGAACTTAGCAACATACAAGATGTGTTTCATAATGGTAACCCACGCAAGTGTTTGGCGGATCCTACACATCATGTGCCTACGGACGAAATTTAAGTTAATTCGAAGCTGAAGTTATTGGTGAATCGGTAGAGAATTTGGACCGTGAAGTCAAGAAGCTCAAGAATGAGCGTTACATGATTCATGAGGTTAGATGGAATGTTAGACTTGGAACCGAGCTCAGTTGGGATTGAGAGAATCAAGCGAAGTCTAATTATCCGCCTTTATTTGCTAATTAGGGTTTTCGTTGAATTTCGGGACGAAATTCTTTCAACGGGGGGATAATGTAACATCCGCGGATTTTGACCCATTGACTTCACGTGAAATATGACTAACAAATAAGTTAAATGAAGTTTTGGGTCAATTAGGGTTTTCGTTGAATTTCGGGACGAAATTCTTTCAACGGGGGGATAATGTAACATCCGCGGATTTTGACCCATTGACTTCACGTGAAATATGACTAACAAATAAGTTAAATGAGTTTTGAATGTCATCAACCAAGCACTGAGTTGGGCATATGTCCAGGAATTGTAAAACACCGAAAGCGGCGCCATTGGATCTGGTACCCCTTCAAATCATTTATCCTTCAGCCCACAACGACTCGGAAGCGGCGACAGGTACAATTCTTCTTCCTCGACCACTACAACTCAATGTTACTCGATTCTAGGGCCGATTTCAGTCTGCCTTCTCTTACTAGACTTCTTTCATTAATGAATATCCGTAGGCTTAGATCTAGATCTCGATCCTCAAATGAATTGTGACGTGTTATATGGGTCTAGTTGAACAAATTGGTAATGAGGGTTGACTATAAATGATATTAAGATCTTCCTTAGCTCTATGTTTCTGGAAAAATTAGAACCTTGGAAATTTTAAAAATATAGATTGAATGACAGTAGTATATACGGGTAATGGTAATGGTAAAGGGTTATCTGAAAACGTCCTCATGTAACAGTAAAATTCTTAGGTTCCGAGTAAGTCTTCAAACTTGAGCGTCTTTAGAGCTACCTTCTTAAGAATCTGAAAAACTAACGCCGTCGCTGTCAACCTTGAGTCTCCCGAGGCTTTTCCGGACGACTCATCGGGCTTGTTCCATCTCGATGTCCTAAATTTCGTATATACTTAACTTTCTAACATCGCGCGCGTAGTCAAAACCCTTATAGACTTTTAGGGATGTAAATAAGCGAGTAGTGAAGGACCAGAAGGAAGATTGGAAGGAAAACGAATTGGAATGGACTTCGCCATGAAGCCGTTGACGACAAGAAGCGATCACGATACGACGAAACCAATGAAATTTGACAACTGGGCACGTTAGCATGTAGAAAAGTGGGTAGGTGCACGGAGAATTGATTTCTATTATTTCAGAGAAAGAAAGTCGCTTAACTCCTATTCAGGGAGCCATCTAATGGACGACGGGCATTCGAACCGACTTGAGACTTGATCGCGCGTAAAGAGTATGTGCTAATGACCAAAACGGAGATCTTATGCAATAACAAGGGTTAAATGAGTATTGAATGTCATCAACCAAAGCACTGAGTAGTGGAGATGTCACTCCCCACCGGATAAACCAAGGATCGAATAAAGCCAATGCAGCGGGACAGGGATATTAATTGGAATGACAAGGACGATTTCTCAAGCTAAGAGAATAGTCCAACTAGCTCGCAAGCTAAGAAAAGGAGTATGCCAATGTGAAACGGAAACTGTTAGAGTTGAAGTAGGTGATTTTGTGCCCTGAAAGTATCAGCGTAGAGAAGCGTTGTCCGATTTGTGAAATGAGGAAAGCTTGAGCCAAGATACATTGGTCCTTTCAAGAAGGTTGAACAAGTTTGGGAAGGTTGTTTGTCGAATTGAATTACCACGAGAACTTAGCAACATACAAGATGTGTTTCATAATGGTAACCCACGCAAGTGTTTGGCGGATCCTACACATCATGTGCCTACGGACGAAATTTAAGTTAATTCGAAGCTGAAGTTATTGGTGAATCGGTAGAGAATTTGGACCGTGAAGTCAAGAAGCTCAAGAATGAGCGTTACATGATTCATGAGGTTAGATGGAATGTTAGACTTGGAACCGAGCTCAGTTGGGATTGAGAGAATCAAGCGAAGTCTAATTATCCGCCTTTATTTGCTAATTAGGGTTTTCGTTGAATTTCGGGACGAAATTCTTTCAACGGGGGGATAATGTAACATCCGCGGATTTTGACCCATTGACTTCACGTGAAATATGACTAACAAATAAGTTAAATGAAGTTTTGGGTCATTTTGATGATAATATGACAATGTGGGTTAATTGGGTCGTTTTGTGAACTAAATGACTAAGTGTTATATATTTGAGTCGATAATGTGTTTACCCGGTGTTTAAATGTAAAACGATTGTAATTTTGGCTTGAAAAGAGAAATGGGTCGACCCGTGGGTCGTACCCGACCCGGCTGCCCTTTAAGGTCCAAGATATTTTCATAAATATCTTTATCTATCTTTTTCTTCTTTCTTTTCTTTCTCTTTTTCTCTCAAGAACACAAGACCATCCATCTTCTTCTTTTCTTCTTCTAGCAATCATTTGGTGTTCTTCATAATGGTAACCCACGCAAGTGTTTGGCGGATCCTACACATCATGTGCCTACGGACGAAATTTAAGTTAATTCGAAGCTGAAGTTATTGGTGAATCGGTAGAGAATTTGGACCGTGAAGTCAAGAAGCTCAAGAATGAGCGTTACATGATTCATGAGGTTAGATGGAATGTTAGACTTGGAACCGAGCTCAGTTGGGATTGAGAGAATCAAGCGAAGTCTAATTATCCGCCTTTATTTGCTAATTAGGGTTTTCGTTGAATTTCGGGACGAAATTCTTTCAACGGGGGGATAATGTAACATCCGCGGATTTTGACCCATTGACTTCACGTGAAATATGACTAACAAATAAGTTAAATGAAGTTTTGGGTCATTTTGATGATAATATGACAATGTGGGTTAATTGGGTCGTTTTGTGAACTAAATGACTAAGTGTTATATATTTGAGTCGATAATGTGTTTACCCGGTGTTTAAATGTAAAACGATTGTAATTTTGGCTTGAAAAGAGAAATGGGTCGACCCGTGGGTCGTACCCGACCCGGCTGCCCTTTAAGGTCCAAGATATTTTCATAAATATCTTTATCTATCTTTTTCTTCTTTCTTTTCTTTCTCTTTTTCTCTCAAGAACACAAGACCATCCATCTTCTTCTTTTCTTCTTCTAGCAATCATTTGGTGTTCTTATAACTAAATTTAAGCTAGAATCATAATCATCGTTACCTCATTATCGTCTACTCGAAGAATCACAAGTTGAAGTTCAAGCATTCTTACCATTTTGGCCATTTTACCCAAATTCGGGTTTTAGCTCGGGGAGAACGTTTTGGTAAGTCTAATTCATCCCATTTACTCCTATTTATGTTAGTGTATGCTATTCCGGTCATTTCGAGTATTTACAAGTCCTAAATCGGCTTAAATCGAGTTTTGGGTCAATTAGGGTTTTAATTAGGGTTTGGATCGAATTGATGATTTGGTGATGTTTTGGACGGATTTATGGATTGGGTTATGTTCATTTATGTTCATTAATACTTATTTAAGCTTCAAATCGAGTCACAAGTCCCTGCAAGTTGTTTTGGATCGATTTGGGTCGAGTTATAGGGTTTTGGTTCATGAAAACTGCTGCTGCTGCTCATGTTCTGGTTCCGTGAGAAGCCACTGCGGCGCAGTGGCTTGGGGCCTAGCCCACTGCGGCGCAGTGGCTGGGGTCTGTAGTGTATGCTATTCCGGTCATTTCGAGTATTTACAAGTCCTAAATCGGCTTAAATCGAGTTTTGGGTCAATTAGGGTTTTAATTAGGGTTTGGATCGAATTGATGATTTGGTGATGTTTTGGACGGATTTATGGATTGGGTTATGTTCATTTATGTTCATTAATACTTATTTAAGCTTCAAATCGAGTCACAAGTCCCTGCAAGTTGTTTTGGATCGATTTGGGTCGAGTTATAGGGTTTTGGTTCATGAAAACTGCTGCTGCTAATGATCTGGTTCCGTGAGAAGCCACTGCGGCGCAGTGGCTGGGGTCTTGCGGTCGTGGTAGCTCACTGCGGCGCAGTGGCTGGGGTCTGTGCAGGTCGTGGTTAGCTCACTGCGGCGCAGTGGCTGCTGTGCAGGTCGTGGAGCTCACTGCGGCGCAGTGGCTTGGGCCTAGCCCACTGCGGCGCAGTGAGCTCAAAGGCTCACTGCGGCGCAGTGGCTTGGGCCTAGCCCACTGCGGCGCAGTGAGCTTGGCAAAGGCTCACTGCGGCCAGTTGTTGGCCTAGCCCACTGCGGCGCAGTGGCTTGGGCCTAGCCCACTGCGGCGCAGTGGCTGGGGTCTGTGCAGGTCGTGGTTAGCTCACTGCGGCGCAGTGAGCTTGGCAAAGGCTCACTGCGGCGCAGTGGTTAGCCTAGCCACTGCGGCGCAGTGGCTTGGGCCTAGCCCACTGCGGCGCAGTGAGCTTGGCTAAGGCTCACTGCGGCGCAGTGGCTGGGGTCTGTGCAGGTCGTGGTTAGCTCACTGCGGCGCAGTGGCTGGGGTCTGTGCAGGTCGTGGTTAGCTCACTGCGGCGCAGTGAGCTTGGCAAAGGCTCACTGCGGCGCAGTGGCTTGGGCCTAGCCCACTGCGGCGCAGTGGCTGGGGTCTGTGCAGGTCGTGGTTAGCTCACTGCGGCGCAGTGAGCTGGGGTCTGTGCAGGGTGGAGCTCACTGCGGCGCAGTGGCTTGGCAAAGGCCACTGCGGCGCAGTGGCTTGGGCCTAGCCCACTGCGGCGCAGTGGCTTGGGTCCTAGCCCACTGCGGCGCAGTGAGCTGCCCTTTAAGGTCCAAGATATTTTCATAAATATCTTTATCTATCTTTTTCTACTTCTTTTCTTTCTCTTTTTCTCTCAAGAACACAAGACCATCCATCTTCTTCTTTTCTTCTTCTAGCAATCATTTGGTGTTCTTATAACTAAATTTAAGCTAGAATCATAATCATCGTTACCTCATTATCGTCTACTCGAAGAATCACAAGTTGAAGTTCAAGCATTCTTACCATTTTGGCCATTTTACCCAAATTCGGGTTTTAGCTCGGGGAGAACGTTTTGGTAAGTCTAATTCATCCCATTTACTCCTATTTATGTTAGTGTATGCTATTCCGGTCATTTCGAGTATTTACAAGTCCTAAATCGGCTTAAATCGAGTTTTGGGTCAATTAGGGTTTTAATTAGGGTTTGGATCGAATTGATGATTTGGTGATGTTTTGGACGGATTTATGGATTGGGTTATGTTCATTTATGTTCATTAATACTTATTTAAGCTTCAAATCGAGTCACAAGTCCCTGCAAGTTGTTTTGGACGGATTTATGGATTGGGTTATGTTCATTTATGTTCATTAATACTTATTTAAGCTTCAAATCGAGTCACAAGTCCCTGCAAGTTGTTTTGGATCGATTTGGGTCGAGTTATAGGGTTTTGGTTCATGAAAACTGCTGCTGCTGCTGATCGTCTGTTTGTAACGGCCGTCATGCCCTATAACGCCCGTCAGGCCTTCTAACGGCCGTCACTTTTGTGACGCCCGTTAGGGACTAGTTTTGTCAGTATTTTCAAACGCTTATAACTTTTGATCCGTAAGTCCGTTTTAGACGTATGACCTATCGTTGGAATCGTGAGAGAGTCTACTTTCTTGTAGTAACATTCATTTTGTACAAAACCTCTTTCATTTCTAAAAGTGTCGAGTCGAATGCGCATTGTTCATACTCGTTTAAGTTATAAATGCGATTAGGGTTTGCAACTTGACTTAAACTTACTAAACCAACTTAATTATGATATAGAGTTGACATTATAATATATGACATGCTTTGATAGGTTGTGGATGCGTGGGACCCGATACTCGCCATAAAATCTTCAATTAACGCGACTTAAACTTACTAAACCAACTTAATTATGATATAGAGTTGACATTATAATATATGACATGCTTTGATAGGTTGTGGATGCGTGGGACCCGATACTCGCCATAAAATCTTCAATTAACGCGACTTAAACTTACTAAACCAACTTAATTATGATATAGAGTTGACATTATAATATATGACATGCTTTGATAGGTTGTGGATGCGTGGGACCCGATACTCGCCATAAAATCTTCAATTAACGCGACTTAAACTTACTAAACCAACTTAATTATGATATAGAGTTGACATTATAATATATGACATGCTTTGATAGGTTGTGGATGCGTGGGACCCGATACTCGCCATAAAATCTTCAATTAACGCGACTTAAACTTACTAAACCAACTTAATTATGATATAGAGTTGACATTATAATATATGACATGCTTTGATAGGTTGTGGATGCGTGGGACCCGATACTCGCCATAAAATCTTCAATTAACGCGACTTAAACTTACTTGCCGATCAAGGTGAGTTTCGTTTATCCCCACTCCTTCGGGATTCGGGCTGAAAAGTGTAAGACTTATGTGTTTACCTTGTACGTGTTGTGTGCTGTTTGGTGGACTTATTGCCTGTCTAGTTGATTTCTGTTTGATTTCCGATTGGTAGACTATTTTGTTTGTTTCGCGTGATGTTTCATGAATGTATTGGTACCATCGTAATCCTTAGGATAGAAGTGCTTACAGGGAGGTCGGTTTTCTTTCCAAAGGGTTCTAGATGTGGTGGGAAGGCTGCGGACGACCCTATACATAAGCATCTAGAACTTGATGAAAATAAAATCCTCCGAAGTGTATGTACGTGTTGTTTAGTGTAAATAGGCAGACTCGTGATCGAAATGATTGTGTTGTTCTCATTTGACTTGTTGGCAGACTTCCAAGTGTCTTTACACTTGATGATATGACCTTGTACCTATTGACTGGTATACAGGCTTCCAAGTGTTTTACACTTGAGAACATAACTCGTACTTATTGATTTATAGGCTTAAATCACGAATTGTCTTATTGTTCAATTGATTATTGATTGATTTAGTAAAGGATTGTGATAGTTATTTATTGTTATTATTATTATTACTGTTAGGATAGACGTACATACATGGAAGTCGGTTATGCCTTCATTGGGTTTTAGATGTGGTGGGAAGGCTGCGGACGACCCTATACATAAGCATCTAGAACTTGATGAAAATAAAATCCTCCGAAGTGTATGTACGTGTTGTTTAGTGTAAATAGGCAGACTCGTGATCGAAATGATTGTGTTGTTCTCATTTGCATCGTACTTAGAACTGTTAATCGTCTTTGATGTACTATTGTAATCCTTGATGATAACTTACTTCTCTTGTATTCAACACTGGTTTATCTTATTGTATGGATTCACTGAATCCCTTGTCTGCATATAGTTCATGTTCTACATTAATCCCACCTTGTGCTATATGATTTCCGTAATATTTCGAGCCTCGGCTTGGGGTGTTACAAAATCACTGAGAGTATATAGACATATATATCTCGATGTTTTTGAGATACAGCCCTGTCCATGGCGATGGCAGAGGGGTATCGTTGCATACGTGATTGAAGGTCACGCTTGGGATAGGCATATTTGCTTATTCATTCATTCGGCATTTGCATTGATACATACATCATTTGTGCATCCTCATTACACTCTCATTTCTTTTGTGTAATCTTGTTGTTGGACGATATTGTGTTGCTTAGAGGCTCGCTGTAAGTCATGTCTAGCCTCTATTCTTATATTGTGATTATTGATGTTGGTTCTTTATGGACCATTACTACGAACTCACCAACCTTGTGTTGACTATGCTTAGTACACTTTTCAGGTAATCAGGATAATCCGGAACATGGAGTTTAGTTGCTTGCTTGTTGTACACCCGGACTATGGACTTCATGGATCAAGGATCCATTTGCCTTCTCTTTTGCATCGTACTTAGAACTGTTAATCGTCTTTGATGTACTATTGTAATCCTTGATGATAACTTACTTCTCTTGTATTCAACACTGGTTTATCTTATTGTATGGATTCACTGAATCCCTTGTCTGCATATAGTTCATGTTCTACATTAATCCCACCTTGTGCTATATGATTTCCGTAATATTTCGAGCCTCGGCTTGGGGTGTTACAAAATCACTGAGAGTATATAGACATATATATCTCGATGTTTTTGAGATACAGCCCTGTCCATGGCGATGGCAGAGGGGTATCGTTGCATACGTGATTGAAGGTCACGCTTGGGATAGGCATATTTGCTTATTCATTCATTCGGCATTTGCATTGATACATACATCATTTGTGCATCCTCATTACACTCTCATTTCTTTTGTGTAATCTTGTTGTTGGACGATATTGTGTTGCTTAGAGGCTCGCTGTAAGTCATGTCTAGCCTCTATTCTTATATTGTGATTATTGATGCTGGTTCGTTATGAACCATTACTACGAACTCACCAACCTTGTGTTGACTATGCTTAGTACACTTTTCAGGTAATCAGGATAATCCGGAACATGGAGTTTAGTTGCTTGCTTGTTGTACACCCGGACTATGGACTTCATGGATCAAGGATCCATTTGCCTTCTCTTTTGCATCGTACTTAGAACTGTTAATCGTCTTTGATGTACTATTGTAATCCTTGATGATAACTTACTTCTCTTGTATTCAACACTGGTTTATCTTATTGTATGGATTCACTGAATCCCTTGTCTGCATATAGTTCATGTTCTACATTAATCCCACCTTGTGCTATATGATTTCCGTAATATTTCGAGCCTCGGCTTGGGGTGTTACAAAATCATCGTGAGAGAAAAAGTATATATAAATCGATTAATCATATATCACAGCAAAACCATTCTTTCAAGAATCATTTCATATATATAAAGCAATTTTATTTATCATGCTTTTCACCCCGAAAGTAAAACACATAAAAGAGTTTGAAAGGGGGCTATGACTCACCTTGATATGCCGAACATTATATATACTTATCCAAAATGGGTACTTCCCATCTATCGCTTCCTTGATCATTTATTCTTTATGGTCCTCAATCACCTTTCAATGCCAAGACTATCCCTACGATAGGACTAATATACGTAAGTTCCGGGGGGGGGGGGGGGGGGGGGGGGGGGGGGGGGGGGGGGGGGGGGGGGGGGGGGGGGGGGGGGGGGGGGGGGGGGGGGGGGGGGGGGGGGGGGGGGGGGGGGGGGGGGGGGGGGGGGGGGGGGGGGGGGGGGGGGGGGGGGGGGGGGGGGGGGGGGGGGGGGGGGGGGGGGGGGGGGGGGGGGGGGGGGGGGGGGGGGGGGGGGGGGGGGGGGGGGGGGGGGGGGGGGGGGGGGGGGGGGGGGGGGGGGGGGGGGGGGGGGGGGGGGGGGGGGGGGGGGGGGGGGGGGGGGGGGGGGGGGGGGGGGGGGGGGGGGGGGGGGGGGGGGGGGGGGGGGGGGGGGGGGGGGGGGGGGGGGGGGGGGGGGGGGGGGGGGGGGGGGGGGGGGGGGGGGGGGGGGGGGGGGGGGGGGGGGGGGGGGGGGGGGGGGGGGGGGGGGGGGGGGGGGGGGGGGGGGGGGGGGGGGGGGGGGGGGGGGGGGGGGGGGGGGGGGGGGGGGGGGGGGGGGGGGGGGGGGGGGGGGGGGGGGGGGGGGGGGGGGGGGGGGGGGGGGGGGGGGGGGGGGGGGGGGGGGGGGGGGGGGGGGGGGGGGGGGGGGGGGGGGGGGGGGGGGGGGGGGGGGGGGGGGGGGGGGGGGGGGGGGGGGGGGGGGGGGGGGGGGGGGGGGGGGGGGGGGGGGGGGGGGGGGGGGGGGGGGGGGGGGGGGGGGGGGGGGGGGGGGGGGGGGGGGGGGGGGGGGGGGGGGGGGGGGGGGGGGGGGGGGGGGGGGGGGGGGGGGGGGGGGGGGGGGGGGGGGGGGGGGGGGGGGGGGGGGGGGGGGGGGGGGGGGGGGGGGGGGGGGGGGGGGGGGGGGGGGGGGGGGGGGGGGGGGGGGGGGGGGGGGGGGGGGGGGGGGGGGGGGGGGGGGGGGGGGGGGGGGGGGGGGGGGGGGGGGGGGGGGGGGGGGGGGGGGGGGGGGGGGGGGGGGGGGGGGGGGGGGGGGGGGGGGGGGGGGGGGGGGGGGGGGGGGGGGGGGGGGGGGGGGGGGGGGGGGGGGGGGGGGGGGGGGGGGGGGGGGGGGGGGGGGGGGGGGGGGGGGGGGGGGGGGGGGGGGGGGGGGGGGGGGGGGGGGGGGGGGGGGGGGGGGGGGGGGGGGGGGGGGGGGGGGGGGGGGGGGGGGGGGGGGGGGGGGGGGGGGGGGGGGGGGGGGGGGGGGGGGGGGGGGGGGGGGGGGGGGGGGGGGGGGGGGGGGGGGGGGGGGGGGGGGGGGGGGGGGGGGGGGGGGGGGGGGGGGGGGGGGGGGGGGGGGGGGGGGGGGGGGGGGGGGGGGGGGGGGGGGGGGGGGGGGGGGGGGGGGGGGGGGGGGGGGGGGGGGGGGGGGGGGGGGGGGGGGGGGGGGGGGGGGGGGGGGGGGGGGGGGGGGGGGGGGGGGGGGGGGGGGGGGGGGGGGGGGGGGGGGGGGGGGGGGGGGGGGGGGGGGGGGGGGGGGGGGGGGGGGGGGGGGGGGGGGGGGGGGGGGGGGGGGGGGGGGGGGGGGGGGGGGGGGGGGGGGGGGGGGGGGGGGGGGGGGGTGGGCTTTTAAGTGACTTGGGCTTAATTTAGTTATTGGGCTTAACTTAGTTATTGGGCTTAAATTAGTTATTGGGCTTAACTTAGTTATTGGGCTTAACTTAGTTATTGGGCTTAACTTAGTTATTGGGCTTAACTTAGTTATTGGGCTTAACTTAGTTATTGGGCTTAACTTAGTTATTGGGCTTAACTTAGTTATTGGGCTTAACTTAGTTATTGGGCTTAACTTAGTTATTGGGCTTAACTTAGTTATTGGGCTTAACTTAGTTATTGGGCTTAACTTAGTTATTGGGCTTAAATTAGTTATTGGGCTTAACTTAGTTATTGGGCTTAAATTAGTTATTGGGCTTAACTTAGTTATTGGGCTTAAATTAGTTATTGGGCTTAACTTAGTTATTGGGCTTAAATTAGTTATTGGGCTTAACTTAGTTATTGGGCTTAAATTAGTTATTGGGCTTAACTTAGTTATTGGGCTTAAATTAGTTATTGGGCTTAACTTAGTTATTGGGCTTAAATTAGTTATTGGGCTTAACTTAGTTATTGGGCTTAAATTAGTTATTGGGCTTAACTTAGTTATTGGGCTTAAATTAGTTATTGGGCTTAACTTAGTTATTGGGCTTAACTTAGTTATTGGGCTTAACTTAGTTATTGGGCTTAACTTAGTTATTGGGCTTAACTTAGTTATTGGGCTTAACTTAGTTATTGGGCTTAACTTAGTTATTGGGCTTAACTTAGTTATTGGGCTTAACTTAGTTATTGGGCTTAACTTAGTTATTGGGCTTAACTTAGTTATTGGGCTTAACTTAGTTATTGGGCTTAACTTAGTTATTGGGCTTAACTTAGTTATTGGGCTTAACTTAGTTATTGGGCTTAACTTAGTTATTGGGCTTAACTTAGTTATTGGGCTTAACTTAGTTATTGGGCTTAACTTAGTTATTGGGCTTAACTTAGTTATTGGGCTTAACTTAGTTATTGGGCTTAACTTAGTTATTGGGCTTAATTAGTTATTGGGCTTAACTTAGTTATTGGGCTTAACTTAGTTATTGGGCTTAAATTAGTTATTGGGCTTAACTTAGTTATTGGGCTTAACTTAGTTATTGGGCTTAATTAGTTATTGGGCTTAACTTAGTTATTGGGCTTAACTTAGTTATTGGGCTTAACTTAGTTATTGGGCTTAACTTAGTTATTGGGCTTAAATTAGTTATTGGGCTTAACTTAGTTATTGGGCTTATATGATTAGTTATTGGGCTTAACTTAGTTATTGGGCTTAACTTAGTTATTGGGCTTAACTTAGTTATTGGGCTTAACTTAGTTATTGGGCTTAACTTAGTTATTGGGCTTAACTTAGTTATTGGGCTTAACTTAGTTATTGGGCTTAACTTAGTTATTGGGCTTAACTTAGTTATTGGGCTTAACTTAGTTATTGGGCTTAACTTAGTTATTGGGCTTAACTTAGTTATTGGGCTTAACTTAGTTATTGGGCTTAACTTAGTTATTGGGCTTAACTTAGTTATTGGGCTTAACTTAGTTATTGGGCTTAACTTAGTTATTGGGCTTAACTTAGTTATTGGGCTTAACTTAGTTATTGGGCTTAACTTAGTTATTGGGCTTAACTTAGTTATTGGGCTTAACTTAGTTATTGGGCTTAACTTAGTTATTGGGCTTAACTTAGTTATTGGGCTTAACTTAGTTATTGGGCTTAACTTAGTTATTGGGCTTAACTTAGTTATTGGGCTTAACTTAGTTATTGGGCTTAACTTAGTTATTGGGCTTAACTTAGTTATTGGGCTTAAATTAGTTATTGGGCTTAACTTAGTTATTGGGCTTAACTTAGTTATTGGGCTTAACTTAGTTATTGGGCTTAACTTAGTTATTGGGCTTAACTTAGTTATTGGGCTTAACTTAGTTATTGGGCTTAACTTAGTTATTGGGCTTAACTTAGTTATTGGGCTTAACTTAGTTATTGGGCTTAACTTAGTTATTGGGCTTAATTAGTTATTGGGCTTAACTTAGTTATTGGGCTTATATGATTAGTTATTGGGCTTAACTTAGTTATTGGGCTTAACTTAGTTATTGGGCTTAACTTAGTTATTGGGCTTAACTTAGTTATTGGGCTTAACTTAGTTATTGGGCTTAACTTAGTTATTGGGCTTAACTTAGTTATTGGGCTTAACTTAGTTATTGGGCTTAACTTAGTTATTGGGCTTAACTTAGTTATTGGGCTTAACTTAGTTATTGGGCTTAAATTAGTTATTGGGCTTAACTTAGTTATTGGGCTTAACTTAATCAACAAGATATAGTTCTTACAAAAACCATACAAAAAGTGAATGCATGTGACCATCTAACCATTTTAGCAACAAAACTTTTATTAAATCTTTCTTGCAACAACAAAATGAGTTTATTTATGAAAAATCACAGAAAGTAAGCTTCATTTTTATCAACCAAAACCGATTTTGTAAAGATCCATCAACAAATTTGAAAGCTTTCTCATGAACCATCACTTTTGGGTCTTAACTAAGTTGAATCCTTGAATCTTTCCTCTAGATCTTGACATGCAATGGTATGAAAGGAAAGATTCTATCAACATGCCCTCATTAAGTGTATTTCAAGAAGAAAAATCAAAGAAAAACATGGTTTTTGATAAAGGTCTTTTAGTACATACAAAAACATGATAGATTAAACAAAGATATGATGTTTTATACCCTTGATGACTCGAAATGGGGGCTGTTTTGGCAGCCAAACCCACGACCATATGACACAAAAATGAGCTCCCTAACTTGCTTTGACACACCCTTGAATGACCTAGCTTGAACCCTTATTATTATTATACTTAAGTTATGATTTTTGCTCTTGTTTCTTGCTTGCCTTTGGAAGAAGAAAGGAAGAAAGGAATGTGCTTTGAGATAGAATTGGAAGTATGTGTGTTGGGAGTATGAAGGGAATAATGTGGTGTGTGAGTGCTAGTGTTGGGAGATGCATGTATTGAAAGAACACAAGTAGTCAAAGCATGCTTACCTCCCATGTGGAGGGCTACGGTTTTGAGGCAAGCATGGGGGCTGATTTTTGCCTATTTTGTATGTAGTGGGTGTTTGGTTTTGGTTGTAGTATACTGTATATATGTATTTGATGTATGCATGGGTGTTTTTAGCTACTAGTTACTAGTGTTTTAAAGCATAATGTGGTTATCTATATGTATGTATATAATTTATATATATGTATGTGTATACATTTTTGTGTTTCAATTTTTGTCTCTTAACTCATTGTTGATAAATTTGTATTTTGTCTTAGTTGTATATACATATTTATACTTAGTTAATATTTGATCACATTAAGTTATATATATCTTTTGCGTGAATATAAACACTCGTATTTGGTTACATATATATATATATATATATATATATATATATATATATATATATATATATATATATATATATATATATATATATATATATATATATATATATATATATATATATATATATATATATATATATATATATATATATATATATATATATATATATATATATATATATATATATATATATATATATATATATATATATATATATATATATATATATATATATATATATATATATATATATATATATATATATATATATATATATATATATATATATATATATATATATATATATATATATATATATATATATATATATATATATATATATATATATATATATATATATATATATATATATATATATATATATATATATATATATATATATATATATATATATATATATATATATATATATATATATATATATATATATATATATATATATATATATATATATATATATATATATATATATATATATATATATATATATATATATATATATATATATATATATATATATATATATATATATATATATATATATATATATATATATATATATATATATATATATATATATATATATATATATATATATATATATATATATATATATATATATATATATATATATATATATATATATATATATATATATATATATATATATATATATATATATATATATATATATATATATATATATATATATATATATATATATATATATATATATATATATATATATATATATATATATATATATATATATATATATATATATATATATATATATATATATATATATATATATATATATATATATATATATATATATATATATATATATATATATATATATATATATATATATATATATATATATATATATATATATATATATATATATATATATATATATATATATATATATATATATATATATATATATATATATATATATATATATATATATATATATATATATATATATATATATATATATATATATATATATATATATATATATATATATATATATATATATATATATATATATATATATATATATATATATATATATATATATATATATATATATATATATATATATATATATATATATATATATATATATATATATATATATATATATATATATATATATATATATATATATATATATATATATATATATATATATATATATATATATATATATATATATATATATATATATATATATATATATATATATATATATATATATATATATATATATATATATATATATATATATATATATATATATATATATATATATATATATATATATATATATATATATATATATATATATATATATATATATATATATATATATATATATATATATATATATATATATATATATATATATATATATATATATATATATATATATATATATATATATATATATATATATATATATATATATATATATATATATATATATATATATATATATATATATATATATATATATATATATATATATATATATATATATATATATATATATATATATATATATATATATATATATATATATATATATATATATATATATATATATATATATATATATATATATATATATATATATATATATATATATATATATATATATATATATATATATATATATATATATATATATATATATATATATATATATATATATATATATATATATATATATATATATATATATATATATATATATATATATATATATATATATATATATATATATATATATATATATATATATATATATATATATATATATATATATATATATATATATATATATATATATATATATATATATATATATATATATATATATATATATATATATATATATATATATATATATATATATATATATATATATATATATATATATATATATATATATATATATATATATATATATATATATATATATATATATATATATATATATATATATATATATATATATATATATATATATATATATATATATATATATATATATATATATATATATATATATATATATATATATATATATATATATATATATATATATATATATATATATATATATATATATATATATATATATATATATATATATATATATATATATATATATATATATATATATATATATATATATATATATATATATATATATATATATATATATATATATATATATATATATATATATATATATATATATATATATATATATATATATATATATATATATATATATATATATATATATATATATATATATATATATATATATATATATATATATATATATATATATATATATATATATATATATATATATATATATATATATATATATATATATATATATATATATATATATATATATATATATATATATATATATATATATATATATATATATATATATATATATATATATATATATATATATATATATATATATATATATATATATATATATATATATATATATATATATATATATATATATATATATATATATATATATATATATATATATATATATATATATATATATATATATATATATATATATATATATATATATATATATATATATATATATATATATATATATATATATATATATATATATATATATATATATATATATATATATATATATATATATATATATATATATATATATATATATATATATATATATATATATATATATATATATATATATATATATATATATATATATATATATATATATATATATATATATATATATATATATATATATATATATATATATATATATATATATATATATATATATATATATATATATATATATATATATATATATATATATATATATATATATATATATATATATATATATATATATATATATATATATATATACCTATATATAGTGTTCTTAGGTTTCGGTTTTAGTAAATGATTTTAGTTGCAACAGATTTCATCCACGGCAGGCTGAGGTATGCGCAAACCTCAGTCCGTAAGTCCACCATATTATTCGATTATCAAGAGTCGTCTCGTTGATTGTAATCCGTAATCATCGTAGATGTATTGTAAACGGATTTATTCATTGTAATCATTCGACTAATGATAAAGGAATTCTGTTTTTATCTCCTGTTCTTATTGATTTCGTGTTTGTTTCATTCAATTACCTCAATAACGATTATGTTTGGATTCCGCACTTACATAGTCGTAGGAATCTCGAATCGATCGGTCCCCTGCACTTACAAGTGGTATCAGAGCAGGAGAGGCTTTATGTCTCTGATTCGTGGTTCGTTTTTAGGGTTTTTGAATGAAGAACTTCGATCAGATCTGTTTTGTGCAGATGAGATTACCACGCGTTTGGGAAAACACGCGTTTACAAACCCTAATTTCACGTGTTTACTTATAACGCGTTTGCAAATTCCTAGGTGTCACGCGTTTGTACCACACGTTTACATTGTTGCACGTGTTTACTTTTGATCACACGCGTTTACCATAGTCTCACGCGTTTGAAGATTGGTCCACGTGTTTAGGTTTTCTTGCAGATTACACGCGTTTGGATATGTTAAACTCGAGCGTGTTTAGTTAAACACGTGTTTAGTTAATAAAACACGTGTTTGAGATTAAACACGAGTTTGGGCGAAGAGCAGATATTCAAGTGCGTGGTGCTATATGTGCGTGTTTAAGGGGTATCACACGTTTAGGTTCTTAAACTCGTGGCACTGTTCACACGAGTTTGCCGAAAAACGTGTTTGAGTTGTCGAAATGAAATCGAGGTTCAAGTATGTTTCGGTGTGGAAGGATCACTGCAGATCGTCTGATACATTGAAGCATAGAAGACAGGGTTGTAGAAAAGCTAAAAAAAAAAAAAAAAAAAAAAAAAAAAAAAAGTATTTTGGCGGGAAAAATAATTTTTGTCCATGGTCTTAAAATGGCATGATTCATGGAGATTTGAAGTTTGGTAGCGTTCGAAAAATTTTCGGTCCGTTTTTGTGCGATTTCGGCACGTTTTGGATGAAAATTTTCGGCAATTATCAAATTTTTCCCACAGCCTTAGAAATAAAAATTTACGTGAATACCAATGTTTCACGTAAATGTGTTTTTCCTCAGAAATTTGGAGGGAAAACGAATATACCCTGTTTGGCGAAGAGTTTTAACCGTCGTGAGCTCTAAGCTTTTTGAAGAACCTCCAGAATGGGAGATATTTAAAACCTAAGATGGGCTAGATTTCAGAATTTTGCAGAGAAAAGGGGGAGATAAAAAATTTCAGATTTCTGAGTAAAATTCTGTGCTACTTGAGAGACAACCAAGATCTGTGTTTAGATGATGGTGTGCTTAATGTGAAATATGCTCAAGTATCAAATAGATGGCAGTTGTGGAAACTTTGTCGAAATATTAAGAGCAACGAAGTTGGTCATCTGTTGTTAAGTAATTGAAGATTGAACCTATTTATATTCCAAGAATAGAGATGATTATCAGGCGATCATTTATTGTGATTGCGAGATTAAAGATCTTTATATTTGGTGGTGTATACAACTGAAGGGGAGATCTGATAGGAAAGACTTCGGGTGGTTGGTGGAATTGTGAAGGTACAAGACAAGTCAGATGCTGCTAGTTGAGACAGGATTTTTGGTACTGCAGTTTGTGATTCAAGCTACAGAGTTTCTTATTTTTGTGAGAGCTGATTGATTTGATGCTGATTGTTGGAAATTCAACTTCTCTATTATATGCCGGTTAAGCAAGTCGAGGAATGTCTCGAGCAAAGTTCCAAGCAGGAAGAAGATTGCATATGTTTAATTCAGAGATGGCTACTGTTGAGGGGGAGAACTACAATGAGATGTGTTAGGTTAGTTGGTTGTCACAGAGATACAGAGATTTTGGAGTTTGAAGATCAGAGTGTTGTGTCAGAAGATCGAGTCTCAACAAAAGAAGACCCGGTATCATTAGTTAAGGGGGAGTTTGCTTTTGCAGGTTTTCGATTGCTAATGATTATCGGTGAATGAATTGAGTGCATCGGCCAAGGGGGAGACTGTAAGTGCACATTTTGGTGCACATTTTGTGTCCGATGCATCTCAATTAATGGGCTGTTTTGCTACATGTGAATAGTGACACGGGTTTAGACTAAACACGTGTGAATAGTGTCACGTGTTTAGACCAAACACGTGTTACTGTTTACACGCGTTTGGAAGCCCACGAGTTTGAAGCCCAGCCCATTTCTAGCCTATATATAGTGTTCTTAGGTTTCGGTTTTAGTAAATGATTTTAGTTGCAACAGATTTCATCCACGGCAGGCTGAGGTATGCGCAAACCTCAGTCCGTAAGTCCACCATATTATTCGATTATCAAGAGTCGTCTCGTTGATTGTAATCCGTAATCATCGTAGATGTATTGTAAACGGATTTATTCATTGTAATCATTCGACTAATGATAAAGGAATTCTGTTTTTATCTCCTGTTCTTATTGATTTCGTGTTTGTTTCATTCAATTACCTCAATAACGATTATGTTTGGATTCCGCACTTACATAGTCGTAGGAATCTCGAATCGATCGATCACCCTGCACTTTCACTAAGAAATTAAAATACCATATACTATATATAAGTCACATAAGTTATTGCTTGCTTAGCCCATGATCAAGCTATTATATCCCTTTCTTGAACTATGCTTGGGCCGACTGAGTTTGGTATGGGCCATACAAGAATCATATCTTCATTTCTTTGACTTAAGATGGAGAATTTGTTAGTTGATAATGGGGGTTCGAAAGGAAACCCGAGAAATTTATCCTTATTATGAAAAAAGAACCTAGATTTGACTAGTTTTGTGACACATATAATTTCAGTTACTTATGTTTTTTTTCTAACAACTTAAGGTTTTTTGTGAAAGATGAATTTCGTTAAAAATTTCGTATTACAATTCGACAGCGGGAGGTCTAGCATACATTGTCTTAACTGGGTCTACGCTATAGAGTTCGTTCAAAGCAAAAAATGTCTATTTCAGATACCCAATGGGATATAACTACCTTTGCCACCTCAATGACATTAAGCTGTTAGAACTTAGAAGCTTCTGAGCTTAATGTAGCTTAATGTTCTATCGTTACTACCTTATTCCTAAATTACGATACAAACTGTTTTGTCTATTTATCCCCATCACTCCATTAATATGTTTCTATAATTTTTCATAAAAATTCATACATTGCGTTGAATGTGGTAATTTTGTAATTCACATATCTCCATTATCTTCGTCCTCCCATCAGTGTTTCTAATCTTTTTTTTTAACAGGTACTACAAATTAAATATCACAACATATAGAATATAACTTTTTAAGTAATACTTCATGAACAAAAGAGTAGAAAAATTTAAAGCATGATTAGTATTATAAAAGTAAATCAATATCGACCTACTTTTTTTTAATTATGCAGTTCGAATATCACAACGGACGGTCTAAATTATGTTGTCTTATTCGAGTTCACGCGAGAGAGTCCCCCATCCAATACCAAGTATGAAGAAAAATCCCTTAAAAGCTCGCCCAAAGGCGCAACAACATATTAAGGAAAAACTTTATTCTCTTAAACTCGAATCTGATCTCTTTAAATTTAAGCCCTCATAGGAACTTTTTTACCACGGTTATTAACGTAATGATAAATATCGGCCTACTTAGGTATAATTCTTTTGACCAAGTCCATATCAATATGGTTTTATAACCACATTTCCAGTACAAATTATGAAATTAGTGAAATTACTACCGATAATGTAACACCCCAAAATTTTAAAAGGTGAAATAAATTAGTTTATATTATAGTTTTAACATTTAAAATAAATTCCTAATAATTAAAATTGAAATATGGGATTGTTTTAGTTGGAACTTTAGCGGATAGCGGGTATTCTACCCATCTAAAAACACTTAGGGCGTGGCACATGGAGGATGTGCCAGCCATTTCTATTGTTATGAGTCATCTTCCATTCCACCCACTTCTCAATTACTTCTTCATCTTCCATTTCTTCAATTCTTCATTCTCTACTAGTGTTCATCTCAATTGAAATCAAGAAAATAATCAAGTAATGAAGATAATAGTAATAATTATAATAACCATCATTGTATACTTGATTCTTGAGATTAGAAGGTGGGTTAAATCTGAAAATTTAAAGATGAAATAAGAAGGAAGATTAATTGGCTTGCATGAAGTAGAAATCACCATCCATGGTTGTTAATTGAGGTATTGTTCCTAATTCATACTATGTTTTATTAGGGTTCATATTATATGGAATTGGGGGTTTTTCTTAAAAGGGGTTAATTGTTTAAAATCAAGTTAGGGTTCATGTAATTTAATCAAAGTTGGGGTTTTGGTTGGGTTGCATGATAGATTTTGTTGTATGATAGTGAGATTTAGTTGGACAGATTCTGTCCCTGAGTTGAAACGAGTTAAACACCCTCATGACAGAATTTTCACTTGTTGAGTCCTAAAAAGAAAATGTAGGTTATTGTGTTAAGCAAATTTTGCCACTGGAATGGGTTGAAAATACGAAGTAGAACTCCAGTTATGAATTTTTGAATTCAGTAGCGTCATGCTGATCTTTCAGCAAAAATGATTCTGTGTCAGTTTTTAAAACGAGTAAAACTCACGTATATGAGTCAAATCTTGTGTTGGTCACTGAAGATAAAATGTGCTAAAATGTGTTAAGAAGAAGTGGCCACTGGAATGAGGTCAAAATATTGTGTATAACTCAAGTTATGGTCATTTGAAGTCAGTAAGGTCAAAGCTGTTTAACAGCAGCAGTTTTGGTTTTTAAAACGACCAGAAGTCACCTTTGAAGGACAATTCACATATTGGTCACTAAAGATAAAAGGTAGGTATATGTGTCATGTAAACTTGGCCACTGGAATCATGTTAAAAGAGTAAGTAGAACTTGAGTTATGCTTGTTTGAAGTCTGCTAGGTCAAATATGAAAACGATGGTTTTGATACGAAAGTAACTTTTGGCCAATTGAAAATGATATAA
Organism: Erigeron breviscapus; assembly: GCA_034093135.1. Lineage (NCBI taxonomy): Eukaryota > Viridiplantae > Streptophyta > Magnoliopsida > Asterales > Asteraceae > Erigeron > Erigeron breviscapus. The sequence continues at coordinate 25,751,830 of CM067168.1, forward strand.
GAGATACATGTTATGTGAACCAACTCAAGATTAATATAAGATTGTAAATGATGGGTTGGGTGTTGAAATGCTAGTGATTATGGCTAGGTGACCTTATACGTGATGAATGACCATATGTGTGTTTTTAATGTGAATTGATAGGTGATTGCAAAATACGTTGTTTTATGGTCATCTTGCAATTGTGGTCGCAAATAAGGTGAGTGTATATGCATTTGATCATGTTCTTGTTATTAGGGGTCATAGGTGGGTAAATTCCTATGACCCATTTGATTGTTGTGAGAGTTAGTAGGTGGGTAAATTCCTACTAGCCAAATTGTGATTTAGAGTTAGTAGGTGGGTAAATTCCTACTAACCAAATTGTGATTAAGAGTTAGTAGGTGGGTAAATTCCTACTAACCAATTTGTTGTAAGAGTTAGTAGGTGGGTAAATTCCTACTAACCAATTTGTTGTAAGAGCTAGTAGGTGGGTAAATTCCTACTAACCAATTTGTTGTAAGAGCTAGTAGGTGGGTAAATTCCTACTAACCAATTTGTTGTAAGAGCTAGTAGGTGGGTAAATTCCTACTAACCAATTTGTTGTAAGAGCTAGTAGGTGGGTAAATTCCTACTAACCAATTTGTTGTAAGAGCTAGTAGGTGGGTAAATTCCTACTAACCAATTTGTTGTAAGAGCTAGTAGGTGGGTAAATTCCTACTAGCCAAATTGTGATTAAGAGTTAGTAGGTGGGTAAATTCCTACTAACCAATTTGTTGTAAGAGCTAGTAGGTGGGTAAATTCCTACTAACCAATTTGTTGTAAGAGTTAGTAGGTGGGTAAATTCCTACTAACCAATTTGTTGTAAGAGTTAGTAGGTGGGTAAATTCCTACTAACCAATTTGTTGTAAGAGTTAGTAGGTGGGTAAATTCCTACTAACCAATTTGTTGTAAGAGTTAGTAGGTGGGTAAATTCCTACTAGCCAAATTGTGATTAAGAGTTAGTAGGTGGGTAAATTCCTACTAACCAATTTGTTGTAAGAGCTAGTAGGTGGGTAAATTCCTATTAGCCAAATTGTGATTGTTTTAGCTATATGCGGATAATGGTATTGGTAATAGGACCCTTAGTGACCCCTTTGGAACTATCGGCTCATTGTACTCTTGTTATGTCATTTTTGTAAAGTTATTATGATGTCTAGTGTTAGACTCGAGTTTTGGTCATTTTAATGGGTCGTTTTGTAGTAGTGACGTATTGATCACAATTAAATGTGTTTTGGAAAATCTAATAATCCGTAACAGGTTTGGATGACGATTTTACGAACGGGTCATGCCGAAATTTCTAATTTTGTACGTCGTCTTTTGTAATGTGTCAACTTGGGTAAAATGACCCGTTTCGTTGTAAATGCTACACTTGGTCAAATGAAAGCTTTCGGAATTTTGAATGATGTGTCTTTAACTCATTTTGAAGTTTGGTAAAGGGATTTAAGGTCTGAATATGATTGTTAAAAGTTTGCAAGTCTTTTGAAATGTCAAAGTGGGTTTTGTGAATTCTGGACAGAAGTTTCCCACTGCGCCGCAGTGGGATATATAAATAAAATAAAATATAATATTATCTCATATATATATATATATAAAAAAATATATAATATATAAATAAAAAAAATCCTTATTTTTCTCGTAAATCGAGTTGTGTCGTTACAGATAAATTCCCAAGTAGTGTTTTACTAGCATGTGCATACATGTAATTTGATGGCCACGACACTATATAAATCTATCATTGCACGACCCTCCGAAATTTTTTTTGTGATGTAGAGGGTATGTTGTTTTCGTGTAGAAAAATTTCGATATACTCGGTTTCGACCCCCCATTTACCCGAAATATAGCGCTAGGGGAAAAAAAAATTTAGATCTCGACTCTCCACTGAAAATTTTCAAACTTCGCCACTGTTTAATATGTGAGGCACTAGATATCTCATAAGCTCATAAAAATGTCATTTGAGATTATCGGTTGCTTCTTTGTGTTTAAAATCATCATCTTTGTTTTTTTTTTCTTTAAGTTTTTATGTCTCTAGTTTATAGAGTTGGATGGAGCCCCATAGAGGTGATGAGAAATGACAATGAAATAGTTATTGTCATAGATTTGAATGAGATTTCAGAATAGAGAGTCAAATTTAAGTACTATTAGTTTTTCATAAAAAAAAGCATTTAGGTCTTATTATTATTATCTTATTTATAATAAAATTATAAATACTTAACTATATAAATATTTATATCTGAAATAAATAATAACTACTAGTATAAATAATTAACTAAATGGAGACAAATGATTTGTACTTTTGATGAATATGACACTACATTCATAAATCACTACATTTTCTCACCTAACTCTTCATTCAAAAATCACAACATATTCTCGTCTAACTTTTCAAACATTAATATCATTTACTATCCTATATAAACCCCACACCCCCAGACACATAAGGAGGGTGACAATCATGTCTCTTATGCCTTTCCATGTCTGACCATATACTAATAATATTTAGCTACATCAGTTCATGTCCAACCATGCCTAACTCATGACAACCATGTCTACTCATACCTCAAATAATTAAACTTTCTTTTTATATTCATAATTATATTAAACAATCAAATAACATAAACACTAATTAAAATTTATAAATTTTGTGAATCACTAGCTATTAAATAAAAACAAACATTTAAATAAAAACATCCAAACATATCACTTATAATTTTTATAAGGAATGAATTAAAAATACTAAACAAATTCATGGGTATTAAATATAAAAAGAATAAAAAAATCATATATGTGTGAATGTATCATCTTCCTCTAATTTTTAAATCTATAATTATATGCGTATATACATCTACAGAGTATAAAAAGAAGTTTGTCTTAAGTCTTCCAACAGTCAAAATGGGGCCAAAAATAGATGTTGGGAAACAGTCACACACACCTCTCTTCCATACTTCTCTGGCAATTTTTGCCTAAACCCACCATGCCTAGCCCACGCCTAAGTGTTAGCGACGGTGTTGCCGCTAGGCATGGATCATGCCTAACTCATGCTTGTTCCTATTGCCACCATCCTAAGTAAACAAAAATGATGGTTAAAAAAAAAAATTTCCCCCACTGAAAAAATAATAAACTCTTCAAATATCTACAGAATCACCACGTGTTCTCACTTAACTCTTCATTCAAAAATCACCACATATTCCTATCTAACTCTTTATTCAAAAATCATCACATATTATATACTAGATTAAACCCGCACGTGTATCTAGTGAACTAGGCATATCATACTTAAGTCCCACGTACAAGCCATCACATATCAACATTAAGGCATATCAACGACATTATCAACAACACATATGTTAAACATATCATGGCAACTTAATTATAAGCATCATACTTCATATGCACATATTTGCTTCTACTTTAAACATCATCATATCAACATAAATCATTTCAACATGCATACATTCCCACATAACCTCCAGCATAACTCGAAAAACCCAACACATATAAGACAATCCGATTAAGAGGTTAATTATAGAAAGCTACATTTTGTTGTGCCTCCAGCGTGAGAAAAGTCATGTATCTTACCTCATAGAAGCGCAAACAAATGTTAACGAATGTTACCGAGCTTTGAAAGTATTCCCGACTACCTATAATCATTCAACGACATAATAAGCTAACAAGTACCCACATACTTATGGTCATGACTCAAGTATAAATAACCATAAACACGACCCATGACAATGCTTGATGCATCAGAGGTTTGTTAAATACTTTAGAGCTTACATAACTCGACGGAACTCGACATTCACTCACTAAATTAACCTTTCTGGAAACTTGAAATCATAATCATCTTTTAAAAACATTACCATTAGAAATTAGACTCTCTCACGATTCCGTGGATAGCTTATTTGTCAAAAACGGAGTTACGGTTCAAAAGTTATGGCCATTTGAAAATCCTGTCGCTATTGCGTCGCAATGGACAAATTGCGTCGCAACTTAAGTCACTGTTTTCCAGTTGCGCCGCAACTCCTTTTATTTGTCAAAAACGGAGTTACGGTTCAAAAGTTATGGCTATTTGAAAATTCTGTCGCTATTGCGTCGCAATGGACAAATTGCGTCGCAACTTAAGTCACTGTTTTCCAGTTGCGCCGCAACTCCTTTTATTTGTCAAAAACGGAGTTACGGTTCAAAAGTTATGGCCATTTGAAAATCCTGTCGCTATTGCGTCGCAATGGACAAATTGCGTCGCAACTTAAGTCACTGTTTTCCAGTTGCGCCGCAACTCCTTTTATTTGTCAAAAACGGAGTTACGGTTCAAAAGTTATGGCTATTTGAAAATTCTGTCGCTATTGCGTCGCAATGGACAAATTGCGTCGCAACTTAAGTCACTGTTTTCCAGTTGCGCCGCAACTCCTTTTATTTGTCAAAAACGGAGTTACGGTTCAAAAGTTATGGCTATTTGAAAATTCTGTCGCTATTGCGTCGCAATGGACAAATTGCGTCGCAACTTAAGTCACTGTTTTCCAGTTGCGCCGCAACTCCTTTTATTTGTCAAAAACGGAGTTACGGTTCAAAAGTTATGGCTATTTGAAAATCTGTCGCTATGTCGCTATTGCGTCGCAATGGACAAATTGCGTCGCAACTTAAGTCACTGTTTTCCAGTTGCGCCGCAACTCCTTTTATTTGTCAAAAACGGAGTTACGGTTCAAAAGTTATGGCTATTTGAAAATTCTGTCGCTATTGCGTCGGAATGGATTGCGTCGCAATGGACAAATTGCGTCGCAACTTAAGTCACTGTTTTCCAGTTGCGCCGCAACTCCTTTTATTTGTCAAAAACGGAGTTACGGTTCAAAAGTTATGGCTATTTGAAAATTCTGTCGCTATTGCGTCGGAATGGAGAAATTGCGTCGCAACTTAAGTCACTGTTTTCCAGTTGCGCCGCAACTAAGGAGTTGCGCCGCAAGTAGCCCCGAATTAGCACAAACCTCATTCTTTAACCTTCAAAACTTAACCAAACACACCCCAAACGACCCCAAACCTTATGAACGACTTTTGTACCTCAAAATTCATCATTTTAAGACCATAATGATGCAATGAAATCATTGATTAATCTCTACTTGATTTTGCATCATAATAACAAACATTTTAGGTTACCGAATCGATCAAAACACACGTTTTTGACATCAATTGATCCCCCAATGACCTAGACAAGTTATGGATCAAATCATATGATCAAAAAGACATAAAATCAATATTATTATACCTCTAACACCTGGAGATTGCAAGAAGGACACAAAAGGCTTAATCAATTATACCCGAATCGACCCGAAAACCAACCAAATTCTCTATAGAAGCTCCTAGGTTTTTGTGGCTGAAAATTTTCGTGATTAGGGTAAAAGAATGAGGTTATTGGAGCCTTTTATACCCTAAATCTCCAGCCACAAGTTTTCTAGTTCGACATCTATTGATGTAGTTTTCCAATAACTAATGTATATCGGAGTTCAACATAATCGATGGCACCGGAAAAGGGGGAGTCTGTTGGTGCAGTTTCCGTGCACCTATTATTGTCCGCTGCAATGCAATTCAGGAGATGGGCTATAGGAGTTTCACCTGTACTACATTGCATATTTGTGTATGAGACATTATCTATACTACATTGTGTATAAGATGATGTCTATACTACATTAATCTATGAGATGCTATCTATGCTACATTAATCTCTATGAGATGATAATGTAGTGTACGTGTACTTGAAGCCCAAGCCCCCATATATTATGAGTCAGTTATATATATGTCAGATATGTCTAGGGTTTCAGTTAATGGTTTTAGACTAGTCAGAAAGCTATTCACGGATCGGGGTAGAGATCTATGCCCCGTGTCCACCATGTAATTCATTATCAAGAGTCGTCTTTTTGATTGTAATCCGTAATCATTAAGATGTATTGTAAACGGATTTATTTTTGTAATCATTCGACTAATGATAAAGGAATTCTTCTTTTATATCTCCTGTTCTTATCATTTATATGTGTGATTTTGTTATAGCCTCAAGAACGGATTCAGGTGGATTCCGCACATCTGGATTCGTACAGATCTCGATGTTCAACAGAGATTTTGCAGTTTGAAGATCAGAGTGCAGTGCTAGAAGATCGAGTTTCAACACAAAAGACCCGATATCATTAGTTAAGGGGGAGTCTGTTGATGCAGTTTTTCTATAACTAATGTATATCGGAGTTCAACAGAATTGATTGCACCGGAAAAGGGGGAGTCTGTTGGTGCAGTTTCTGTGCACCTATTATTGTCCGCTGCAATGCAATTCAGGAGATGGGCTATAGGAGTTTCACCTGTACTACATTGCATATTTATGTATGAGACATTATGTATGAGACATTATCTATACTACATTGTGTATGAGATGATGTCTATACTACATTAATCTATGAGATGCTATCTATGCTACATTAATCTCTATGAGATGATAATGTAGTGTACGTGTACTTGAAGCCCAAGCCCAACCCATATATTATGAGTCAGTTATATATATGTCAGATATGTCTAGGGTTCCAGTTAATGGTTTTAGACTAGTCAGAAAGCTATTCACGGATCGGGGTAGAGATCTATGCCCCGTGTCCACCATGTAATTCATTATCAAGAGTCGTCTTTTTGATTGTAATCCGTAATCATTAAGATGTATTGTAAACGGATTTATTTTTGTAATCATTCGACTAATGATAAAGGAATTCTTCTTTTATATCTCCTGTTCTTATCATTTATATGTGTGATTTTGTTATAGCCTCAAGAACGGATTCAGGTGGATTCCGCACATCTGGATTCGTACAGATCTCGATGTTCAACAGAGATTTTGCAGTTTGAAGATCAGAGTGCAGTGCTAGAAGATCGAGTTTCAACACAAAAGACCCGATATCATTAGTTAAGGGGGAGTCTGTTGATGCAGTTTTTCTATAACTAATGTATATCGGAGTTCAACAGAATTGATTGCACCGGAAAAGGGGGAGTCTGTTGGTGCAGTTTCTGTGCACCTATTATTGTCCGCTGCAATGCAATTCAGGAGATGGGCTATAGGAGTTTCACCTGTACTACATTGCATATTTATGTATGAGACATTATGTATGAGACATTATCTATATTACATTGTGTTTGAGATGATGTCTATACTACATTAATCTATGAGATGCTATCTATGCTACATTAATCTCTATGAGATGATAATGTAGTATACGTGTACTTGAAGCCCAAGCCCAACCCATATATTATGAGTCAGTTATATATATGTCAGATATGTCTAGGGTTTCAGTTAATGGTTTTAGACTAGCCAGAAAGCTATTCACTCTATACCCCGTCCCACCATGATGTATACTCATTTGGTGCTTGTAATCTTATGATTAATAATAATATATGAGTTTTACATCTTTGTTCTATCTCCTGTTCATATCTATTGGTTTATATTTGTGTGATTATGTTAAAAGCCTCAAGAATGGATTCAGGTGGATTCCGCACATCTGGATTCGTACATATCTCGATGTTAAAGGGTCAACGGGCACTACAAGAATTTTGGCTTTAGGAGACCAACAAGTTTTGGAGACGACAATATGTCGTCCCCAAAAGTCACTACACGACAAAAAAAAGTTGTTTTTTGACTTTAGTTTTAATGCAAAAAAAAATAAAAAAAATGTTTTTTTTTTGGAGACGACATTGTCGTCTCCAATTGTTTTTCAGAATATTTTTGACTTTATTTTGTTCCCTCCAAGTAGAAAAAATTTTCCCTCCAAACTTTTGGAGACGACATTGTCGTCCCCAAATAATTTTCCCAAAATAAATAATTTTTTTTGCTTCCCGCCGTATAAAAAATTCCCTCCAAAACCTTTGGAGACGACATTGTCGTCTCAAGAAAAATCCCCTCAAAAATTTTCATTTATCATTTGCCTCCATATTTAAAAAAAATCCCTCCAAACTTTTGGAGACGACATTGTCGTCTCCAAAAGTTTATAAAAACAAATTGTTTTTTAAGTTCCTTTTAAATGTGTTAAAGAATATCACAATTAATTAAAAATTCCTGTGAAAATTGTTTGGAGACGACAATGTCGTCTCCAAAAGTTTTGCACATATATTTCATGAATATATTTTTAAAAAACTTAATTAGTATTTATACATTATACATAGAATTTTAATTTTTATATATTGGTTAGTCTTTTTAAAAAAGAATATAAATATATTATATTATATTTAGTTATATAAAATATAACATGTTATATATGTTTATATATAGATATCTTTCTTGTTATAAATACATACATACATATAAGTCATGTATACATTAACATATACTAAATGTGTATATATATATATATATATATATATATATATATATATATATATATATATATATATATATATATATATATATATATATATATATATATATATATATATATATATATATATATATATATATATATATATATATATATATATATATATATATATATATATATATATATATATATATATATATATATATATATATATATATATATATATATATATATATATATATATATATATATATATATATATATATATATATATATATATATATATATATATATATATATATATATATATATATATATATATATATATATATATATATATATATATATATATATATATATATATATATATATATATATATATATATATATATATATATATATATATATATATATATATATATATATATATATATATATATATATATATATATATATATATATATATATATATATATATATATATATATATATATATATATATATATATATATATATATATATATATATATATATATATATATATATATATATATATATATATATATATATATATATATATATATATATATATATATATATATATATATATATATATATATATATATATATATATATATATATATATATATATATATATATATATATATATATATATATATATATATATATATATATATATATATATATATATATATATATATATATATATATATATATATATATATATATATATATATATATATATATATATATATATATATATATATATATATATATATATATATATATATATATCTATATATATATATATATATATATATATATACCTTAAAGCCCATAGCCCATTAACAAACGCGTGTTTTATATGTAAACACGTGATGACCACGTGTTTAGACAAACTCGTGTTACTGTAGCAACGAGTTTAGGCAAACTCGTGTTACTGTAGCACGAGTTTGTACACACTTTCTTTTGTCATCTTTTAAGTAAACTTTAATTACTCAAAACGTGACAAGTTTACCATTTGTATCTGTATGTTATTTATAATCCCATTCATACAAGTCGTAAACATTAAACATACCAAAACTCTGATCAATATGTAATCATTCACATTACTTAAGTCCAAATAACAAGTTTAACATAACATAAGTCTATGATTACATATTACAAAACATAAAATAAAAAAAAAAAAAAAAAAAAAAAAAAAAAAAAAAAAAAAAAAAAAAAAAAAAAAAAAAAAAAAAAAAAAAAAAAAAAAAAAAAAAAAAAAAAAAAAAAAAAAAAAAAAAAAAAAAAAAAAAAAAAAAAAAAAAAAAAAAAAAAAAAAAAAAAAAAAAAAAAAAAAAAAAAAAAAAAAAAAAAAAAAAAAAAAAAAAAAAAAAAAAAAAAAAAAAAAAAAAAAAAAAAAAAAAAAAAAAAAAAAAAAAAAAAAAAAAAAAAAAAAAAAAAAAAAAAAAAAAAAAAAAAAAAAAAAAAAAAAAAAAGTTGGTTTATATTTTGTATGATAGATTGCTGTTGACGTTGTGGCTGTTTATTAGCGGCACTTCTTAATTTCTTTTCTTCTTTCTTTCATTCCATCTTTCTCTCTAATACTCGTAAGCTTCCTTTATCTACTGGTTATGTGTGTATATGCATTTATCATTGTTCATATATAATGTATGTATGCATAATTTTATGTGTATGAAGTATGTATATAAGGTTGCCCCTTGTTTTCATATATGAGACATAATATTCAAAAAGTGGGTTAATGAGTTGCATATGTACATTATTATGATTTTGAATGTTAATTAATCTTTATGTACACAGTAATGTCAATTGATAAGAGTTGGACTACTTTAATTGATCGTGAGTCTGATGAATTTTGGTATGGTCTCACCGCATTTATCGAGAGGTGTAAGGACTACATGAATGACTACGGTAGATGTAGATGCCCATGTGAGGATTGTGATAACCTTACTTGGCTGGAGTTACCAGACATAGAAAGGCACATACAAGAATTTGGTTGGTGCAGAAGTTACACGACCTGGACGTGGCATGGCGAACCACTCGTTCTGCCAAGACAACCCGTCATACCTCAAACAACAAACCAATTACATGATTTTCTCGCCGATGTTAGCCAGGAGACTGTTCACACGACAGATAACACGAATACTACGGACACTGATGAGCCAACGACAAATGACGAACTTGCTGAGTTACTTACACTTGCTGGTACCGACTTATACCCTGGTAGTAAATGGGTGTCTTCGTTGGACTTTTTGGCAAAGTTGAGTCATGCAAAAGCAATTCATAAATGGACTTTTTGGCAAAGTTGAGTCTAATCTTGTATAGCCTTGTTTTTTATAGATCAAATGTTTGCGAGTTGCTGACAAATCTCGTTGTAGTGATGAGTTACTTGCTTTGGCAAATGGACCATTACATATATACTCTTACGCCGCATGCATAGTTAACGGTGTGAGATTTGTGGTTCATAGTCGAGATTTACGTCGAACAACTCAGAACAGTGGAGTTTCAACAATTGATTCAGATGGAGTACAGTACTATGGTGTTTTGGAAGAAATTCTAGAGTTATGTTATATTAGTGACTGCAAGGTTGTTTTGTTTCGATGTAAATGGTACAAAACCGATACACGAGGTTGTGTCACTAAGGATAACATAACTAGTATTTGTACTCGATCCGAATGGTTTAAAGAAGACCAATACATTCTTGCATCACAGGCAAATCAAGTCTTCTACATCGATGACCCAGTCAAAAGAAGAGGTGATTCAGGCAAATATTGGAAGGTCGTCCAAGAAGTTCATCATCGTAAAATTTGGGACCGAGATATCGCGGGAGATAACGAAATGGATTTTATACATGACAGCACTTCATCTGATATTTCGTTATCTGCTAACTTAGATAATTTAACACATACGAATTTGAGTCGAGGTGAAGTAATGGATGTTGAACAAACTTCTGCCATGGATGATTCGACACATACGCATTTGAGTCGAGGTGAAGCAATGGAAGTTGAACAAGCTTCTGCCATGGATGATGATGATTTAGACAACACAGATGACGACACAGATGATGATGTGGATGATGAAGGCGAAATGCACCCTAATATTAGTGATGAATCAGATTGATCTTAATGCTTGTATTTTTCTTTTAATTATGTAATGTGTTAAATCGTTAATGCTTGTATTTTTCTTTCAATCATGTATTAAATGAAAACATTAATGCTTGTTTTAATTGTGTGATGATTTTTTTAAATATTGATGCTTGTTTTGGGTGTATGTCCATATACCTGTATTTTTTCTACAGATGGCAGGAGTGGCACATATGTCACATGAAGGGGATTGTGGTGGCGATCCTCCGAATGGTGGTACTGGTGGTTCACAACTTCCAGCTGCATGCCAGGCGAGCGGTATGACAAATTATTCTATTGTTTACTTGAATTTGATTGCTTGTAATACTAATTTGTTTAACTTAAATTTGCAGCTGAAAAAAAGGGTCGAGGTCGGACCCGAAACAAGGGTTTGAAGGCAAAAGTGGGTGGCTTGCCGAAAGGAACCAAGTTAAAGATCCATTTTGAAAAGAATGGGAGAGGAACTCTAATTCCTGTTGGTGATAACTCAGACCAATTTAACACCCTGTTGGGGACCATCGTATCTCGGATCCCATATCACTATGCTTCATGGAACGAGATACCAGAGGAGCACAAGAGCACCATGTGGCTTGAACTGGAGGTTAAGTGTTTTTAGTTTAATGTTGTAAATTTATTAAAAATATATACAATAATCTAATCGTGTCTTTTTACGTACAGACATACTTTGATGTCGGTGACTACCTTCACCATGAGCCACCCACAGACGTGGAGGTGGGGATATCTATAAGCTGCTCCAGGTTGTACAAGTGCCAGAAGCACCGTTTTGGCAAAACTTGGTTTGATAAAAGAGGAGGAATGACAAAGCTCGAGGAGCTAAAGGTCACTCCACCGCCTAACATGCCGTCGACTGAATGGGAGAAGTAAAATTTCATACATACATACTTTCATACTTATACAATTTTACTTTTTCATGGCTAACTTATCTAAATGGCACAGGTTCATAAAGTTCAGGACATCAGATGAATTTCAGTCACGCTCACGTGCCAACAAAGGTTGTCGTGCTAAGCAAAAGATCATTGTACGCCATGGTCGAAATAATATGGCTCAGATAAGATTCAAGAATGTAAGTTCTATCATTGAAGTATGGTCGTGACATAGACTTGTATGAAAAAATAAATATATTAACTTTATATTAATTTCATGTGTTACAGCGGGCATCACCAATTGCTGAGTATCGTCGATTGCGAACCAAAAAAGGCGTGTTTACTGAGCGTGAGGCTGAGGAGTTTTACGTAAGTAATTAGTTATATTTGTATCAACGAATATATCACATTCCCATAGAACATAACATTCCCATAGATATATACTTGTTTAAAATTGAAATGTATGTTTGTTTTTAGTCAATTAGAGCAGGCTGGTAATTAGAGCAAGCTACCTATCCTCATATATATATATATATATATAATTACTATTGTGTTGTATATATATATATATATATATATATATATATATATATATAACACTCTTGTAATTACTATTGTGTTGTAACTATGCAGAATAAAATGACTGAAATGAGAAAAGATCCACAGCATGCCAGTTTGACTGATTTTGACATTGTGACGGAAGTTCTTGGAGACCGTCGTGGCTGGTCTCGTGGGATAGGCCAGAAGCTGCCCAAATCTGGATATATATCTTCGTCAAGCTCCCCGACCACTAAGAAGGCATACACACAAGCACAAGTTGATGAGATGCTGGCAAAGGTGAGGGCTGAAGTGAGTTCTGAAATTGGACCAATATACCAAGCTCTATGTAATGCAGGTATCCAGATTCCTCCTCGTGTGGACAAGGAGGTAGACCGGGCTGAGGACGAGGAAGAGGAAGAGGAACAAGGTGAGGACATGGACGAGGAAGAAGGAGACCAGCACTCGGAGGATGAGAACGACGATGAATTTTAGTAATGTTATTAGGTTATGAAACGTTTAACTTCTTAGAACTACTTGTTATAACTTGCACATACGGTTGGCGATGTTTTTAGGCTTTTGTTGATGTTGTTAGATCTGATCAGGTTAGTCTTTTGTTGGTGGACTTCATGTTAGGCTTTTGTTGTTGGTAGACTTGATGACTTTAGGCTTTTGTTGGATGGTATTAAATTTTTGTTTCATGTTCGGTAATTTGTGTTGATTTTGGGTTTGTTCGTGATATTGTTGATAACAGATGGTAGAATACAGGTGTAAGAAACAGGTTCCGTTAATGGCAAATTGCCCGGAAAAACCGGGTGGAAATCGGCAAAAACAGCAAAAACCTGGCCAAATATTTCACTTTTAGAGACGACAAGTCGTCTCCAAAGACTTTTCGAGACGACATTGTCGTCTCGAAATATAAAGAATTTTACATTTTCACCGAAACAGAAATGTATTTATGACGTCATTATTCAACATTCGGTGGCGATAATGTCGTCTCTAAATGTATTTTATATTTTATAATTAAATTATATTAAAATTTCATTTTAAAATATTTAAATCTTTTGGAGACGACATTGTCGTCTCAAATGTCGTCTCAAAAAGCTTTTGGAGACGACTTTTGGGGCTTTTAGAGACGACATATGTCGTCTCGAAATCCCGTGTCCAGGATGCGTCAATTGTCGTCTCAAATGTCGTCTCCAAAAACTTTAGGTGACCAGGATTTGGAGACGACAATTGTCGTCTCAAATGTCGTCTCAAAAAGCTTTTGGAGACGACTTTTGGGGCTTTTAGAGACGACATATGTCGTCTCGAAATCCCGAATTTCTTGTAGTGGGGACCTAACAGTGGTATCAAAGCAAGGGAGGCTTTATGTCTCAAGATTCGAGATCTGAAAATTGTGATTTCATGGAGGTATACCCAGATTCTTGTTTGATCGGTTTATGAGAATCAGGGTTAAAAAAAAGGGAGGCTATGAGGTTGTTCTTCACGATGAAGATCTGATTTGAGATGGTTATACGAGGTTGTCTATACGAGATATGTGATTGAGTCTATACGTGAATATTCGTTTGCGGCTAAAAGAATTTGCAACAGGGAAGCAGAAGATTAATTATTAAGTATCTTAGTCTCAAAACTGGTTAGAGTTTTATTTGTGGCGGCCAAACAAAACTACAAGCGAAGAAGAAAAATAGTTGGCAGTTACGGATTTGGGTTTTGTTTGAAGACCACGTGAGTAATTCATTTAATTCCAAATGAAGACTTGTGATTTTATTTGACATATATGAAGGACTCGTGCTTTATGAGTTGCCATGCATGAGATTTAATTATTTAGTTTGGCAAATACTAATTTTTTGATGGAGTTCATGGGCTCGGCATGCATGGACTTAGTCGAGATCCTAGCATGGTTTATAGGAGATGAATTTGAGATAAGTTTAAGTGTTAAGCGAATTATCCTAAGTCATTTTTAAGTTTGTTTGAACTTATTAATGAGATAGGTTTTATTTATGAACCGGTTTGAAAGAAAGATGAAAAATGGGAGATAGCTGGAACTGAAGACGGACAATTATGGGCTATTTTTCAGAGTTTTTGCAGAGAAAAGGGAGGGATAAAACTTTAATGTTTCCATCAGATTTCTGAGCAAAACTCTGAAATACTCGAGATTAATTGGTGATCAAAGTGTTATTCTGCTCAGATTAACAGTTGACAGTGTGTATACTTTCAGTATGCTCGAGTAATGAAGATCATAGTGTTTTCTGATTTGATTGATCTTATTCAACAGATGATCTTCTATATAGGAGTTGTGAAAACTTTGTTGAAGTATTGGAACAATGAAGTTGATTATTTGTTGTTGAGTATTTCAAGATTGAACTTAATTATACTCCAAATATGTAGAGATGATAATCAGGCAATTTTTCTGGATCGGTTGCGAGATTAAGATCTTTATCTAGTTTGGCGGTTTATACAACTGAAGGGGAGATCTGATAAGAAAGATTTCAGGTAATTGGTAGAGTTGTGAAAACTATGTTGAAGTATTGGAACAATGAAGTTGATTATTTGTTGTTGAGTATTTCAAGATTGAACTTAATTATACTCCAAATATGTAGAGATGATAATCAGGCAATTTTTCTGGATCGGTTGCGAGATTAAGATCTTTATCTAGTTTGGCGGTTTATACAACTGAAGGGGAGATCTGATAAGAAAGATTTCAGGTAATTGGTAGAGTTGTGAAAACTTTGTTGAAGTATTGGAACAATGAAGTTGATTATTTGTTGTTGAGTATTTCAAGATTGAACTTAATTATACTCCAAATATGTAGAGATGATAATCAGGCAATTTTTCTGGATCGGTTGCGAGATTAAGATCTTTATCTAGTTTGGCGGTTTATACAACTGAAGGGGAGATCTGATAAGAAAGATTTCAGGTAATTGGTAGAGTTGTGATTTGAACTTATTAATGAGATAGGTTTTATTTATGAACCGGTTTGAAAGAAAGATGAAAAATGGGAGATAGCTGGAACTGAAGACGGACAATTATGGGCTATTTTTCAGAGTTTTTGCAGAGAAAAGGGAGGGATAAAACTTTAATGTTTCCATCAGATTTCTGAGCAAAACTCTGAAATACTCGAGATTAATTGGTGATCAAAGTGTTATTCTACTCAGATTAACAGTTGACAGTGTGTGTACTTTTAAAATGCTCGAGTAATGAAGATCATAGTGTTTTCTGATTTGATTGATTTTATTCAACAGATGATCTTCTATATAGGAGTTGTGAAAACTTTGTTGAAGTATTGGAACAATGAAGTTGATTATTTGTTGTTGAGTATTTCAAGATTGAACTTAATTATACTCCAAATATGTAGAGATGATAATCAGGCAATTTTTCTGGATCGGTTGCGAGATTAAGATCTTTATCTAGTTTGGCGGTTTATACAACTGAAGGGGAGATCTGATAAGAAAGATTTCAGGTAATTGGTAGAGTTGTGAAAATACAAGACGGAGTCTGCTATTTGAGACAAGGTCTATGGTATTACATTTTGTGATTCAGGTTGTAGAGTTTCTTATCTTTGTGAGAGCTGATTGATTTGATACTGATTGTTGGAAATTCAACTTCTCTATTATATGCCGGTTAGACAAGACGTGATTAATTTCTCGGGCACTGATCCAAGGGTGGAAGATTTCAATGTTTAATTCGGAGGTGGTTACTGTTGAGGGGGAGAACTACGATGAGATGTGTTGGGTTAGTTAGTTGTTGTTGATGCAGTTTTTCTATAACTAATGTATATCGAAGTTCAACAGAATTGATTGCACCGGAAAAGGGGGAGTCTGTTGGTGCAGTTTCTGTGCACCTATTATTGTCCGCTGCAATGCAATTCAGGATAAAGGGCTGAAGACAATAATGTAGTATATGTAGGGATACCTATATGATATTATCTATACTACATTGTCTATACTATAATGTCTATACTACAATGTCTATACTACAATGCCTATAAGACATTATTGAAGTATACGTGACATGTAGTATACGATCTTAAGCCCAAGCCCATCCATAATATGTGTCAGTATATATATAATTTATAGGTCTAGGGTTTCAGTTTAATGATTTGAGTCTAGACAGATTTCATTCACGGCAGGCTGAGGAATGCGCAAACCTCAGTCCGTAAGTCCACCATATTATTCATTGTTATTAGAGTCATCTTGATAGGTTGTAATTCGTTCCTGTTTTGATGTAATCAATACGAATTGTAATCATATGACTAAAATAACAAAGGAATTCTTCATTTATATCTCCTGTTCTTATCATATATTTGTATGTATATGTGTGATTATGTTATAGCCTCAAGAACGGATTCAGGTGGATTCCGCACACCTGGATTCGTACAGATCTCGATGTTCAAGGGTCAACGGGACCTAACAGTGGTATTAGAGCAAGGGAGACTTTATGTCTCAAGATTCGAGATCTGTCTTATGCGAAGTTTTAAGGTGAGTTCCAATTAGGGTTTTCGTGTTACTCGCGTTTGCTAGTGATGATGAAGATCGAATCTGTTATATTCGCGTGATGAGGCTTTCCCAGATTCAGTTTCAATCAAATTTGTTTTGAATGGAATTAGGGTTTTCTAAGAGGTTTCGTTTTGTTGCAGAAGAAGATGACCAAATACGATATTAAAATTCAGATACGATGTTATTTATACGATGTTATCTATGTGAGGTTATCTATGAGAGTTTATCTATACGGGCTTCATCTATGAGAGGTTATCTATGCTCAACTATCTATATGGAAACCAGGGGCGGAGGTACATGGGGGGTAGGGTTGGCCATGGCCCACCCCCCAAGGTTAGTTGCAATAGATTTTAGGCTTAGTTGTTTTGTGATTTCTAATTTGGCCCACCGTTTATACAAAAAATTTTAGTCATGACATTAATGGTAGAAAGTTGCAGAAGAGGAAGGAAGAAGACGGCTGCACAATTGGGCAAGATGGCCACTTATGTTATCATTTAATAATAACCCCTATAATATTTGAAAGTTACACTTTTACCTTATAATTTTATAACTTGTCCATTCAAGGTATAAAACTTAGTTATAAATATGTAACAATTCTTTTTCTATTAGCTTAATATATATTTTTGAAATGCCATATATATTTTATTTTAACTTTAACCTTATTATTATAAATTTTACTATTAACTTAATACAAGATTTTATAACCACAATGGTCATTACTATAGCATAATACAATTTTTCATAGTTAAACTTATTGAAGTCTTATTCACAAAGCATAATGTGTCAAAAGCGACTAAACGGGCTAACAAGTTTATGTTTTGAAAGTAGATTATTAACTAACGTAGAACATGACACAATTTATAAACATTTTGCATCAAGAAATGCACACAAACGTCGTTTTAAGTGATTCATTATGATATAATTGTATTTGGAGTTTAAAACCGCAAATTATAAGTTTTTAAGTTTCTATTTTTTTCAATAAAAAACATATTGGGATGAGTTTTCTAGTTTGATCGGGTCGCAAAATTTATAAATATCGTATTGTTTGTTTAATTTTTTAATAAAAGCATACTTTTGACCATCGCGCCCAAGGCATTGAATTATTAGGACCGACATTGTTGGCACTTGTTTATGCTCGTTAAATTATTTGGCACACCCTGACCAAAAGTCCTGGCTCCGCCACTGATGGAAACCCTATACGTCCTTGTTTTCTACTATACTTCCTTATGGGTTGAACGAATTAGGGTTTTTCTAAGGGACTTGCAATTGATGAAGATCTGTTTTGGAATGCTTATAATTGTGTATACGTTGTTGTCTATACTAGCTGTCTATACGAGGGTAGTTTTTACGTGATTAATCCTTGAATGCTATAAACGTGGATGACTCTTGATACGATTGAGCCTATGCGGAGTTGATCATACAAAGTCTTTAAGTGATTAAATAAACATTTGATCAGATCTTTATGTGTTCGACATTGTTGACTGGTCCTATACGTGATTGAATCTCGTGGCTTCCTATACGTGGTCGACTAGCTAATCTTATCTATACGTGATTATCCAATTGACTAGCTCTATGCGTGATTATTCTTGACAGCAGCTACCAATTGACCAGCTGTACGTGATTAAAGGTTTTGGCAAGATCTTTACGTGGTTGACATAGTTAATAGGTATTTTAATTGAGGCTGAGGTAATTAAAAGCAGTTAAGAAAAGAAAATCCGCATGACCGCGTATCTGTGTTGGAATGCAATATTAATCTCATGTTCATCTCGTGATCACGGAATTATTTTAATTGTGGGCATGGAAACTGTTATAACACGATTTCTATCACCGAATTCACGTTATCAATGGCGGTTTTGGTGAGTGTGTGTTCTTGGTGTTTGTGTGTGTTTTGAGAGAGAAAGTGTGTGAAATTTTGGCTGATTGGAATCAATAGAGGGTGAAAGGTTATTACAGGTTATGATCCCTAAGGTATGAGAGGGGTATTTATAGTCTACCTATACAATTATGCTAATATTCACAATTAGCCCCTCAACCTTAGTGATCATTTACCTATGACTTAACAACAAGAAAGTCATCTAATCTAAATTACAATTTATCACTATTTTTGGATTTCTAACATTCTCCCCCTTAGTGATATATTGTAATGAATGAAGTACGTGTTATCTAGTCTTGTAGGAATGAATTTGATGAGCCCGGTGGTGAAGACAATTGGTGTGTTGAAACAAGTCTTCAAAGCTTTCTCTTTTGTCTTTGGAGAACTTGATTCAGTCTTGGTCTTGGACTTCTTGAAGTTAAATCATGTGATGATTCTCAATGTTCTTTTTGAACAGAGAATAATGAGTGTGTGTGTGTCTTGAATCTTCGAGAATTGTTGAATCATGAATCAGAGTTGTCTTTTGAAATGTGGAAGGTATTAATCTTGGTTTTGATTCTTCAATCTTCGATTCTTGAGTGAAATTCAACTTTTTGATTCTTCATTCTTTGATTCTTGAGTGAATTTCATCTTCTTGAAATAAAGTTTCATGAATATGTACTCTCCCCCTTGATGTATGCATTGGAGTTTCTTGATAAAGTGTTGTTGTATGAATTGAAGATCTTGAATGAAGTGTATTTGATGAAGACTCTTTTGAAGCTTTACTTCTTTGACTTGAATCTTCTAACCAATCTTTCAACCTTTTTGAAGCTTTGATCTTTGTTCACATCAATTTGAACACTTTGGAGAGTAAGCATTTGAATGAAGTTTGGATGAATCTCTTATGAAGTAATTATGCTCCCCCTCAATCCATGAGTATAAACATTTTTGGAGCATCTTTGAACTTTTGTGACATCTTGAGTGAAATTCCTTTCATCTTCGGTTTCATTCTTTATCTTTGAAGTCAATTCAGATTTCCCCTTTTTAAGCCAAAATCTCAATCAACTAAGATCTAGTGAAAATCTGAGCTCACGAGACTAAAATAGTGAAAATCTTTGACATCATGAAGAATTTTCTCCCCCTAAACCTTAAACTTTTAAAACAATCAAACACAAACTTTTATAAGCCTAAAAACCTTTGAAATACAACCAAACACAAACTTTTCTCCTTGTTTTCCTTATCAATCATTAAATCAATCATAATATTTTCTCCCCCTCATAATGACAAAGTTGGGAACCAATGTCATTATGTACACATTGATTGATTAAATGTCAAAAGGAATAACATGATCTAAAGCTTAGAAATTGTGCACATGGAGAAATGTCAACCATCAAAACATCAACCCAAACCATTAGCCCAACCCAATAAATCCTAGGGGTGACTAAAATGTAAGATTGAAGTTGTTGTTACAAACGTTTTATCATGGTGTTGGTGTTTTCTGTGTTTGTGTGATGAGAAATGAAACCGGATAAGAATGATCCGTTAGCATGTTCAAAAATCGAAAGGATTAATGAAATGACCGATAGAAATGTATAACATTTTTCGGATTTCCTATGTACCATTGAGATATGCACAAAGCAATTCTCTAACATAGTTCGGTCTGCGGCTTTACAACCACGAGATTGCTTCAAAGAATATAAATCATGGTTAGTACAGCCGAAGCGTTCGATAACCACAATCTATTATCCTTAAAGACTTTTTAGGGAAAACCGAGGTCACATTTAGACTTCTCGTTAACTCAATAATCACATAAATGTAATCATTAGACCTACGTTCAACGTTGGCAAAGATGTTAGCATTGGTAGGATTTCCATTCGATCATCGTGGAATATCAATTAAGATATCACTACAAATGTTCCGGCTATATCACAAAGATAAGCAATGATATCACAAAGATATGACTCGAATGTGTCCTAAAGAAGTGAAGTATGATCAAATTAATGACCAATCAAGATAGCTCTAGACACAATGTGATCAAATGAAGTCGGGGACTGGAGCAGAATGTCGCCCTTTTTCAATATCAACATCTTCCAAATGAAGAGTCAATAGAAATGTGAAAATCTCCGTGAGAAATGAAACAAGTATTTGTTAAGAAACACTTGAGTGGTTAGGTAAAGATGTGCATCGCTTCACTGGGTCCATGAAGACTTCTTCAATATCGAGATATCAACAAATGGCATCCGATAGAAACGTAAGTCCCTTAAGTTCGAGATGGTTAACCAGGAAAGTGTAAAATACAACAAGTCTAATAAGCACTAGAATGGACTAGTATTACTTGTAAATAAATGCAAGAATATATAAACAAAGTAATACAAGACTTAAAGCAATAAACAAGTAAAGTGGAGCATTATGTATTTTTCAATTGTGTATTTTATTTATGATGTTAAATAAAATACAAGGTTGTTGCGGAATCAAGATAATACAAATAAGTATGTATCCTAACAACCTATGAATTACAAATGATCTATATTTGTCAAATAACTCTTTTGGATCGAGATACTTAAAGTTATGAAGTATCCCTGTTTAAGATCGAGAGTATTTGGACAAATTCACCTTAATGCAAAATGTATGCTTAAAAGTATTTTTCTCAAGGAAATGACTTTGTATTTATAGGCAACAAAATTCACCAGTGAATTTTGTGCCGTACAAATATGGTTGCATACATTTAATGATCCGACAAGAACATTAAATGTATTGGATAAGGAATAAGGATAAAGTCACATCAAATGACTTTGTATCCTTTTATCCAACCACCTTTACACACATAAGCTTTGGTAAAAAACAAGTGGATTGTTCTTTGGAAAGTGTGTAAAGGCAAAAGTCAATCCTCGATATCAGTGTTCAGACTTGTAAGGTCTAGAACACTGACAATCCTCCAGTGTACAGATCTGGTAAGACTTCCAGTGGACTCCGCCATTTGTCAGTCTTCTTTCTTCAGACTTCAGTCTTTGACTTCAGTCAGAATGTCTTCAGTAGAGTAGATCTGGACTGGGGTGAAGTCCAGTGAGCTAATCTGGAGAATACTCCAGATTTCATATACAAGTATTTGCTCACTGGTCTTCCATTATTTCTGGACAAATCTTCAGAGGGACTCCAGATTCCAAGTCTGGAGTAGGTCCAGTAGAACACGTTTCTGGACAGATCTTTAGTAAGGCTCCAGTAGTCGAGTCTGGAGCGAGTCCAGTAAATCTGGACCTAACAAATTCCCCCTATTTGTTTAGAAATAATGCAAGTGTTTTCAAGCTTAAATCTATACAACTTGGTATGCTTGAAAAACACAAGTTTGGTTAGTCTAAAAAATCTAAGTTACTGGAAAACACTTTATAGATCATGAGTGTTTTCAGTTTCATCTTTTAAGTTCTAACTTAGACTAAATCTGATCATTTACTTGTATGAATCAAAAATTGCAACTATTATTACATACATCAACTGATAAATAGTATACAACTTTCATAAAACAAAAATTTACAACAAGTAAATGATACAAGAGTCAGGCCCTTCTTTTCGATGTCTGTCCTGGAGCATCTTCAGTAGCCTTTCTCTTTGGTGATGGAGAAGATGGTATTGATTCTGGTGATTTTACGCCCATTGCAACTTCCATCTGTTGCTTTCTTCTCCATACCTTTTCAACCCTTTTCAGAAATGCTTTAACATCAGTCGACACATTTGTCTTCCCCCTGAACGTTAAAGCAATTTCCTTCAGTTCACTCCATCCAAACGCCTGGACTGAAGTGTTCTTCCTTTCATCAGTAAAGTTACCCTCCCTGGTCAACTTTACTTCAAACTTAGACATGCCTTCATGATTTTCAGCCAATTTGATCTCAGCAGCAGTGATCCTTCTAGCATCAGCCCTAAAGTTTAACATTTAATTGTATTTTTCTTTCAGCTTGGCTTGCTGGATCAATGCTTCAGTT
This sequence comes from Erigeron breviscapus, assembly GCA_034093135.1. Lineage (NCBI taxonomy): Eukaryota > Viridiplantae > Streptophyta > Magnoliopsida > Asterales > Asteraceae > Erigeron > Erigeron breviscapus. The sequence goes on from CM067168.1 coordinate 25,775,058, forward strand.
TCCTTGGACACTCTCTTTTGCTCTACAGCAGATTGGAGTTCTTGACGATTGATTTTTCGAGAAGTGTCCAGGGGAATGAAATTGCTTACATCAGCATCTTTGATTGCTTTGATTTGTCTGGCAGTCAACTTTGGTAAGCCAGTAAGTCTCTTCCTGTACTCTATCTCTAGAGCACCAGCATTCTTTCTTATCTTTTTCTGGAGACTTACCAGTTCATCCTTCCTTTGTCTGATGAGTTCTGGTACACTCACGCCATAAATAATTGAATCATAGACTTGCTCTTCTTCAGCGTAGAATGAGCGTACATGAACATCATCCAATAAACTCAAACATTGATGAACTCTGGGGTCATCCTTCATCTTTTTATACACTTCAATATTAATGCCTAACCTGCCAGCATTGTAAGAATCCAGAGTACCCATTGTTGCCATCTCCCTTTGATGGGCCAGCAGTTCATCCTTTTGATTTCTTTTGAAAATCTCTATCATGATACATTCTTGTTCAAGCTTTTTGGATGTTTCATCATCAGCATCTTCAGTTTGCTCTTCTTCTTCACCAGATACCACTTTTTCTTTTCCTTTAACAGCCTTCAGTGTAGTTGGAATATCTGGGAAGGTCTCAAACTGGGGCTCACTGGCTTCAGTACCAGTAGCTTCTTCAGTTAGCCCGACTTCAGTGCCATATGCTCTTTGTGACATGCGCTTCAGTGTTTGGTCACCAGACGACTTTTCCCCCTTGGAACGATCTCCAGTTCTGGACTTGAGATCATTCCATAACTGTTCAAGCATAAGTCTGTCCAGTGGACCAAAAGTTATACCTTCTACTGGAGTTGTTTCAGACACAACTTTCTTAAGTGCCTGCACTTCCTTTTGAACATTTGCAACAGCTTTAGGCAAGTGTTTTGGCAACTTCTCATCCAGTAACTTTTCTACTTGGGGTAACACCCCATCATGAATGCTACGAAGAACAGTCCTAGAAACTTCTTCACATAATTCTTTCAACATATTGTTTCTGAACTTCCTTTACATTCATCACTTATAGTACTAACAACTGCACCCTGGTCTAGTGTGGGTCTACTCTCCAGAGAACTGACCCTGAAAACCAAATTTTGAACATCTTCTTTCAGACCTGCCAGTTCACCAGTGACTGCAGTCTGAACAGAACTAACCAGCCTAGTCTCTAATACCTGGACTGCCATTTTGATCTTTTCAGTGTTGTTGTTTGTGGCCAGTACCAGTTCATCAAGCTTCTCATAAACCAGCTTCTCATTCCCAGTAAAGACATTCATCTTAGATGCCAGGTTATTTGATAATAATGATTTGAAGTCTGAAATAACCTGAGATGAAGTCTGGAGTGATCTCTCCAGGTCCGCCACCTTACTTAAAAGGCTTTAGACCTCGGCAGAAGATGAAGTGGAGAGACCACTGGGAGGTTCAAGAGTTGAAGGTAGTCTGGTCATTAGAGGAACTTGTGCCCAGTCCTCTTCAGTTGCAGCTTCAGATGTTGCAACTGGTGACTCCGGCGCACGAGGAGGAGGTTGAGATTCTGAAGGTTGAATGGTTGCTGGAGTGAAGTATTGAGTGTTTTCTGGAATTGAAGGTGGTGGTGGTGGTGGCATGTTTGGTTCTGGTGGTGGTGGCATTTCTGAAGATAAAATTGGTTGGGCGACTTCTTCATCACCCAAGAAATTCATGTTCACATCAAAGCCTTCAGACATTGGGGAATCTACATCATCCCATTCTGGATCAATCCCAACTGTCTGTTCACCAGACTGTTCACCAGTCTCCACATTAAGTTGTTCACCAGCCTCTACATTCAAGTCTAATTGAGCTTCTTGCTCACCAGAAACATGTTCTTCAGACTGAACTTCTTGTTCAACTTGCTCAATAACCTGCTCAACAACCTCTTGTTCAAAAATTGGAGATCCATCCAAATTCATAACATCGCCAAGGTGACTTTCAGGATTCACCTGACGTCCAGCTCTCATCAGACGCCTATTAGTTCTAGGTCGTCTGGAAGGTTCAACAACTTCTGTACCTTGACCTTCTGGAGCAACTTGTCTAATGGGCTGTACAGCCTCAATGATCTGTACATCATCACCAGATGGTCCTTCAACAGCTTGACCTCTATCTGGACCCATTCCAGCTTCTTCCCTTTGGAAGGAAAGCATGGACTGAGGAATATCTACCTCATCCAGTGGAGACCTGAGGTTGACCAGGTCCCTCATATACTCACTCACAGAAAAGTGAGCAGTATCAAAATCATACTGGTCGCCAAGAGCATTCTTAAACATTAGTGAAAGGAAACGAATATAAGGAACGAATGGTTTTCTTCCTTTCACTCTTAGGCGCTCGACCAGGTCATCAAAAAGAATCTGGGCAAAGTCCACCCTAAGCCCAAACCATAAACAGTAGGCAATCTGGAGGTGAGTTTGATTAATCTGGTCTAACCCTCCAGAACTGCCTCCCAGACACTCAACAATATGGGTGAAGAAATATCTCCATGAGTCTGACAGCTTGCTCATGTATATAGTTCCTTTCCTGGATAGCTGACCATGCTCATCCATGATATCCGTGTGCCCCATCAGTCTGCACACTTCCCTTGTATTTATACCAGTGGGAAGTTCAACAGGCAACTCATTCTGTTCAAGATAGTTCAATTGGAGAACAGACCTGAGAAGACTAGCTGTGAAACCAAGGGATCTGGTACCTCCCTTGAGAGTATAATTGATCGATGAAGTTTCATCGTCATATTGAGCATTGTACCAGAATTCACACAGGTACTCGTGGTACATCCTTCCTGGATTAAGTGTTAACGCACCATATAATGGGCAAGAGAGAAAAAAAGAGTTTAATCTCCCAATGATCGATTGGGCATCATGAACACTGGACAGAGAGAGTCTGGCCATCCAGTTATTCATATTGATTCTTATGGCACTTGCCTCAAGAGAGATATGAGGTGCCCTGTCAACATTTTCCGAAGGAGCATATTCAGCGGCAAGGAGATTTTTGAGCGATTTTGATTGTCTAGGTGCCATTTATAAAAGAATAGATGAAAATGAAATTGAATATATATAGGTTATGATGAAGAATTGATGAAAGAATTTTAATGTAAATGGAGTAAATAAGAGAGATGATGATGATTGGAAAGTGAATGAAGAAGTAAATGAAGGAATTTGAAAGATTTGGGAGTAAATATGTTCGAAGTAAATGCAAATGAAATTGAAAGTGGGTATATATAGGAGAAAGAATGTGGAACTCAAACGGTTTATTTGAAATTATCAAATAAAATTTTTGATCGGGTTCTGAGATCCGCATTAATTACATCACATCACACATAAATGTGTGACGGTTTATAGCCCACAAACAGTAACAAGTTGTACTTTTTGTTTTCCCAAAGTAAAAATACCATCATTACGTTGAAAAACTTTACATGCCACGTAGGATTAAGATATCCTCAAAAAGATTTGCTTACGTGGCACACACAAAGACCAAGTATTTAGAAAATATTATGACATATTTCAGTGCATCTGGAGGTTGACTGGACACTCCAGTATCACTGGTGGATTAGTCCAGTGAACATGTACTGATGGTACACTGGAGGGACACTCCAGTAAAGTACCAGTGAAAACCATTTTTGAAAGACTGGTAACCTCAAACGTGCACGTCAACTAATATAGACAAATGAGAGGGACACATTTACAAGGAGACATAAGTCACCTCAAACACGCACTTCAACCTGTCCAGTTACCAGTGAGAGGGACACATTTACAAAGCATCAGTAATATTTTTTGAAGAGTTTATCCAGTGAGAAAATAAATTAATAAATTCCCCCTGAACTTAAAACATTTTTAAGAATAAAAATATCTTTCAAGTCTTTCCCTGTAATGTTGTTCCAGAAATCTAATTATGCAAAGATAGTACACAAAGGCGTTCAATATCTGAGCAGTCACCAGATTTAAGGGTTTAACATTCCCAACTCACCAACAAGATATTCAAAAGTTTTGACATCCAGTGGTTTGGTAAAAATGTCAGCGAGTTGTTTGTCAGTGGGAATAAAATGGAGTTCAATGTTGTTTTTCATAATATGATCACGAATGAAGTGATACCTGAGATCAATGTGCTTCGTTCTGGAGTGCATAACTGGATTGTTTGAGATAGCAATGGCACTGGTATTATCACAAAAGTTTGGGGTCTTTGAATACTTAATACCATAATCAAGCAACTGGTTCTTCATCCAGAGTATCTGAGCACAACAACTGGCTGCAGACACGTATTCAGCTTCAGCAGTGGACAATGAAACTGAAGTTTGCTTCTTACTGGTCCAGCTGACCAGTTTGCCACCTAGGAAATGACATCCACCAGTAGTGGATTTCCTATCTATCTTACAACCTGCATGATCTGAATCTGAATAACCCATTAGATCCATGCCTGAGCCTTTAGGGTACCAAAGACCTAGACTGGGGACACCTTTAAGGTACTTCAGTATGCGCTTTACAGCAAGCATATGAGATTCCTTTGGATTAGACTGATATCTGGCACATAAACATGTTGAAAACATAATATCTGGTCTACTGGCAGTTAAATATATCAGTGAACCAACCATGCCTCTATAGACAGTGGTGTTCACTGGTTTACCATCTGGATCAGAGTCCAGTATCAGTGGTGCAGAAATTGGAGTTGGTTTAGATGGTGAAGAGTTCATGTGATATTTCTTTAAAAGATCTCTAACATATTTTTCCTGATTAATAAAGATGCCATCTTTGTTTTGTTTAATCTGGAGTCCAAGAAAATATGTTAATTCACCCATCAAACTCATTTCATATTCAGTTGACATGATTTTCGAAAATTTCTTGCACATGTTTTTATCAGTAGACCCAAAAATAATATCATCAACATAAATTTGTACCATTAACAGATTACCTTTCTCATGAAGAATGAATAAGGTATTGTCAATTGCACCTCGTTAAAACCATTTTTCAACAAATGTTTAGTCAGAGTGTCATACCAGGCACGTGGGGCTTGTCTGAGGCCATATAGCGCTTTGTCCAGATGATATACCCAATGTGGATGCTTTTCATCAACGAAACCTGGTGGTTGTTTGACATAAACTTCTTCTTCAAGCTTTCCATTCAAGAAAGCACTCTTTACATCCATCTGGTAGGACCTTGAACTGATGATTAGCAGCGAATGCTAAGAATATTCTGATCGCTTCAAGTCTAGCCACTGGAGCAAATGATTCATCAAAGTCGACATCTGACTGGCAGTAGCCTTGTGCTACCAGTCTGGCCTTGTTTCTGATTACGTGGCCATCTTCATCTACTTTGTTCCTGAAGACCCATCTTGTTCCAATTGGTTCTTTCTTTCCAACTGGGAAAGGAACCAGATACCAGACCTTGTTCCTTTCAAACTGGTGAAACTCTTCTTGCATAGCAGTTACCCAGCTTGGATCTTCCATAGCCTCGTCAATCTTCTTAGGTTCCATCAATGATAGAAAACTGACATATAAGCATTGATTACTGGAGGCTCTTCTGGTCTGAACTCCTCTACTGGAGTCACCTATGATCTGATCAATAGGATGAGCTTTTGTCCATCTGGAGTACTGACCAGGATTGTTACAGACAACAATATCAGTGCAAGAATTCAGTTGAGTCTCCTCTGGAGTTGCTCCAGGAGGATCTTGCCAGACTACTTCAGTATCTTCATCTGAGTCATTTAAATCACGATTTGCATCATGAAATTCTTCATTTGAAGGCATTTCTTGAAGTACTGGTTCAGTTTGGATTTCTTCATAAGAAGACATTTCTGGTATATGCTCAACTGACACTGATAATGGGGGAGTAGTACGCACATCTGATCCAATATTAATTTCAGAGGGTAGTTTGAAAATAATAGAAGGATAGAATGGAGTACTACTGGAGATTTTCTTTTTCTGAACAGGTTCCAGATCAGGATGACTGGAAACTGTGTCTTTTGAATCTTCTTTATGACGTTGATAGGATCAGATTCACAAAAGACAATTGGAGTTACTGGGGGAGTGTCAAGGGCTGGCTTCTTGTTGATTGCAACATTTGATTCATCGAATGTTACATGAATTGACTCATGGACCTTCTCCAGTCTCTTGTTGTAGACTCTGAAGGCCTTGCGAATGGCTGAATAGCCTAAGAAATACCCTTCATCAGCTTTGGCATCAAATTTGCCTAGCTGACTGGAGTCGTTCAGGATGTAAACTGGACATCCAAAAACGTGAAAATAACCAATGTTTGGTTTTCTATTTCTTAAAACTTCATAGGCTGTCTTTTTGTGTCTTTTGATGTACACTGATCGATTCTGGGTATGGCAAGCAGTTGCAATTGCTTCCGCCCAGAAACTGGTAGACAGACCAGATTCAGCAAGCATACTCCTGGCAGCTTCTATCAGCGTTCGATTCTTCCTTTCCACCACTCCATTCTGTTCTGGAGAGCGGGCTGATGAGAATTTCTGGGAGATGCCAGTGTCAGTACAGAATGACTCTAGAGTTGCATTCTGGAATTCTGTTCCATTGTCACTTCTTAACTGACACACCTTTCGACTGTACTTGAGCTCAATTTGCTTGATAAGACTGATGATTTCAGCAGCAGCTTCACTTTTAGACCTCAGAAAGATCACCCAACAAAATCTGGAGAATTCATCTACGATCACCAGGGTGTATCTTTTACCAGCACGAGTCTGAACGTTCACTGGACCAAAGAGGTCCATATGAAGCATATGAAGAGGTTCAGATATGCTGAAATTTTGTCTGGTCTTGAATCTGGTACGTTTCTGCTTACCCATCTCACATCCTGGACATGGCCTTTCCTTTTTGAAGGAAACTGAAGGTATCCCATCTGCAAGTTGTTTTCTGGACAACTTATTGATATTCTTGAAATTTAAATGGGATAACCTTTTATGCCATAACCAGTTTGTGTCTTCATCAGCTTGAGTATAGAAACACTGCTCTGAAGGAGAGCTTTCCATATCCATCACGTACACATTCCCTTTTCTGGGAGCAATCAACACTACCTTCCAGTCCTTGTTGAATACGATACCCTGAGCAATATTGAATAGAACTTGATAGCCATCATCACACAGTTGCCTTACACTGATCAAGTTGTATTTCAAACCATTCACAAATGCAACACGTCTGAACTTGACTTGTCCATTGTTCAGAACACCGTATCCCTCAGTCTTTCCACAACCATCATTTCCAAAAGTAATGGAGGGTCCATCAGAAATGGTGAACTCCTCCAGCAGGGTCTTACATCCGGTCATGGTCCTGCCAGCAGCACTGTCAAGATACCAGATATATTTCTTTCGATCGCCCTGCACATACACCAGATACTTATCAGTTAGATTTGGGAACCCATCGACTGATGGGTTCACTGGACCCTCCCTTATAGGTCCTGGGGCAATCTGGTTTAGTTCACTTTCTTCAACAGTGGTCTTAGTTGAAAAAACCACTGGGGTTGATAGTTTTGAAACCTTTTTCTTTTTCTCAACTGGAGAAATAGATTTGTCTTTCTTAGTAAAAGGTTTTGTATTTTGTCTAGGGCCAGATGAAGTACCCTCAATAAAGTTTAATCTTGCATTAAAACTTTGTAATTGACGAGTCAGAATTTGAATCTGGCTCTCTAACCTGGACAAAACATTTTCTTCAGATGATACCTTAGCCTTTCCAGTCCTAGGCTTAGGTGGGGGATTGGTCTGAGGCAAAGGTTTATTCCGACAAACCTCTTTAACTGGAGCAGTCATCTGGAATGCTCCAGTCTTAACCTCTAGGAATTGAACTGGTATAATATTGGTCTTGGGAGTTACAGGCTCATCATAAACAGTGGTGGGCCTGAACCCCTCTGGTAATCGATCGATTACTGGTATTAATGATGCTACATGAGTATTTCCATCTAAATATGCACGTTTTTGAGCAGGAAATTGATTTACTCCAGCATCATATGGCTTTTTGGTTTCTAGCCATGACTTAATTACCAGTTTTTCTTTCTCCAAAATGACTTCAAGACCTTGTTTTTCTTGAATCAATTGTTCAGTTACCAGAACCTGGGCTTGAAATGCCAGTTCAATATCTTGAAGTTCTTTCAATTTTGATTTTAAAACGGTTATTTCAGAAGAATCTGTTTCTAGACCATTTACACAATCAGATCTAACAGTTTCTACAAATATTAAATCAGAATTAAGAGCTTCAGCAATGTCCAGTTTTAGTTCTTGGTCAGTTGTAGTATCATAATCATTAACCTTCTTAATAACTATGTCCACCCATCGTCCAGATGTGACATCTTCCTTCACCAGGTGCTCTTCGTCTGCCAGAGCCATGTAACAGCAATCTCTTTCTTCTTCTTCATCAGCAGATGATTCATCAGAAGGAACCCACTTTTCTTCAGTTGTTGCAATCATGCACTTATTATTGTTTTCCATTTGTTGTGCCATGAGAGCAATCTGGGCCTTAAGCTTTTTATATTTCAGTTTATAGCTATCATCAGGCTTATTATTTGAAGAAAATGGACCAGGCTTGGATACAAACTGGCTGGACCTGCACTCTTTCATGAAATAACCCTTTTTGCCACACTTAAAGCATGTCAAATTGGTCTTATCAGTAGAAGAACTGGATGCAAATTGTCCAGATGGCCTATTTGCTCTTGCTTTGAAACGGTTGAACATTTTAGCAATCATTGCAATGAGGTCATCATCATCAGTTTCATCACAACAGTCTGGAGAGATTTGACTGGACTCTCCAGAATCCATGAGTTCAGACACCATCTTCTTCATAGAAAATACATTCTCAGAAGATATCAGTGCTGTACTTTGTGGTTCAGTATGACTGACCACATTAGGACTACTGGAGGCATGGTTAAAGGCATCTTGTTCTGCCACCACTCTCTGAGCTTGATTTTCTTCAGTGTACCTAAAAGCTCCATAAAGAGTTGAGAGAGTGTGTGTGTGCAGAGTTTTTCCTTGTCGTAAGACCAGGATCATGTGAGACCATTTGGTGGGTAGAATGTCACAGAATTTCTCCAGAAGTATATCCTTGTCCTTCTCAACCCCAAGACCTCTCAACTGGTTTATGATACTCATAAATCTGGTGTAAGTACCAGTGAGAGACTCGTTAGGCTGAGCAAAAAATGACTCATACCTCTTGTTTAAGGAGACTTTTCTGGTGACAATGGTGTCATCTCCTCCTTCATGCTGGTTTAGAAGTTCATCCCACATGGTTTTAGCACTAGGAAAAAGAACTAGTGTGGGAATAAGGGTTTCTGGAACGGCTCCGAGGATCATGTTTTTGAGAAGGGTGTCTAGATTCACCAATCTCCTCTCCTCTTCAGACCAATGTTCCTCCCTCTTTTCCCTTCCTCTTCTAGATCCAGAAGGATCAAGAAGGGGATTGAGAGGTGATGTAGGGACATAAGGACCTTCATTTAAAATTTTCATCATGTTCCTCTCAATACCAGTGATATGCAAAACCATCCTAGCCTTCCACGTACCAAATTCATCACTGTTCCCACTGAATTTAGGAACAGGATTATTTGAATAGTGCACATGCACGTGTGGAGAAGCAGGAGTAGGAGGAGGTGGTGGATTAGTGTTATTAACAATAGGTGGTTCATTTTGATCATTAATATTAACATTAGGATCGGGACCAAGACTAAAACCTTGTGTATTTTCTTGGTTAGCCATCAAAGAAACAGATCTAGGCAATGTTTAGCCTTCTGCTTTGATACCAAATGTAAGTCCCTTAAGTTCGAGATGGTTAACCAGGAAAGTGTAAAATACAACAAGTCTAATAAGCACTAGAATGGACTAGTATTACTTGTAAATAAATGCAAGAATATATAAACAAAGTAATACAAGACTTAAAGCAATAAACAAGTAAAGTGGAGCATTATGTATTTTTCAATTGTGTATTTTATTTATGATGTTAAATAAAATACAAGGTTGTTGCGGAATCAAGATAATACAAATAAGTATGTATCCTAACAACCTATGAATTACAAATGATCTATATTTGTCAAATAACTCTTTTGGATCGAGATACTTAAAGTTATGAAGTATCCCTGTTTAAGATCGAGAGTATTTGGACAAATTCACCTTAATGCAAAATGTATGCTTAAAAGTATTTTTCTCAAGGAAATGACTTTGTATTTATAGGCAACAAAATTCACCAGTGAATTTTGTGCCGTACAAATATGGTTGCATACATTTAATGATCCGACAAGAACATTAAATGTATTGGATAAGGAATAAGGATAAAGTCACATCAAATGACTTTGTATCCTTTTATCCAACCACCTTTACACACATAAGCTTTGGTAAAGAACAAGTGGATTGTTCTTTGGAAAGTGTGTAAAGACAAAAGTCAATCCTCGATATCAGTGTTCAGACTTGTAAGGTCTAGAACACTGACAATCCTCCAGTGTACAGATCTGGTAAGACTTCCAGTGGACTCCGCCATTTGTCAGTCTTCTTTCTTCAGACTTCAGTCTTTGACTTCAGTCAGAATGTCTTCAGTAGAGTAGATCTGGACTGGGGTGAAGTCCAGTGAGCTAATCTTGTAACATCCGTGAATTTTGACTCGTTGACTTTACGTGTAATATGACTAACAATATAGGTCAATGAAGTATTCGGGTCGTTTTGATGATTAAATGACAATGTGGAAGTTATTTGGGTCGTTTCGTGAATTAAATGGCAATGTGTTGTATTCGGGTCAATAATGTATTTTGATCGGTGTTTAAATGTCTAACGATTGTAATTTGGCTTGAGAAGGAAACGGGTCGGCCCGTGGGTCATCCACGACCCATCAGCCCCTTTGACCCATTCCTCCTCCCTTATCTTTCTCTTTTACCTCTCATTTCTTATCTTTCTCTTTTACCTCTCATTTCTTATCTTTCTCTCTTTCTCTTTTCTCTCTAGACCAAAAGCAAGAACATCTCTAGTTCTTCATTTCTCTAGTATCATTTGGTGTTTTGGGTTTAGATTAACATTAGAATCATAGTCATTTGTACCTCGTTATCGTCATATCGAAGAATCAAAGGTTGAAGTTCTAACTATTTTTACCCATTTTGACCTAATTTCGGGTTTGAGCTCAAGAAGGAAGTTTTGGTAAGTTTAATTCATCCCATTTACTTCTATCTATGTTAATTTACTCGTTTCTAATCATCTCGTACATTTACAAGTTCTAAATCGCCTTAAAAATGAGTTTGGGTCGAATTAGGGTTTAATTAGGGTTTGAACGATTTGGAGAATTTGATGATGTTATGGATGGAAATATGGGTTTGGGTAAGTGTATTTATGCATTAGAATGTAAAATGTAACTTCAAAACGAGTCTTGTAACCATAAACGTCGATTTAGGGTTTTGGGGTTCTTGATTTTCTGCACTTACTGCTGCTGGTCGTGTTGCTGCCCAGTAAGGGGCGTAACCTACGGCCCTATGGGGCGTAGGTTACGCTAGTTATATTTTGTTGGGGCGTAAGTTACGGCCCTTTGGGGCGTAGCTTACGCCGAAGTTTTACCTTACGCCCAAAAACCCACTGTTTACGCCACTCCAGACGCCAAAACCTTCTTTTCTAGAGGACCGTAGGTTACGCCCAGTTTGACCGTAACTTACGCCAGTTGTTTTCTGACCACCGTACCTTACGCCCCTTGTGACCGTAGCTTACGCCTGGTGGTTTTGAACCACCGTAACCTACGCCAGTTTAGGGCGTAGGTTACGCCCCCTTTGTTGCTGAATTTCCTGTTTGACCTAGTTTGACTTCCAGAACCCTATTAACGCCTCGAGCATCGTTCTAAATCACTTCTCAACTTAATTAACAATGATTAAGAGTCTTAGAAGTCACTTAACGTCGAGAACCACTTTGTGTTGACTATGCTTAGTACACTTTTCAGGTAACCAGGTTATTTCAGGGCGTGGAGTTTGATTGTTTGCTTGCTGTTGAACCCGGACTTGGACTTATATGGATCAAGGATCCATTTGCCTTCTTTTGCATTGTACTTAGAATCGTTGCCATCTTTTGATGTTCTTTTGTAAACTTTGATGGTTACTTGTTCCTTATGTATTATGATACTTGTTATTCGTATTGTATGGATTCACTAAATCCTTTAATTGCATATAGTTCATGTTCTACATTAATTCCACCTTGTGCTATATGATTTCCGTAATATTTCGAGCCTTGGCTTGGGGTGTTACAAATCTGGAGAATACTCCAGATTTCATATACAAGTATTTGCTCACTGGTCTTCCATTATTTCTGGACAAATCTTCAGAGGGACTCCAGATTCCAAGTCTGGAGTAGGTCCAGTAGAACACGTTTCTGGACAGATCTTCAGTAAGGCTCCAGTAGTCGAGTCTGGAGCGAGTCCAGTAAATCTGGACCTAACACTTAAAGACTTTTTAAGGAAAACCGAGGTCACATTTAGACTTCTCGTTAACTCAATAATCACATAAATGTAATCATTAGACCTACGTTCAACGTTGGCAAAGATGTTAGCATTGGTAGGATTTCCATTCGATCATCGTGGAATATCAATTAAGATATCACTACAAATGTTCCGGCTATATCACAAAGATAAGCAATGATATCACAAAGATATGACTCGAATGTGTCCTAAAGAAGTGAAGTATGATCAAATTAATGACCAATCAAGATAGCTCTAGACACAATGTGATCAAATGAAGTCGGGGACTGGAGCAGAATGTCGCCCTTTTTCAATATCAACATCTTCCAAATGAAGAGTCAATAGAAATGTGAAAATCTCTGTGAGAAATGAAACAAGTATTTGTTAAGAAACACTTGAGTGGTTAGGTAAAGATGTGCATCGCTTCACTGGGTCCATGAAGACTTCTTCAATATCGAGATATCAACAAATGGCATCCGATAGAAACGTGTTTTACCCGGATATTTGAGAATTTAGGGAAGGGTATCATTTCTTTTAACCCTTTTCTCACAACATATCACCTTAACCTCTCACTTTTCGACTTTACTCCCTCCATCCTATTTGCAAGAAAACAACATCACTCAAAATACCCTCACTATCTAATGAAAGAAGTGAATACTCCGGGGTTAGAACTCATCGGCGATGATGAAGTTCATGGAGTAAATTTTGAGAAAAACTTAATCGCTCATGTGCAAACTAATCACCGAACTCCTTTTGATTGAAAATCATTGGAAAAAACATCAAATGTGTGAAGGGAAAAATTTGAAACACATTTGAAGTTTTGAAAGTTTTTGAAATCACAAACTCCTCCTTAATCTATGCAAGAATAGATCAAAATGTTTTTCATAAAAGGTGGAGCAAAAATTGTTTTTGTGAGATCAAAATGAGTAAAATCTTTGTTGTGATATTTTCGGAAAACTTGAGAATCTAATGTGAACAAGATTTTTCATTTGAGAAACACAAAGTTTTGCTTCAACAACAATGTTCATAGTAAGACAGCTAGGGAGTACACAAAGGCGTTCAATCCGTCGCATCTTACATCAACAAGTTGGAGGCAATTAAAACATTTAAGCAAATTTTATTTGAAAGAATTAACTGCTATTACACATACATATTCATATAAGACCACTTGGAAGTACACAAAGGCGTTCGATTCCTTGTAATCTTATATCAATCTATATGTATAACAACAGGATCTTAGAATGTATAAACACTCTAAAATAAATAAATCTTTTAAGAACGGGTTGCATACATAGTATATGCAAGCCATTTTGAAATAAATATCTTTTTGTTTATTTTTGAAAATTTGCAATTTTGTATTTGATTTTTTTTATTTTAAATTTTGTATTTTGTTTTTCTGGAATGTGTCAAAAATTCCTTCAAAGGGAAAAAGAGTTAAGGTTCAAGATTTAACATACCAAGCTTGGAGATAAGAAAGTTAAACCTCTTCTCATCCAATGGTTTTGTGAACAGATCTGCAAGTTGAAAGTCAGTACCCACAAAGTAGAGCTCGATGTCACCTTTCTCAATATGATCTTTGAGAAAATGATATCTAACATCAATATGCTTTGATCGAGAGTGGTTTACTGAGTTGACTGCAATAGCAATGGCACTCTGAGAATCACAATAGATAGGGATACGATCATATTTCAGACCATAATCAGTTAGTTGAGTCTTCATCCATAAAACTTGAGCACAACAACTAGCCGCAACCACATATTCAGCTTCAGCCATTGATAGTGACACACAATTCTGTTTCTTGGAAGACCAACTCACAATTTTATCACCTAAAAATTGTAAAGTACCGGAAGTGCTTTTGCGATCAAGCTTACAACCAGCATGATCTGCATCTGAATATGCAGTTAGATTGAATCCAGTATCCCTTGGATACCAGAGACCTAAATTGGGTGTACCCTTCAGATAACGAAAGATTCGTTTCACAGCTTGATAATGTAAATCAGTTGGAGCAGCTTGATACCTAGCACACATACATGTTGCAAACATTATATCTGGGCGAGATGCTGTTAGGTATAACAACGAACCAATCATACTTCGATATCTCTTTTGGTCAAATGGTTTCCCATTTTTATCAGCATTTATGTTTGTTCGAGCAGCTATTGGGGTAGAAATTGAAGAACATGAAGTCATATCAAACTTTTTCAACATGTCATTTATGTATTTACCTTGTGATATAAAAATACCAGTTGGTAATTGTTTGATTTGAAGACCCAAAAAGTAATTCATTTCCCCAATCATGCTCATTTCAAAATGATTAACCATAAGAGATGAAAAGTTTCGGCAAAATGTTTGACTGGTTGACCCAAAGATAATGTCATCAACATATATTTGAACAAGTAGAACATGCTTACCTTGTTTGCGAATGAACAAGGTAGGGTCAATTGTGCCTTTGGTAAAGCCACCTCTTAGTAAGAAAGTAGTTAAAGAATCATACCATGCTCGGGGTGCTTGCTTAAGACCGTAGAGAGCCTTGTCTAACCTGTAGACATGGTTTGGCCTTTGAGGATCAACAAAACCTTCTGGTTGATCAACGTAAACTTCTTCTTTGAGGTCACCATTCAAGAAAGCAGTCTTCACATCCATTTGAAACACAATGAAGTTTCGGAATGCGGCATAAGCTAAGAATATTCGAATGGCCTCCATTCTTGCAACTGGAGCAAAAGTTTCGTCGAAGTCAACACCAGGTTGTTGGCAATAACCCTTTGCAACAAGTCGAGCTTTATTTCTTACTACCACTCCATTCTCATCCTTTTTGTTTTTGAATATCCACTTTGTTCCGTTTGGATCATCTTTTCTCGGATTTGGAACTAATCTCCATACCTTCAGTCTTTCAAATTGTGCGAGTTCATCTTGCATTGCCTTAACCCACTCTGGATCACGAAGAGCTTCAGATACTGTTTTGGGTTCGATATTGCTAAGAGAAAGTGCAACAAGACACTCATTTACTGAAGTACGAGTAGTTACTCCTGCTTGTGGATCTCCAATTATTTGATCAGTAGGATGGTATTTCTGCATACGTGTCCACTTGTGAGCATGAGGAAGAGGATCTTGTTGTTGAAGATCAACATCACCATCATTAAAGCTTGAGTTTTGTTGAGAGATGGAATCATAACTTGGTAGAACTCTTTCCTCATAAGCTGGATGATCAAAGTCAAGTGATACATATACATTTGGAGTGTTCAAAGGATTTGTTGTCTGAGTAAATCGAGAAGGTTGTTCTTGAACATTCACTTGAGAAGAATTATCAGGAGAGGATGGTGGAGAAGAATCATTAGAAGAGGATCCTTGCTCTGAAGAACTTGATGACGATTCATGAATGTTGTCAGGAACTGGATCATTGTTATGAAGAGGTTCATTGTTTTGAATTGGTTCAACAATGACTTGAGGTTCTTGATCATGAATCGGTTTTGAATTATAGAATTCTTCAAAAAGAATATCTAATTCATCACTTGTTGGAGTTGGAAACTTCTTGAATTTTGAAGCTAAGGTAGAATTCCTTGTAGAAGTACTTGAAGCACTTGGATCATTACTTGTTGGTAGCAAACTTTCTTGCTCAAAAATCATGCCTGACATCTCATCAAACCAAACATTTATTGTTTCTTGAATTGTGTTTGTTCGGCGATTATAGACTCGGTAGGCAATTGATGTTTTGGAATAACCAACAAAATATCCTTCATCACCTTTCTTCTCGAACTTTCCAAGATTCTCCCGATCATTCAAAGTGTAACAAACACACCCAAATATATGAAAGTAGTTGATGTTGGGTTTGCGTTTGTTAACAACCTCATAAGGAGTCTTTTCGAAATGCTGATTGATAATGGACCGATTCTGAGTGTGACAAGCAGTGTCAACAGCTTCAGCCCACATATTGGATGGCAATTTGGAATAAGCAAGCATTGTCCTTGATGCTTCCACTAGCGATCGATTTCTCCTTTCAACAACACCATTTTGTTGTGGGGTGCGAACTGCTGAGAATTGATGAGAAATACCTTTGGATTTGCAGAATTCATCAAAAACAGCATTCTTGAACTCAGTACCGTTATCCGAACGGATGTAACGAACTGGAAGTTGAAGATTTACTTGAGTGGTAGTGATGAAATCTATCAACATCTGAGTTGTTTCATCTTTAGATGCAAGAAACTTGACCCAAGTATATCTTGAATAATCATCAACAATAACCAAGATGTATTTCTTCCCATTTCGGCTTTGTACTTTCATCGGCCCACAAAGATCCATGTGAAGCAAATGAAGAGGTGCTAAAGAAATTGGAGATTTCTTCGGTTTATGAGAAGCTCTCTTAATCTTCCCAACAGCACAAGAAGGACAAACATGCTCACTTTCATACTTATAGTCAGGTAAGTCTTCAACAAGATGCTTGTTGACCAAAGTATTGATAGTTTGGAAATTCAGATGAGAAAGCCTTCTATGCCATAACCAAGAATTCTTTGAAGTAGCCTTTGAAATGAGACAAATATTATCGGTTGGTTGGTTATCATCGAGATTGACGGTAAAAAGATTATCATCACGATCACCGCAAAGAATATCAACTCCATCTAGAGTTTGGACTTTACACAGAGATTGTCGAAAAAGAACTTGAAGATTGTTGTCACAGAATTGTCCAACACTGAACAAGTTATGACTTAATCCTTCAACATAGTGAACTTTCTTAATGACAATTCCATTTCGTTCAATATCTCCATAACCTAGGATAGGAGCGAAATTTTTGTTTCCAAAGCGAACCGTTCCCATGAATCGTTCAACAAAATTCTTGAGCAAAGATTTATTTCCAGTCATGTGCTTTGAACACCCGGAATCGAGTATCCAAACACAGATGGTTATTTCCTGCAATCAAAGAAATTTAACCGATTTTAGGTACCCACTTGAAGACGGGTCCTTGATGGTTAGTTAAAACAGGCAGGGTATATAACTTAGGAGATGCATTCAAACATGTTTTCGAATCAACATAAGCATTAACAAGCACATCATCAACAAACACATTTGAATAAAAGGTACGAACATTCACATGAGAATTAAAAGTAACATGTCTACAAGCATCAACATCAACCACAGAAGTACGGGAATTAAAATTGTTTACAAGCTCACAAGGTCTTGCCTTGGCATACTCAACATTATTTAAAGAAGAATTGTTTCGATTAACAGGAACACCCTTCCTCCTATTAACAGCCTTTCTCCTCCTTCTTTTCTTCTTTTTCTCAACATCCTTTTGATTACTAGTGATCTTAGGTACTAATGTATTAGCAACCCATTTAGCACCACTAGTTATGTTCTTTCCACCTGTTGAATTGAAACTAAGAAGATTAGAACGAGGGGTTTTAAACACTTTCATCTTTTTGGAATCTTTTGAAGGTGAGGAAACTTCTTGCTTCTTTGGTTTATCATGAGAAAACCATCCATATCTATCCCTATATCTAGTTGTACCATTTGATGCGTCCTTAGTTAGCAAAACTGAGCTAGACTTAGACACCTTAGGTATAGAGCTAGATTGAGAGTTAGATTGAGAAACATTAGGATAGTCTTTCGGAAGTTTCACTTTGGTGTACTTTGATCCGAGTGGGGTCTCAGCTTGTTCCTTTTTGACATGTTTCACTGGGGTAGAAACAAAGGTTTCTAACTTAATGGTCTTTGGTTCAGTCTTGACGAGTTTGGACTTAACTCGTTTCTTTGAGTAATATGAAGTTGGAGCTTTGGACAATGGTTTTTGAGATTCCACTTTTGTTTCAACTTTGATTTTGGTTGTAACACCCGTCGTTTAAAAACTTGGATTTTTTCAAAACTTTGCCAAACGGCGTTTAAAATAAGCGGAAAGGATCACTTTCAAAATCTGCCCCATCCGTAACGGATGGTACCTTTAAAATTTGGTGTTACTACTAGCATCATCAAAACAATAAAAGTAAATCCAAGCTTTGGCACCAACATAAATGCCACATAATTACAAGTCTTTAATCATAAATGAAATAGCCAAACATAAGGCTAAAGGAAGTCTAAGCGTTTAATGTCTTTGCTAAGCTTCTTTATTCGTCTACCCAAGTCTCACCAAGCTAATCCTTGCCTATCTCAAACTTGATTATCCTGAAGGCACAACATTTTCAAAGAACAAGTGTTAGCTAATAAAATTAGCTAAGTAAGATAACATAACTTGAAAACGTTTGCCAATTTCATATATTAACAAAATCTGCATTTTAAGTTAATATCACACACATACATAACATCATAAGATACACATTAGGTTCAACATGTCCTAAAGTGTGCCTATACTTTCTTTCTTCATCTTTCTTTCTTTATTTCTTTGCCAAGACGTAGGCTAAGTGACTTATGCCACTTCATAGGGATGTGGGGTTGTGTGTAGGCGGTCATAGACCATACATGGAGTCCTCACACCCGACATGATGGGTAAACCATAAGGTGGTCCATCGGCGTCGTTAAGGAATGACAAAGTCAATCCAACTGAATAAACCGTTTATGCCTTTACGCATTGGTGATTAGTTACTCCACCCGGAATACTCAAACGTAACTATGCCACAAGGAGCAACTCAAGTGACCACGTACGCACCAGCCCCGAAGAGCTAGCACGGGTTAAGCTTAACACAAGACTTTACATAATGCTCGAGACTTTAATCGCTTAATTAGTTTAGGCTACTCTTTCACCTAAGCTAATCACATATCATCTTTTACTTTAGGGCCCTTAACGTGCACGTGAACATGCAATCCTAATCAAGGACTAGTGACTAGGTGATCAAGCCACATATGCAAGCATATATCATATCATTTCATCATTTCATACATACATAATCATTTCATCATTTCATGCATTTATAATCATTTCATCATCTCATGCATATATACTTACCACATACCATTGCAATCTGCATATGAATGTTAATCATCATAAACGGTAAGTAATATATCCCTTTGCAACCTCCCATAGTCACCCATGAACATAAAATGTACATACATATTCAATTGGAAGGTTTAACTTATGAAAACGTGTTTTGTTGTACCAACAGGTGACAAAAGATGTTATCTTACCTCGGTACAGCTTACCAACAAGTTAAAAGTATCTTATAGTGCTTGCTAAGTGCTCCCGACAACCTAGAACGAGTATAAGATCGAAATATAAGCTAAACGAAATGTTTTGTGAAAACTGGACAAGAGGTGCGTCGCACCTCCCACATGGTGCGTCGCATAAATCGATCAGAAAGTTCTGAACATAAGTAGGTGCGCCGCACCTACTCCTTGGTGCGTCGCATATCGGGCTTTTGGCTGAAATCCATTTTTTTTCATTTTAGGCTGTGGTGCGTCGCACCACCCTCCTGGTGCGTCGCACCTGGAGTGTCGACCAGAAACCTAATTTTTGTTCTTTGATCAAACGAATTCCATACGAACCCATACCCCAAATCCAACCTGGGGACTTAAAATTAATCCTTTTAATTGCACTTTCATCAACTTAAACCATCCTATTAATCCCTTAATCCTTTACATCATAAATCAATCATTAAAACACTCGAATAACATGAATTCGATAAACGTTTGATCAAATAACCCAACCCAAACCCTATGGACTAGATTATAACTCATCTATGACTCATAAGATCAGAATTCAAAGATAATATTACCTATATTACCTGTAGATGACTTAGAGGATCCAAGATCTAATCAAAACTTGATCAATACGGCACGAATCGATTGAATCTTGAGGGAAACTTGTCTTGGGGATTGAGGGGATCGGTTGAGAGGTTTCACACACACAAGAGCAGGTGTTTTGTGACAATTAGGGCTGCCTAATTGCTCCCTAACCCCTGGCCACCAAACTCAAACTTACACTTAAGACCCCTCAACTCTTCAACTTAACGTTCTTAGCTTAACTTTCTACCGGGAGTCTTAACATACTAACAAGCACTTTATAATTTAACTTTACTTTCATTAATCAACATATTTGTCATTTCATATTAATCGTCTAAGCATTTAATCACATAATCCCATATAGGGCACATAAACATAATAGACTTAACGTTAACTAACGGAAAGTCAAATAGTCAAACATAAAACGTTTGGGATGTTACATTGGTAGATTCAATCTTTTTCTCAGTTTCTGAATTATCAGCTATAAGAGTAGCAGTATTTTGACAAGTACATTCAAGAGAATCAGTCAAGGTCTGAGTAGAGGTATTGGTAGATGAATCAAAATTAGTTTGAGTAGAATGGTCTACTAAAGTACTTAGGTCAGTTTGAGTAGAAACATTCTCACAAACTTTCTTAGTATCAACAACAATACATTTATCCTCTGAATTCGGACTTTGAGACTTGAGGTGATTAATAACTTTTTGTTTAGATTCCACCTTTTGTTGTAAACCTTCTACTTGTTTTTCCAAAAATGTGGTTGGAAAATACATTTTAGTTGGTTTAGGTGGAGTACCGACAGATTCTTGGTTTTGAAAATTTGATTCAATTTCTTCCAATTTGAAAATTGAAGATTCTTTAGTTTTGTATGAATCATTTATTGCATCATAATTAACCAAAAATTCATGTTTTGGTATTCTCTCAACTTCATCAGTCTCAAATTCGTCATCCAATGGACGAATAAATTGTTGTATCATACCAAGTCGTAGAAATTTTTCATCATACAAGGGTTCAATTTCCTCTTTGGCTTTTTGTAATGGTGTGATATTCTCAAATCCCAACCCGAGAAGAAGATCCTTTCTGTCAATTTTTGACTTGTTGAAATAGGCAGTGAAATCCAAGAGAGGATTTTGTTCAACTTTATATAACTTTTCTTGATAGAAAAGTATATTCTTTTTAAATTCCTCAACTTGTTTTTCAAGATTCTCAATCTCAATGCCTTTTAGAAAACAATTATGATTTAAATCAGAAATCTTCCTTTCGAATTCAACATTGTTTGGTTTAGCTTCTTGGAGCTTTTTATTAAGAATATCAACATCCATTTGTCTAGCATTTGCCCGAAGCCATTCATTGGTCTTTTGAATTTCAAGATCTTGATTGGCCTTTTCAAGATCATGAATGGTCTTTTCAAGATTGTGACATTTTTGTAATAACTTAGAATCAGGAGAGACATTCAACTCACATTCTTTAACCAACATTTCATCTTTGTATGCTTGAAAATCTTGTTTAATAGCATCATGTTCAAAAAGTAATTTAGAATGTTCTTCAAGAAGTTTTGAAAATTCACTTTTAGAAAATGAAATGCTATTTTTCAATTTTTTGTTTTTATTGGCTAAAGATTTGATATGAGTTGTCAATTTTGACAAAGCTAATCTACATGACTCTTCATCCTTAATCAAAGAAAAAGTAGAGTCGAGAGTTACCTCATCATCTGGATATTCATCATCAGTGCTTTCTGCTTCAAAAACTTTGTCCTTGTTCAACCTTGCCATAAAGCAAACATTAGCAGAAAGATCTTGATCTTCATCATCTGAGAGTAATAGCCATTTGTCATCTTCAGCGAGCAATGCATGTCCTGCTTCAACTTGTTTGGCTAACAGCATCTTCTGCTTGTAATACTCATAATTCCGCTTTCGAGGTTGTTTGCAATCAACAGCAAAATGTCCAGGAACACCACAATTGTAGCACTTTTTGTCTGATGCCTTACCCTTCTCAACAACTTGTTTCTCTAGAAGCTTCCTTCTTTTCACCATGTTTTGATCCACTAGCTTCACCTTGCTCATTACTCTTAGGATTATAGTGTTCCTTCTTGGGAAATGCACTTGTAGAAGAAGTGCGGAGATTGTTGTTTGTTGGCCTTGCTTTGTAAAATTTTCTCTTGAAATGCTTTGTTACCGCGGCAAGAGCTTGATATAGTTCATCTGAAACACCATCTCTTGTAGCCATCAGATCATCTCCCTCTTCATCAGATGAAGAAACAACTACCATTTGCCTCTTAAGAGCTTCAGAAACCTTCTTCTCAACAATCAATGCCAAAGGATCAGCAGATACAACTTCTGGCATTTTGCTTGATGAAGTTTTGTTTAGAACTTGGTTTTCATTGAGTTTGAAAGATTCATAGAGAGTATGAATGGTGAATTTGGTCAGATTTTGATGTTGCTTGATCTGTGTTCCAAAATCTTCCCATTCTGGACCAAGAGCTTTGATGAATTTGATGTTTAACTCAATCTCTGTTTTCTTGACATTGTTCTTCCTCAGTTCATTTATGACATTGCAGAATCTGTAATAGACAGCCTCAAGAGTTTCATTTGGCAATTTTGTGAAGTTGTCAAACTCGGTCAAAACAGTGGTCAATCTTATTGTTGAAGTCACGTCAGCTCCTTCCATCTGTCTAGCCACCTCATCCCATATCTCCTTGGCTGTATCATAAGAATCAACAGAGCCATAGATTTCATCCGGTAGAGCTTTGTATAAGCATAACCTAGCTCTGTTATCTGCAGCTGTTCGATCTTTTTGTTCAGCATTCAAAAGATCATGAGTTAGAATTGCATCAGTAGTGGGATGGCGATGAACGGCAAGTCCATTAAGGATGGAATCTTTCATCAGATGACCATTTGTTTGACTTTCCACATAGTCCATAAATATTTTCTTCCATAGTCCATAGGAACCACGGTAGAGAACTGGAGGTCTTGTATCTGAACCTAAAGCCAATGCTTCACGAGAAGCCATTTGAAATTGATTTGGTTTGAAAATTGAATTTGGATCAAAAGTTGAAGAAATCAGAATCTGAAACGATCTTGGGAAGATCGTCCTAGGTGAGATCGTCTTAAAGGAGATCGTCTTAGAAGAGATCGTCTTAGAAGAGATCGTCCTGGATTTCTTATCTTTGAAAAGAAAATTTCTAAGTATTTTTGAGAAAATCGGACAGAGTAACGGTATGATATGGAAGAAAGGAATTTTGAGCAAAACCAATCTTAAAGATCAGTTACCCAGGAAGTGTGTGATTCCCAATCATAACAACTTCAAATGATCAATCCTCACACACCAAAAACCTAAGACGATTTTGCAAAGATCGTCCTAATGTTCACAAGTCAAAACGATCTTAATGAGATCGTCTTAACCTCTGCCTTAAGAACTGGATTGAAAATATTCTAAGTATGAAAGAAAGAAAGGTAGGACGTTCTTCAATGGAACTGGGACGGTCTTGAAATGAACTGGGACGACCTTGGTCAGGATCGTCCTAGTGTCACAATGCTGAGACGATCTGGTCAGGATCGTCCTAGCCTTCAATGTGCTGGGACGATCTTGGTAAGATCGTCCTAGGTTCTGGCTTAGAATCTTCAAGTATCAAACACTTTCCAAGTGTTTGAATTGACCAAACCAATCCTTACGGATTAGTTAGCCAGAGTAAATTTGGTTCCCAACCAAAATTTACAAACAAGCACTACACCACAAACAACCACTTGTCAAGACGATCTTGAGGAGATCGTCCTACAAGCCACTAAGCACAAAGTATGGGAAGTTGGTTTTTCAAGCCTGAGATGATCTTGAGAAGATCGTTCAAGACCAAAAACACTACTGGAGATCGTATCAACACAAAATCAGAAACAAGATCGTCCTGAAGTCATCTTCTTCATCATGAACATGAACAGCAGCAGTTTTCTCCATTAACGACATAGAAAAGCTTCAATAACTTTCGATTTACTAGGAGTTAGATCACGAAATCACTTGCAAACTGTTTGTTTTCACCTTAGCAACACATCGATTAACAAAATTCAACACAAAACACAACAGTTTCGAATCCCAAATTTCGCGCTAAAATGCAAAAATTCAAACTCGAGATTTAGATCGAATTGGAACTTGAAACTTGACAGGATTATGTTTTTAACTACCACGAATCTATTGGTGAACAAATAACTGTGATTTTATGCGATTTGAGAGGTGAATTTTGATGAAACAGTAGATGAAAAAGACGAACAAAAAAATGTAAATATTTTTGATTTTTGATGAATTTGTGACTGAATTCAGTTATGGATCGATATCAGAATGATACTTTTCTCTGATACCACATGTTATAACACGATTTCTATCACCGAATTCACGTCATCAATGACGGTTTTGGTGAGTGTGTGTTCTTGGTGTTTGTGTGTGTTTTGAGAGAGAAAGTGTGTGAAATTTTGGCTGATTGGAATCAATAGAGGGTGAAAGGTTATTACAGGTTATGATCCCTAAGGTATGAGAGGGGTATTTATAGTCTACCTATACAATTATGCTAATATTCACAATTAGCCCCTCAACCTTAGTGATCATTTACCTATGACTTAACAACAAGAAAGTCATCTAATCTAAATTACAATTTATCACTATTTTTAGATTTCTAACAGAAACGTTTTACCTTTTTCTCTTTGCGGCTGAGCTATATGGCTATAAAAAAAGGGACATGTGATTTATTTACACATATGAGCATGGAGATCGATTTATGGAGATTGGAGTTCAAAATTAATTGAAGTCTATAAATGGACTTAATTAATTTACTTGCAAGCAGCAAGAAAAGTTAAAGTTATTTTACAACAGATATGGATAATGGGTTTAAGTGTCACCTAAGTCATTTTTAAATTCATATGAATTTATTTATGAGATAGGCTTTGTTATGGACCTGTTTAAAAGAGAAGATGAATGAAGAATGGGAGATAGCTGAAACCGAAGGCGGACAATAATGGGCTATTGTTTAGAGTTTTTGCAGAGAAAAGAGGGGGATAAAAACTTTCAAGTTTACCTCCAGGTTTCTAAGCAAAACTCTTTGTTACTAGAGAGACATACCAAGATCTGACTATAGATGATGGTGTGCTTAAGTTGTGGTATTTTTTGTCGAAGTATTTGAACAATGAAGTCGATTACTTGTCGTTGAAGTACATGTAGATTGTACCTTTGCGAGATCTCATATAGACTAGACTTTGAGTGATTGGTAGAGTTGTGAAGATACAAGACAGAGTCAGATGCTATTACTTGAGACAGGGTATCTGGTATTACATTTTGTGATTTAGGTTGAACAGTTTCTTATCTTTGTGATAGCTGATTAGTTTGATGCTGATCGTTGGAAATTTAACTTCTCTATTTTTTTTTTATTTTTTTTTTAGTTTCTTTTTTTATTTATTTAATATGGCATAATCTTCAATCATTTGTACAAAGAGTAACTGCATAAAAGCTACTACCCGATGATAGGCAAACGGGCAACAAGCTGCGCCGCCACCCCTTTCTGAATAGCAAAACCTATCCTACTAAAAACAAACCCTTGGTTGGTACCATCCATGCTATTATATATATATATATATATATAAATAACCCACTCCTTGAGATAGTCTATATATATAGGGAAAGGTTATTATGAGAACCCTTTAAAAAGCAAGAACTTTTAAGAAACTTTTAAATAAATCTTAGCCATAAAATCTGGAGATCTACGGCTCATACATATGGTGGCAGAATTGTAAATAAGTAGAAACATAAAAAAGAGACGGAACATGTGATAAGGGGTAAAAAGGGAAAGAAAAAGTTAGAGTTTTATCGGGTAATTATTTCACAAATTAAGAATTAATAACCACAATAAATCAAACAGATTTTCCCCACCTACCTCCTGCAAACCCGCTACTTGCTTCTATGGAGATCGGATCATATCCAAAACAAATCAAGCACCCCAATCAAATTAGCGATTTGATCGCTTGTGATCAGCGAAAAAAATTAAAAGATTATTGCGTTTACTATCCACTATAAATAGGGCGGTGACCAGTTTGTGTTTCCCTATTCTCATTTGATTAAAATCAAAATTTTTCTTGTTTCTGAATACAACAACTAGGGTTTTGCTCATACATAATCAGAATGAAGAAAAGAGGGAAATTTTATTAATTTTTTTTTCATTTTTTTAAAAAAGTTTTTTGTATATTTAAGTGTTTTTAATTGGTACACCGGGCTTGTTATATATGCATTGAATTCGAAAATCTTGTTTTCTAATTTTATAGATGTATTAGGTTTTTTTCCCGAATCTATTGTTATAGAGTTTGAAACTGAATGTAGTAAAAACATGTGATAATTTCTACTTGTGTTTTAGTAAACTGGTTTTTTTGTTTTATTTAGAGTCCAATTACATGTGATAAGTTGTTTTTATCTTGTTGTTCTTGTTTTGATGAAGATGGTTTTAAAGTGAGAAGAAGTCCAAGGAATACAAACAAACCTATGAAGGAAAAAAATAAAAAAAGTGAACAACAGATGTATTGATTTGACAAATGATTTTGAGGATGAGGTTCATAGTCCTGTGAATAGGAATGAGCAACGACCACTTAGAGGTATGATGTAAAAGTTGTTTGACTGGTTATAATCATCTGTTACGTTTAGCTATCACATGTGATTATGTGTTTGCAAGTTCAAGGTTAGCTTAGCGGGAAATGATTAGATGTGATCAGGTGTATTACATGTGATCTTTTATGGTTTGCAATGTTTGCGAGTTCATGGTTAGGTTGGTGGAGAATTATTAGATGTGAGAAGGTGTATTAAATGTGATTGGGTGTAATACATGTGATCCCTTATGGGCTGCAATGTTTGAGACTTCATGGTTAATTTAGTAGATAGTGGTTAGATGTGATCACGTATATTACATGTGATCATTTGTGCGTACATGATTAACTTAGTGGAAAATGATTAGATGTGATCAGGTGTATTAATTGTGATCACTTGTGAGTACATCGTTAACTTAGTGGAAAATGATTAGTTGTGATCAGGTGTATTAATTGTGATCACTTGTGAGTACATGGTTAACTTAGTGGAAAAATGATTAGATGTGATTAGGTGTATTACTTAAAGGGAATAACTAATATGCTTCTAGTAGCATGTATCATACATGCTTCCCCTCTCACAAATCATTTAAAAATTATTAAACATTGAGCCATGCGATTAAAATCAATATTTAAATTTTCAAAAGATCGTGAGGGGGAAGCATGTATAATACATGCTACTAGAAGCATAATAGTTATTCTCTTACTTAAATTATGTTGTTAGTGAGAATGGTTATATTTTTTACTTTAAAAAATGGGATCACATGTCAGAAAATTTAGTTTATGTGACTGATTGAATGTGATCACTTGTATTTGGATCACATGCGTGTATAACATATTAACATGGGTTCTGCAAGTGTAAAAAATATGTGAAGCAAGTGTTTATTTTTTCTATTTCCTTAAAAAAATGTTGCCACATGCAATGAATAAATGTAATCATGATGGTTACTTGTGATACTAAGGGCAAAGTTTTCATGCAAAAACATGCTTTTAAGAAATCAATGATTGATTACGTATGTAAGAATTAGAAAGTATAATGATCATGTGACTGTTTTATAATGCATTCGCAGTTGTGGAATCTGCAGACATCAAGCAATCAAGCAAAAGAAGCAAAAGCAATGAGCCTACAAGTGTTAGTTGTAAGAAGCATAAGGTTGAAGACGAAGGTACCAGCAATTCACGCAAAAAAATCAAGGTCGTGGTTGTTGCAAAAAAGGCTGGTAACAAAAAAAGGAAAGGGAAGAAAAAGGAAGTTTGAGATTCAGAATCGGACGAAGAACAGAATGGACAGACAGTCTTTCCAAGACTTAGAATAAGGACTTCACCGAAGTCTTTATCAGCTGCTATGCAATGCCTCAGTAAGTGACAGAAACAATGTGTCCGAGACATGGGATTTGGGTCCTCTACACACACACACACACAATATATATATATATATATATATATATATATATATATATATATATACATATATGTATATATATATATTATATATATATTATATATATATATCTTATATATATATATATACATACGATGATATTAAAAACTAAACGTTGAAAAGGTTTTTTTTTTAATTTGGCATGATACAAACGCAAAAATGACCCACTTTTCATCTCCGACGTGCGTAGAAATATGGAACAAACGAATTGGACGCACCTTAGACGCAGGCCGTGCTAATAACGTCCTAAACTGATTAAGCGTCAGACGCGGGTGTCGACACCTTATAAGGAGGGGCCTTAGGGGCAAGGGTGTAGTTGGCTAGTTCTATCGGCAAAAAACATCGGCTACCATCGGCTCTTTGGCAACCCTATAGCACATGCATCGGCTAGTTTTGGCAAGTTTAATCGGCTAGTTTTGGCTATATAATCGGCTAGTTTTGGCAAGTTTAATCGGCTAGTTTTGGCTATATATATCGGCATGTTTTGGCCGATCCTTGTGAACGTTGGGAGCGTGCCTTGTGATTGTTTTTTTTTGTTCTTGTGCCAAAACTTCATACTTCACCGGAAACCTAACCGGAAAAATTTGGAGGTTTTTCGATTTGAGGCTATATGTATGTTTTTTTTGGCTTCTATTGTCGGAATACATGCCGATGCTCCTAACGTTATATACCACCCTTTCTGGTGAGATCGGAAACCCCTTTTTGGGGTTTCCGGCCAGAAACTTTCACTTTTTTTACGGCCAAATCTTTGTTTGGCTTTGGCAAAGGTTTAATTTGCTATTTGACTACTTTAATCGGTTTTCCGGTGACCGCTTTTTTAGGGTTTCCGTTTATCGATTTAGGGCTTTCCTGTTGCTTCGGTTTTCCGGCGAGCCCTTTATTGGGTTTCCGGTGAACTGCTGCTTCTTATATATATATATGTATATTTATCTTTTATATATATATTATATATATATATGTTTTGTAATGATTATTATAACAATCGTTAATAATAGTTAAGTATATATTTATATATATACTTGATTTATATAACTTATATATATATATATATATCTATATATATATATATTATATATATATTTATTTATCTTTTTACATTGTTTAATTGCATGTTTGTGATTAGCTTGGTAGTGTTAACTTAGCGGTAGCGTTGCCGGATTTTTCCTTGGTAGCGTTGTCGGATTTTGTTCCATTAAAGCAATAGGTAGCCGGAAAAAGTAGTTTTAGCCGATGATGGTATCGTTGAACAGTTAGGTTGTCGGTGTTACGTTAAATGGGCGATGATGATACAAAATGTTCGTAAAAATGGGACTCGGATGATCCTGGGCGTACCTTGGAGGGGTAAACCTTCGGGTTAGCAGCCATGACGTCTTCGACTTCCGAAATTCCCGATCCCCAAATTCTGAGCCCAAGTTTCTATTTTATAGAAAAACAGTCACTTTTTATGTTTTCCGACAACTTTGTTTATTTCCAGTTACCTTTTATATGTTTTCCGGCATTGGTAAATTGGCAATTTTTGGCTAGTTTTGTTTGCTACACCATGTAATTTGGCAAATTTGGCTAGTTTTTGGCAAAAACACGTGTTGACTTTTCATTGGTCTAAAACTTGTCAATTAGCCAAAAATTGGCACTACACGCTTGCCCCTTCAGTCGATTATAGTCGTCTTTATTTTTATATCTTTATCTTTATCTTTACTCCCTTATAAAGGAAATGACCTCTTTTTATTTTAGGTAATTCTACCTTTGAATTACCAGAATTACCCTTGACTTTTTATGTTTTGCCCTTAATGAATTATAATTTACACTCTAAACCTTTATTTTAATAATTAATACTTTAAGCCCTTATCTTCTAAAAATTTTCACTATCACAATTAAATCAACCGACACCACTTGACACTGCCACCACCACCACCACCACCACCACCAATAGTACCATCACCAACACCACTAGACCGTTTTTCACACCATCGCCGCCGCATTACGCGGGTACCATGCTTCCTATGATCCAAATGTATATGTTTTGACTCGGTTTCATATGCAATGGGCGGGATTTTTAAAGGCTTATGCTTTACCCACCCCTCCTTTGGTTGAAAGTGCTATGGTCCCCTTTTAATTCTTCTAGTTAAACTGTAATACACCACCATTTTTGTGGGTCTCACTCGTTTGTTTGGCGGGATTCAATACTATCTTTTTCCAGTTTCCATTCCCATTTACATTTATTCATTCATTTCACCCCATTCTTTTTCTTTTTCTATTTTATATTCTTTAAAAGAAATTTAATGAATTATATATAGATATGGATATAGATATATTTACCAATAGATGACAATACTCTTTAGATCCAAACCTAACGGCGGAGCTCCACCAACCCACCACCGCCACCACCCCTCTTCCGTTTATATTTACCAATTCTATCGGTTTCTATCTTTTCTTGATGATTAATCGAACCCAGATCTGTTAGTGTCATTTGTTCGTAAATCAAATCAAATCTTCTGGATCAACACATGGGTTTTTGATTGGATCAATTGGGTGAGATATACAATTTTATCTTGTGAATTTGTAAATAACTATATAAGTACTTTTGATTTTGATAAACAAATATATATACAAGATATATAATTAGATGAAAGTTGGGCTTAAAATATATATGTGCTTTTGATTTTGATTTTGGTTGGTTTCAAGATTTGTGGTGGTGGGTTTAGTTTTAATTGGTTTTCCTGGTTTTGTTTTTTGTTTGGAACAATGGGGTTAGTCTTAAAAGTTGTAAAGAACCGTTTGTAAAAATTGAGAGGATATGCAATTTTCAGAACAAGTTGCAACAAAGTTACATAAAGCCAATAAGTGTCATTTTCATCTTGTGGTCCATGACTGACTCCATGAAAATTGACGTCCCTTTCGTTGTTTTATGGAGGGGTACCCTAAACAGCGCGCCCTTTTTAAAAATTGAAATATTTGCTCACACCTTATCACTTCATTCCACCTTATCTGTCCATTTTTTCAGAGTTTTTCCGTCATAAGCTTTCACCTCCTTTCAATTCTATATCTACTTTCTGTTATGTTTTTCCTTTTTTTGAATTCAATCTCTATATATACATACTAGATGGATGTCCGCGCGATGCAGCGGCTATAATGGTAACAGCGGCGGTGTGTTTGTGGCAAGACCGGTAGTGATGGTGTTGACTGGTGCTGGTGGGAAGACCAAAGTTCAAGACACACCTAGCAAATCACATAAGTTACTAATTCAAAACTTTAATATAGCTAATGATACACTTGCTGATATCATAACAATCACATATGCATATCCTTCTTTTACCACAAACAAACCAAATAAATTAATCACATACATATTGAATGTGTTCTATATTTTTACATATGACCAAGTGTCGTGAGCTTAGTTACTAATAGTCTAATACTATCCCTCATAGACTTACATGTAGTATGTAGCAAGACTCTTTTATACACAACTTGGTAAGAATATATACACATAAACTAATGGTATCCATGTAACACTTGTGCTATAGTATTTTACTTGTCCATTACTGCAATAATAGCAGTGGTAATGTTGTCAATATGGTGTCAATTCTTCCCTAAGAAAACTCTTTTTTTGGAGTAATCATTCTCCGGGTAATCCTTCCGGGTGTTCAGTAATACCTCAATTATTCCCTGAGAGAACTATGGTCAACACTCAACAAATTACCCAAACCACAAATAACCCCACAAAACCCAAACCTCACATTTATCCATTTCTAGTCAGACTCATAAACTACATCAACTATTTAAAATAAAAACCAACAATGAAAATGAAAACCACATCAAACAAAACATTTAAGCAGTTTCACAATTATACATACCAAAAATATCAATCAAAAATCTTTACCAAAATATTCAAATCATTACCAAAAATACTTAAATTACCTATTCAAAGCATTAACAAAAATACTCACAACAAGCATCTACACACACAAATCTTACATCATCGGAAAGTTTCATGTTCTTGTTGTCGATTCGAATAAGCTTAATACATCCAACTTCATGAGGCACGCCAATGCCTATTTCCCTATCAAACCTGCCAAAACGTTTCTGAGTAAACAAACTCCAACTTCAACCAGAGATAAATTATTATAACATTTAATCATGTATCACCTTGACATATCAATTGTCTGCCATCAGCCAGTCTAAGCTAGACTGTCTAGAGAGGATCATGATGTGTTTCTTTCCAGAAGCAACAGCAAAATCAGCGAGACTTTTAGCAAACTCAATCATCATTCCCTGTTTATGGCCAGTCAACACTCACTTAATTCCCTGTTTTAGGCCCTAAATACGGTTTAGGTGTCCATGCTACATGTTAGGAATAAAACGCATACATATAATTCAGTTGTAAACATAATGATTTTCGTATAGTAAAAACTAAGATTACAAAACGTGGAGTATATCTTCAGAATAGGCCTTAAAATGTTGTTACAGCAAATCCTTGATATAAAAAAGGTATAGGTTACACGTACATATGTAAACTTTTTCAATTAATCAAGTTAGTTAATTGTATAGTGGTAAAGATTACCAAAAAACTAAATAATAGGAAGATAAAATATAAACATATAAACAAATAAGGATTGTAAACATAAAGAAGCAAAACCTGATTGATGTATCAATCTTGTTTTTTTGATGAGCCCCCAAATCTGAAATAATAATAATAATAATAATCACAATATTAGGAAGAAATAATAATTGAAAAAATAATTAATACATAATAATAATAATAATAATAATAATAATAATAATAATAATAATAATAATAATAATAATAATAATAATAATAATAATAATAATAATAATAATAATAATAATAATAATAATAATAATAATAATAATAATAATAATAATAATAATAATAATAATAATAATAATAATAATAATAATAATAATAATAATAATAATAATAATAATAATAATAATAATAATAATAATAATAATAATAATAATAATAATAATAATAATAATAATAATAATAATAATAATAATAATAATAATAATAATAATAATAATAATAATAATAATAATAATAATAATAATAATAATAATAATAATAATAATAATAATAATAATAATAATAATAATAATAATAATAATAATAATAATAATAATAATAATAATAATAATAATAATAATAATAATAATAATAATAATAATAATAATAATAATAATAATAATAATAATAATAATAATAATAATAATAATAATAATAATAATAATAATAATAATAATAATAATAATAATAATAATAATAATAATAATAATAATAATAATAATAATAATAATAATAATAATAATAATAATAATAATAATAATAATAATAATAATAATAATAATAATAATAATAATAATAATAATAATAATAATAATAATAATAATAATAATAATAATAATAATAATAATAATAATAATAATAATAATAATAATAATAATAATAATAATAATAATAATAATAATAATAATAATAATAATAATAATAATAATAATAATAATAATAATAATAATAATAATAATAATAATAATAATAATAATAATAATAATAATAATAATAATAATAATAATAATAATAATAATAATAATAATAATAATAATAATAATAATAATAATAATAATAATAATAATAATAATAATAATAATAATAATAATAATAATAATAATAATAATAATAATAATAATAATAATAATAATAATAATAATAATAATAATAATAATAATAATAATAATAATAATAATAATAATAATAATAATAATAATAATAATAATAATAATAATAATAATAATAATAATAATAATAATAATAATAATAATAATAATAATAATAATAATAATAATAATAATAATAATAATAATAATAATAATAATAATAATAATAATAATAATAATAATAATAATAATAATAATAATAATAATAATAATAATAATAATAATAATAATAATAATAATAATAATAATAATAATAATAATAAAATAAGTAATAATAATAATAATAATAATAATAATAATAATAATAATAATAATAATAATAATAATAATAATAATAATAATAATAATATATATATATATATAGATATAGATATAGATATAGATATAGATATAGATATAGATATAGATAAGATATAGAATAGTAAGAATAGAATAGATACAAATAGATATAGATATAGATATAGATATAGATATAGATATAGATATAGATATAGATATAGATATAGATATAGATATAGATATAGATATAGATATAGATATAGATATAGATATAGATATAGATATAGATATAGATATAGATATAGATATAGATATAGATATAGATATAGATATAGATATAGATATAGATCAGAACACTATAGATATAGATATAGATATAGATATAGATATAGATATAGATATAGATATAGATATAGATATAGATATAGATATAGATATAGATATAGATATAGATATAGATATAGATATAGATATAGATATAGATATAGATATAGATATAGATATAGATATAGATATAGATATAGATATAGATCAGAACACTATTTACCTATAGATATAGATATAGATATAGATATAGATATAGATATAGATATAGATATAGATATAGATATAGATATAGATATAGATATAGATCAGAACACTATAGATATAGATATAGATATAGATATAGATATAGATATAGATATAGATATAGATATAGATATAGATATAGATATAGATCAGAACACTATAGATATAGATATAGATATAGATATAGATATAGATATAGATATAGATATAGATATAGATATAGATATAGATATAGATATAGATATAGATATAGATATAGATATAGATATAGATATAGATATAGATATAGATATAGATATAGATCAGAACACTATAGATATAGATATAGATATAGATATAGATATAGATATAGATATAGATATAGATATAGATATAGATATAGATATAGATATAGATATAGATATAGATATAGATATAGATATAGATATAGATATAGATATAGATATAGATCAGAACACTATAGATATAGATATAGATATAGATATAGATATAGATATAGATATAGATATAGATATAGATATAGATATAGATATAGATATAGATATAGATATAGATATAGATATAGATATAGATATAGATATAGATATAGATATAGATATAGATATAGATATAGATATAGATATAGATATAGATATAGATATAGATATAGATATAGATATAGATATAGATATAGATATAGATATAGATATAGATATAGATATAGATATAGATATAGATATAGAACACTATAGATATAGATATAGATATAGATATAGATATAGATATAGATATAGATATAGATATAGATATAGATATAGATATAGATATAGATATAGATATAGATATAGATATAGATATAGATATAGATATAGATATAGATATAGATATAGATATAGATATAGATATAGATATAGATATAGATATAGATATAGATATAGATATAGATATAGATATAGATATAGATATAGATATAGATATAGATATAGATATAGATATAGATATAGAATGAGTTAGTAAGAGTATTATAGGTATATTAGGTGATGATATTGAAACTAATGGATAAAAGAGAGAGGTAATTTGGGTAGATACTTGAAAGAAAAGACAATCGTATTTCATTGATGTTCAAAATTTTACATAGTCAGGTATGTACAGTCCAAAAACACGTGGGAAACTTCATCCACAATGTTAGACTACATAGTCGGAGCAATACGATTTATAGACACGTGGGAAACTTCATCCACAATGTTAGACTACATAGTCGGAGCAATACGATTTATAGACATGCGGGAAACTTCATCCACAATGTTAGACTACATAGTCGGAGCAATACGATTTATAGACATGCGGGAAACTTCATCCACAATGTTAGACTACATAGTCGGAGCAATACGATTTATAGACATGCGGGAAACTTCATCCACAATGTTAGACTACATAGTCGGAGCAATACGATTTATAGACATGCGGGAAACTTCATCCACAATGTTAGACTACATAGTCGGAGCAATACGATTTATAGACATGCGGGAAACTTCATCCACAATGTTAGACTACATAGTCGGAGCAATACGATTTATAGACATGCGGGAAACTTCATCCACAATGTTAGACTACATAGTCGGAGCAATACGATTTATAGACATGCGGGAAACTTCATCCACAATGTTAGACTACATAGTCGGAGCAATACGATTTATAGACATGCGGGAAACTTCATCCACAATGTTAGACTACATAGTCGGAGCAATACGATTTATAGACATGCGGGAAACTTCATCCACAATGTTAGACTACATAGTCGGAGCAATACGATTTATAGACATGCGGGAAACTTCATCCACAATGTTAGACTACATAGTCGGAGCAATACGATTTATAGACATGCGGGAAACTTCATCCACAATGTTAGACTACATAGTCGGAGCAATACGATTTATAGACATGCGGGAAACTTCATCCACAATGTTAGACTACATAGTCGGAGCAATACGATTTATAGACATGCGGGAAACTTCATCCACAATGTTAGACTACATAGTCGGAGCAATACGATTTATAGACATGCGGGAAACTTCATCCACAATGTTAGACTACATAGTCGGAGCAATACGATTTATAGACATGCGGGAAACTTCATCCACAATGTTAGACTACATAGTCGGAGCAATACGATTTATAGACATGCGGGAAACTTCATCCACAATGTTAGACTACATAGTCGGAGCAATACGATTTATAGACATGCGGGAAACTTCATCCACAATGTTAGACTACATAGTCGGAGCAATACGATTTATAGACATGCGGGAAACTTCATCCACAATGTTAGACTACATAGTCGGAGCAATACGATTTA
Organism: Erigeron breviscapus; assembly: GCA_034093135.1. Lineage (NCBI taxonomy): Eukaryota > Viridiplantae > Streptophyta > Magnoliopsida > Asterales > Asteraceae > Erigeron > Erigeron breviscapus. Next base: position 25,812,130 of record CM067168.1, read on the forward strand.
TAGACATGCGGGAAACTTCATCCACAATGTTAGACTACATAGTCGGAGCAATACGATTTATAGACATGCGGGAAACTTCATCCACAATGTTAGACTACATAGTCGGAGCAATACGATTTATAGACATGCGGGAAACTTCATCCACAATGTTAGACTACATAGTCGGAGCAATACGATTTATAGACATGCGGGAAACTTCATCCACAATGTTAGACTACATAGTCGGAGCAATACGATTTATAGACATGCGGGAAACTTCATCCACAATGTTAGACTACATAGTCGGAGCAATACGATTTATAGACATGCGGGAAACTTCATCCACAATGTTAGACTACATAGTCGGAGCAATACGATTTATAGACATGCGGGAAACTTCATCCACAATGTTAGACTACATAGTCGGAGCAATACGATTTATAGACATGCGGGAAACTTCATCCACAATGTTAGACTACATAGTCGGAGCAATACGATTTATAGACATGCGGGAAACTTCATCCACAATGTTAGACTACATAGTCGGAGCAATACGATTTATAGACATGCGGGAAACTTCATCCACAATGTTAGACTACATAGTCGGAGCAATACGATTTATAGACATGCGGGAAACTTCATCCACAATGTTAGACTACATAGTCGGAGCAATACGATTTATAGACATGTGGGAAACTTCATCCACAATGTTAGACTACATAGTCGGAGCAATACGATTTATAGATACGTGGGAAATACCTCCACCAAAAGATAGACTACATCAAAGTCAGAATACGAATTAAAGCCAAAAGCATGAGAGCCCTCAATGTCTGATGCTAATTGTACGTCCAAAGTCAAAAGATTGGCCCTATAATGCCAAAGACGATTCCAAGACTTACTGATGGTCACCTGAAAAGCATGAAATTTGAGAGGATCAACTATCGAAATAGTTGGTGAGTTTACAGTGTGTTTGACCAAATATTTATTCGTCATTGATACAACACAATGACATATAGTTATAAAAGACCAAACAGTCAGTATATCTAAATCTGACAACACTTTTATAACAAGACAGCCAGTATATCTAAATCTGGACACATCTTATATCACAATTTATAATAAGATAGTCAGTATATCTAAATCTGACAACACTTTTATAACAAGACAGCCAGTATATCTAAATCTGACAACACTTTTATAACAAGACAGCCAGTATATCTAAATCTGACAACACTTTTATAACAAGACAGCCAGTATATCTAAATCTGACAACACTTTTATAACAAGACAGCCAGTATATCTAAATCTGACAACACTTTTATAACAAGACAGCCAGTATATCTAAATCTGACAACACTTTTATAACAAGACAGCCAGTATATCTAAATCTGACAACACTTTTATAACAAGACAGCCAGTATATCTAAATCTGACAACACTTTTATAACAAGACAGCCAGTATATCTAAATCTGACAACACTTTTATAACAAGACAGCCAGTATATCTAAATCTGACAACACTTTTATAACAAGACAGCCAGTATATCTAAATCTGACAACACTTTTATAACAAGACAGCCAGTATATCTAAATCTGACAACACTTTTATAACAAGACAGCCAGTATATCTAAATCTGACAACACTTTTATAACAAGACAGCCAGTATATCTAAATCTGACAACACTTTTATAACAAGACAGCCAGTATATCTAAATCTGACAACACTTTTATAACAAGACAGCCAGTATATCTAAATCTGACAACACTTTTATAACAAGACAGCCAGTATATCTAAATCTGACAACACTTTTATAACAAGACAGCCAGTATATCTAAATCTGACAACACTTTTATAACAAGACAGCCAGTATATCTAAATCTGACAACACTTTTATAACAAGACAGCCAGTATATCTAAATCTGACAACACTTTTATAACAAGACAGCCAGTATATCTAAATCTGACAACACTTTTATAACAAGACAGCCAGTATATCTAAATCTGACAACACTTTTATAACAAGACAGCCAGTATATCTAAATCTGACAACACTTTTATAACAAGACAGCCAGTATATCTAAATCTGACAACACTTTTATAACAAGACAGCCAGTATATCTAAATCTGACAACACTTTTATAACAAGACAGCCAGTATATCTAAATCTGACAACACTTTTATAACAAGACAGCCAGTATATCTAAATCTGACAACACTTTTATAACAAGACAGCCAGTATATCTAAATCTGACAACACTTTTATAACAAGACAGCCAGTATATCTAAATCTGACAACACTTTTATAACAAGACAGCCAGTATATCTAAATCTGACAACACTTTTATAACAAGACAGCCAGTATATCTAAATCTGACAACACTTTTATAACAAGACAGCCAGTATATCTAAATCTGACAACACTTTTATAACAAGACAGCCAGTATATCTAAATCTGACAACACTTTTATAACAAGACAGCCAGTATATCTAAATCTGACAACACTTTTATAACAAGACAGCCAGTATATCTAAATCTGACAACACTTTTATAACAAGACAGCCAGTATATCTAAATCTGACAACACTTTTATAACAAGACAGCCAGTATATCTAAATCTGACAACACTTTTATAACAAGACAGCCAGTATATCTAAATCTGACAACACTTTTATAACAAGACAGCCAGTATATCTAAATCTGACAACACTTTTATAACAAGACAGCCAGTATATCTAAATCTGACAACACTTTTATAACAAGACAGCCAGTATATCTAAATCTGACAACACTTTTATAACAAGACAGCCAGTATATCTAAATCTGACAACACTTTTATAACAAGACAGCCAGTATATCTAAATCTGACAACACTTTTATAACAAGACAGCCAGTATATCTAAATCTGACAACACTTTTATAACAAGACAGCCAGTATATCTAAATCTGACAACACTTTTATAACAAGACAGCCAGTATATCTAAATCTGACAACACTTTTATAACAAGACAGCCAGTATATCTAAATCTGACACATCTCTTTTATAACAAGACAGCCACGTCTATCTAAAACCTAGGATAAGAGTACCAATGGTGAGGATCAAATCTCACGACGACAAGTATCCTACGTACAACTACTTAGCTATAGACCCTAGAATGCCATAACCGAGAATGTGACTTAACTTTCATTTTATTTAACTTTTGTTGGCAATATCAATGAAATTGTCATTATAAGGTAGTCTAAAGTACCATTCGATATTCACCAAGTCCCAACGTTCAAGTTGCCAAAAACTAGAAATGTCAAACATTCCAGCAACCTAACACTGCGCCGCAGTGGGAAAAGTTTCACCCCACTGCGCCGCAGTCAGCCAAAAACAATATTTTTCCGAGGGTTTACACTGCGCCGCAGTGAGCTAGGAAAATGCTCATTGCGCCGCAGTGGCTTAAGTCGACACCAGACCAGAGTCTGGGCACTGCGCCGCAGTGGGCTAAGACAACGCCACTGCGCCGCAGTGGCCCCATTCTGCAGCCAAAAACCAGCAGTTCAAATATGCAGGAAAAGCCCAAATCGTTTTCGACACAATTTCTTTCATTATAACAAGTTTCAACAAGTGCAATAGACCTGGAAACATTACATTTCGCCAACCATTTCGCCATTTCAAACATTTAGACCTCAAAACCAAATTCTAAGTCAAAACCTAATTAGGTTAACCAAACCAAAACTCATTTCGTTTCCATGGCTATCTAATTCATTACTCAAAACTGAAATCAATCCATAAATTGAATCAAATTAAAATCAAAGTTTAAAAGAAAAGGGTTTACTTACCAAATGATGTTCTTGCAATATAATTTAGAAGATGAAGATGATGATGATACAAAACCCAAATTATTATTGAAAAATGATTATTTCCTTTGAATCCTCTTTGACTTCTTCTTGCCAAACCAATTTGAGATTGAAAATAAGGAAGTTTGTGTGTGTTTGGTGTGTGTGTTTGATCGACCAGACAAAGAAGAAAGAAAAGGAGGGAGTTTGGTGGCTTATTTTCTTCCACAAACAAAGGGGCTGACCCATGTGGCCATAATTTAGATATTTTGATACCCTTTATTCGGTAAAATGCTTACGATTAAATACCGAATGACTAAAAGATTATAATTTAAAGTAAAGGTATTTTCCCTCGTCTCATTTTAGTCAAGACAGGCCAATAAAGTTTAGTCAAAGTGAACTCTATTAATATCAAGTCTAGACAGTCTAATTATTTTGTACAAGACATAACCTTTAAATATTTATTTAAAGTTATTTTTAAGACTCGGCATTCGTCTAGATAGCTAAAAGTCTACGTCATCAAGATACGTCTAATTTGACTAAGTCAAAAGTCCAAAAGTCTAATAAGTTTCACGTCAAATGACAGTCTAAATTCGACGAGATTATGATAATGACTAATCTTAAACAAGATTAAGACTAACTCGTTGTTAATTAATTACGAGTTGTCACACTATGTATATTGAAAGTGCCTCAGTTTATTGAAAGTGCTTTAGCCTACTGAAAACCTTCAGTCAGTTGGGCATATCTGTTTGGTTACGTTTCTGTTTGGTTATGATATGCAATGTTATCATTTGATATTTAAGGATATTTGTTCTTATAGTGTGTATGTGAGCTTAACTAACTCCAAAGAGAAGAATTGGGCTTGATATAAGAAGCTTATGAAAATCCACACGAAGCATTGTCAAAAATGAAGTGTCATCTGTTCTTACCCATTGTGCTTTCAAGAAGTAAGTTCTTGACATACTTTAATGGATCAAACAGATAAAGAAGCTGTTGCAGCTCTTAAGTTCTTTAATGGATCTTTTATGGATACATGCAGTATTACTTGTGAGGTAGATTTTCACAATTTATGCTCTTTTCCCATGATTAGTACAAATAGTAGAAATAGCTGCAATTTGTTTCCATTGTTAAATAACAATGTTAAATTAATAGACTTTATTTGATATACATATTGCTCGGAGGATGATCTGGAAATGGCATGCTCATGGAGTCATAAAGTTTTTCAATCTGGTATGTAACAATGTTAAATTAATAGACTTTATTTGATATACATATTGCTCGGAGGATGATCTGGAAATGGCATGCTCATGGAGTCATAAAGTTTTTCAATCTGGTATGTTTGCAGATTTTCATGTGGGATTTTTTTTTAACCTTTTGGTATTTTGTTTTTACATAAGGGTTCTAATAATTGGTTTTATTGTCATAAAGTTTTTTTATATATGATGATTGACTCTGCTTGCTATCTTGCATTCATTCTTTAGTTCTCTACCCATGGTACCTTTCTTTATAAGTCAGATTACAGGTGCAAAGATAAAAAGGTCTGGTGAGCTGGGTAATGGGTCGATGAATCAAGAAGTGAATATTAGAAAGCTTTCTGTATAATAATCTTTATAAAGAAGTTATACCATGCTTGCTGCTCTTTAAACTGAGGTCTTGATTAACTTTTCTTCACAACTTCACAATGCTTTTCTGTTATACATAGTTATATTTAAAGATACATAGTTATATCAATAGATCGACATAAATAGTAAAAGGTATCTTATATGTTAACGTTAAGGAAGGATTTATAGAACCTTGTGGCGATAAAATATATTTAGGCACACTTAATAGTTGAATCTGTTAGTATATGATCACGTAAAATGAACGTTTGTCCGGAAATGATTTAAGTCTACGGGGTCACACGTCTCGACAAAAATGTATTTAATATTAATTAATATACATAATGTATTTAATTAATATGATCACGAAATGATTTAACGAACGGTCGTTAGAAATGTTAAAACTAACGGTTACTAGCTAACGGCGTTAGTTAAGGAGGACTTAATTTGTAATTAGGAGATTCTAGAAGTTTCCTAATTATACCTAAAGTGGGGGGGCCGGTTTTGTTGATGGGTTTTTAACCCATTGACTTAACTTATTTTCCAAGAAAATTAACCCTAATCTATACCTATAAATATAAGGCTTAGGTTAAGGGTTTAGATACACAATTCAAGGAAAACAAAACCCTCACAATTCTCTCCTCCTCCCTTTCTTCTATTCGGCCGTAGCCAATCCCTAAAGGGATTTTCGGTTTTAGTTGTTCGACAAATCAAGGAGAGAAAGCCAAGTGTTTTCGGTTCGTGATCAAGTACTAGCATACATACATCCGTGTGTCGTGTGTGCAATCGTAGAGAGGTTTTATTTTAAACCTTATTATAAAGTTTCTTACTTTATCATCTTCAATTAAAGGTACATGCTTTCTTTCCTTGGTTAATTAATTAATTGCATAGTTAATCTTCCGCTGCGTGCTTTGTGATTTAATTTGATAATTTGTTATATAACCCAACAGTGGTATCACGAGCCTACTATGTGATGATTAATTACCAAAAAGATCAAAATTTGAAGGGGGGTTAGGGTTCATGAGGTTCGAATTTTATGTATAAATTTTAGATTAATTTTGTTATTTTATTATAATGGTTAATTTAATTAAATAGAAACAAAATTAATTTTATTTATTATATGTTTCGAAATCAGAATATAAATTAAAAAAAAACGTTTTTTTTTAAACCCTAATTCCAAGTTTTGATCTTTAAGCATTATTATGTGATAATTGCATGCGTTTATGATGTACCTTTTAATTATTTAATTGTTAAATAGAAGTAAAAATCATGAATTTTTCATGCAAATTATTCATGATTATTACTTAGATATATTGATATGAAATCTTGATCATTAGGGTTAATTATGCTAGATAATTGAATAACTAATTGTGTGACAATGTGATTATGTTTTGTGAAAATCCCTGTTTGACACCAGTTCACTAAAACGACCATAACTAATCAACCGTAAGGAGTTAAAAGCCGAATTTTTTACAGTAGGTGCTTGAATCATAGGGCTACAACTTTTATGTTTTGTGCTAAGACCAGTTCGGCCTTCTTCAGGGCCTGATTTGGTCGTGAAGTTGCTGGATTTTCCAGATCAGCATCTTGTTATTTATGGTAGATAATTTGTTATAAAAATTTTGGCTTACGCAATCAAGGCAACTTGATGTATGTGGTCTCTTTCCATATGAAAGAGGAGCCAATCTTATACCATAGTGACCAAAATTAGGTTGATTACCTTAATTGTTAAGTTGTAAATTTAGTAAGTTTAATTTTGCATTTTATGAATATTGTGTGCAAAATTGTTTTTGGAAAAATAAACTTGACTAAGAATATCGAAATAAGATTTTGTTTATAAAATTGGTGCCCTAAAAATCAAAAGATACACCAGCTCACCCATTTGAACAAACTCTAAGAGAGGTATAAGTCGGAGTGCGTTAGCCTCCTAAAAGGGCGGGTTTTTAATTGTGTTCATCGCAAACCTTTGCCCTTGCGCTTCTTTGTGCGTTCAAATGGAGCTACCGAGCTCTTTTGTATTTAAAGGCAATAAAAATGAGTTTTATAAACATATTATGTTTAGAAGATATGCATGAATCTTCAAACATAACTTTTTGATCACACATCAAATTGATTGACCCAATAAACTTAAGTCATTGCCATCCAACTCGTAAAGGACACTTGTGGCTGTTGTTTTACTCACTGGTACACAGTGGTGAAATGGCAGTTGCATGGCAAATCCCACTCACTGGTACACAGTGGTGGACAAATTTGCGCGTTCTTGGTTGGACGACTTAAAGCGAGTTAAGCGGTGAGACCTTGACCCGTGGCAAAAGATGGGACAAAACATGACTACAAATCACTTGATGAATCAAGTGTCATTTGTAGGTCCCATTCTTACTAGGAATTGCACATGTAATGCAATTACTGCTCGTCACTTACCTTTTGAGTACAATCATTTCTAGCAGATCAACTGATGAAATGATTGTATGTCAATTGGATCATAGCCTTAATGAAATTAAGTGTTTATTTTATAAACATTGGGTAATTGATTTCTTAAGGATTAATTATCGAAAATACTGATTTTTGAACTTAATCTGTTTTGTAGATGGCAATGAATCCTTCCACAAACACCAATGCTTTTCGGAAAATGTTTGAAAGAGAAACGCTTAATGGATCAAATTTCAATGACTGGTATCGTCAACTGAGAATTGTTCTAAGAGTTGAAGAACGCATGGATGTCATTGAAAGGCAATGGCCAACCGAACCAAGTGCTGAATCAACAGTAGCTGAAAAAGCTGAATATAGGATTCAGTACACTAGATTCAATGAAGTTTGTTGTTTGATGCTTGCGAGCATATCTCCCGAGCTTCAGAAACAATTCGAGCTCTACACTCCATATGATATGATCAGAGAACTTAAATCCTTGTATGAAAAACAAGCTGGAGTGGAACTGTTCGACTTAGTTGTGGAACTCCATGACATGAAACTTGAATCTGGTAAATCGGTTAGCAGTCATGTGCTCAAGATGAAGAGCATTTTTGACAAATTGGATTCAATGGAGTACGCTTATCATAAAGATGTAAAAGTTGGCATGATTCTCAAATCCCTTACTAAGGAATATGAGGGTTTTGTGCAAAACTATACCATGCACTCTATGAAAAAAAGCGTCAATGAACTTCATGCTATGCTCATTGAATATGAGAAGACGATTCCAAAGAAGGCCAATGACCCAAATGTCCTTATGATAAAGGGGGGTCGGATCCAGAAAGCTAAGAAATCGCACCAAGCTAAAGGCAAGTTTGATGGTAAAGGCAAGGGTAAGCAAGCTGCTAATTCCCCCAAACCAAAGAAAACCCCTCCGGCTAAGAAAGAGCATCCGGCTAAAGACCAGACCTGTCATCATTGTAATGAAGTCGGGCACTGGAAGAGGAACTGTCCCAAGTATCTTGCCGAGTTGAATGTGAAGAAGAAGCAAGCTAGCGGTGCTAGTCCTTCAGGTATCTTCACTATTGAATTATTTTCCTTTACTAAGCGTAAATCATGGGTTTATGACACTGGCTGTGGAACTCATATCTGTAATGAATTACAGGCACTTAGGAAAAGGAGGAAGCTGAAGCACGGAGCTTTGCAGCTGTTCGTGGGCAATGGTCTACCAACACCTGTTGAAGCTATTGGAGAATATCATTTAGTTCTTCCTTCCGGTTTAATTATTGTATTAGACAATTGTCATTATGCACCATCTATTACTAGAGGTGTAGTTTCAGTTTCTTTGTTGAAAGACAACGGATTCATTAATGTTTTTAATGATGATGGTATTTCAGTTTCTAAAAATAATGTTCATTATTTTGATGCTATTGCTTGTGATGGTATTTATGAAATTGATATGCGTGGTTGTGATTCAAATAATTCAATGTATAATGTTAGCAAAAGAGCCAAGACTAACTTGGACTCTCCTTATCTGTGGCACTGTCGTCTTGCACACATTGGCAAAAATCGCATTGAAAGACTTCAACGTGAAGGGATCTTACAATTAAATGATGAATCATTTGATAAATGCGAGTCATGTGTTTCCGGCAAAATGACAAGAAAACCTTTTCTGAATAAACCAGAGAGGGCTAAAGATCTTTTTGGACTCATTCATACCGATGTTTGCGGCCCATTTAGACATGTGTCAAGAAAAGGAGCTAGCTACTTCATAACTTTTACGGATGATTTCAGTCGTTATGGTTATGTTTACTTGCTTAAACATAAACATGAAGTGTTTGAAACATTCAAAGAGTTTAAAAATGAAGTAGAAAATCAACTTGGCAAAACCATCAAGATTCTTCGTTCGGATCGAGGTGGTGAATACTTAAGCCAAGAGTTTAAGGATTATCTGAAAGCATGTGGAATTGTCCAACAACTTACTCCTCCATACACTCCTCAACATAATGGAGTGTCTGAAAGGAGAAATCGAACCTTGCTAGACATGGTGAGATCTATGATGAGCCTTACGACTCTCCCATTTTCGTTTTGGGATTATGCTCTTGAGACTGCTGTACGCATTCTCAATATGGTTCCAACCAAGAAGGTTGACAAGACACCATATGAATTATGGCATGGAAATGTTCCTAATCTGTCTTACTTAAGAGTCTGGGGATGTGAGGCACTTGTGAAGCGCGATACGCCTGACAAACTTGAACCCAGAACTACTAAGTGCATCTTTGTCGGATACCCTAAGGAAACGATGGGTTACGACTTCTATGATCCCGTCAAAAATACTGTTCGTGTTGCTCGATATGCTGAATTTTTTGAAAAGAAATTAGCTCAAGAGAACAGTGGGAGGGTTGTAGAACTTGATGAGACTCAAGAGGAAGATGTATCACCTTCTGAAGCTCCTAGCAATCATCAACTTGGGGGGGCAAATGTTCAAAGTGATGAACCTCAAGTCGATGATGATGAAGCGATTCCACTTCGTAGGTCCGAAAGGACAAGACGTCCTACTGACAGATTATGTCTGATGGTAGAAGAAAACGTTTTAGGAGATCTCGATGAGCCTCCGAATTTCAAAGCTGCATTATCAGATCCGGAATCTGAAAAATGGCTTGAAGCTACGAAGGTGGAAATGAAATCCATGAAAGACAATCAAGTCTGGAGCTTGGTTGATCTTCCACAAAATGCTCAAACTGTTGGGTGTAAGTGGATCTTCAAGAAGAAGACGGACATGGATGGAAATGTACACACCTATAAAGCTCGTCTCGTGGTGAAAGGTTATACTCAACGTTTCGGTGTTGACTATGATGAGACCTTTTCTCCAGTTGCGGACATTAGAGCTAATAGGATTCTCTTAGCCATAGCTGCGTACTATGACTTTGAGATATGGCAAATGGATGTTAAGACTGCCTTCTTAAATGGTTACTTGGATGAAGAAGTCTATATGGATCAACCTGAAGGTTTTATTGATCCAAAACATCCCAACAAAGTATGCAAGCTTCAAAGGTCCATTTATGGACTAAAGCAAGCATCAAGAAGTTGGAACAAGCGGTTTGATGAAGAAATCAAAAAGTTTGGTTTCGTTCAAAATCCCGATGAGCCATGTGTATATCGCAAAGCTAGTGGGAGTAATGTTACTTTCCTTGTCTTGTATGTTGATGACATATTGATCATAGGAAAACACATTCCAATGTTGCAAAATGTTAAATCCCATCTTGGAAAGTGTTTTGCCATGAAAGATTTAGGAGAAGCGGCATTTATTCTTGGAATAAAGATCTACCGAGATAAATCAAAGCGATTAATTGGACTAAGTCAAAGTGCTTATATTGATAAGATCTTGAAGCGATTCAAGATGGAGAATTCTAAGCGTGGGCTTACACCTATGCAAGAAGGACTTAGTTTATCTGTCAAACAGGGTGCTAATACACCTAATGAGGTAGAGCGTATGCGAAGAGTCCCTTATGCTTCGGCCGTGGGATCTATTATGTATGCGGTTAGATGCACTAGACCCGATGTGGCGTTCGCGCAAAACATCGTTAGCCGATATCAACAGAATCCAGGTGAAAGTCACTGGACTGCTGTTAAGAGCATTCTGAAGTACCTACGGGCTACTAAAGATATGTTTTTGGTGTATGGAGGAAATCCAGATTTAGAGCTCAAAGTGACCGGATACTGTGATGCTGGATTTCAAACTGATAGAGATGACACGAAGTCTCAGTCAGGATTCGTCTTCGTTCTTAACGGGGGTGCTGTGGATTGGAAAAGCAATAAGCAAAGAACAGTTGCTATGTCTGCAACAGAGTCTGAGTACATTGCTGCCTCAGAAGCCGCAATGGAAGCAGTCTGGATAAGGAAGTTCATTAGCGGGCTTGATATGATCCCCTCAAGTGAATTACCCATTGATATGTACTGTGATAATACTGGTGCATTAATCATTGCCAACGAACCCGGAGTTCAGAAAGGTGCCAGACATTATGCTAGACGATATCACTATGTTCGTGAACAAATCGAACTAGGGGAGATCAATTTACTCAAAGTTCACACAGATTTTAACTTAGCTGATCCTTTCACAAAAGCTTTGTCTAGGCCCAAGCTTGAAAGGCATGCCGAGGGCATAGGACTTAAATTAGCTAGTTATTTCATGTAAATTTGTTGTTTCAGTATTTGGATAAGGGATGTTAAACAATTTATATTTTTCATAATGAAATAAAGTACTTGATATGTTTGATTTCATTTAATATTAATTGTATCCTATATTTGCATGTTTAATCCTTGAATATTTTATTAATATTCTAAATTGTTCATTGTCGATTAATTATATGGGAATATAATTAAACTAAGACAAATCTGAGCGATTGGTTATATTCTTGGAATATATAATTGATGGTCCCACCAAACTCACATGATATCCATATGATGCATGTCGGACTACCCCACTAATGAATTTATCACTTTATGGATCGGCGTCATTAAGTAAAATTCGTAAATGGTTACTTTATCTATCCTTAGACTTGAGATACAAGCAGGTCATGCATGTATAGATTGCATTTGCTTGATATAGTTCTAACTATCCTGAATAAGGTAGTACAAAAGGGCTATTTTTAGTAAGTGTAGAGAAGTATATGACTGGACACGTGTAGTCAATACAGGATTTGTTCCTTCAACTTGAAAGTTGAAGTATGATACCATTGGCGCCCTCATTAGGACTAATTAAGATGTTTGCATGGCCGTGCCCAAATAAATCCAGATGGTTCTCGATTATATTTGGTAATCATTAATTAGTTATGGAATGAGAAACAGAATCGTTAAATCATGAATGACATTGATCCATATTCATGTTTAACACGGTATCTGAACAAAGGGATAATAAATGCCTCAACCATTTAAATATACTTTAAGAAACTATACTTAAATATTTCTGGGAGCATTGGCGTATTGCTAGACGCTAACCAATGTTATTACCTTCATTTATTACGAGCTCAAGTGGGAGCTGTTAGTATATGATCACGTAAAATGAACGTATGTCCGGAAATGATTTAAGCCTACGGGGTCACACGTCTCGACACAAATGTATTTAATATTAATTAATATACATAATGTATTTAATTAATATGATCACGAAATGATTTAACGAACGGTCGTTAGAAATGTTAAAACTAACGGTTACTAGCTAACGGCGTTAGTTAAGGAGGACTTAATTTGTAATTAGGAGATTCTAGAAGTTTCCTAATTATACCTAAAGGGGGGGGGCGGTTTTGTTGATGGGTTTTTAACCCATTGACTTAACTTATTTTCCAAGAAAATTAACCCTAATCTATACCTATAAATATAAGGCTTAGGTTAAGGGTTTAGATACACAATTCAAGGAAAACAAAACCCTCACAATTCTCTCCTCCTCCCTTTCTTCTATTCGGCCGTAGCCAATCCCTAAAGGGATTTTCGGTTTTAGTTGTTCGACAAATCAAGGAGAGAAAGCCAAGTGTTTTCGGTTCGTGATCAAGTACTAGCATACATACATCCGTGTGTCGTGTGTGCAATCGTAGAGAGGTTTTATTTTAAACCTTATTATAAAGTTTCTTACTTTATCATCTTCAATTAAAGGTACATGTTTTCTTTCCTTGGTTAATTAATTAATTGCATAGTTAATCTTCCGCTGCGTGCTTTGTGATTTAATTTGATAATTTGTTATATAACCCAACAGAATCAGAGGTAAACTATTCAAGATTTTGAAACTATAAACAAATCTCGCATCATGATTAAAGAAAAGAGAGTCTAAGACGGATGATGTTCTTATTTAACCTGCCATGATTTTTTACATGTGAACAAGAATATAACCAGACGATCTTTGTGTATTATTTGTTTAATGTCACTAAAAGAAGGTTGGGCACAAGTTGAAAATGGGTAATATTTTAGTACAACTGTACAATTTAAACTTTGGTTGCGTCAAGTGTAATCATAGATAGCATTTTGATGTGTAATAGTTGTCTTCTTTGTTTGCAGTGGTGGCTACAATATTGAAACAGCAGATTATTTAGTAGAGCTTTGAGATGGAGAGGATCGGCTGCAGTTTTAGGTGCCAAGTAGTAATTGCTATTTCAAGAAATTGAGGTAAGATTTTAATTCTTTTTCTTTTAGCAGTTCCAAGATTCCAAATTTCAAATATACGTTTTGCATTCATGCAGATTCAAATTGCAGTCTTTGAACGAACATGTTGACATGTTGTGACATGGAAGTTTTAGCATGTCAACTAGGTGTCTTTATGTGTTTATTTGGATTAATCTTACATGTTTTTTTTTTTTGATTAACCTTACAGTGTATAATTTCCATTTTTTGGAACTATCAATATTAATCTTCTTTGAAACTTTTCAAGCATCATCAATGGTGATTGGTTTTTTTCTTTGTTGGTTAATCTTTGCATTTTTCTTACCTCTCTTAGTCTGAAATGTTATGACTAAGTTGAGTTAAATAAATTATATGTAAGAAAGATGCCAAGATGGCCAAGCTAACGCCATTCGGGTATTAAAAACATTTATGTATGCAGTCGACGATGGGCATGCTGGACAACCAGGTATCATCGGTATCGTGTACTTCGTTCAGTTTCCTTCTATTCTTTAACTCAAGTGTTAATAAATCGGAAGAAATTCAACTCTCAAGAAATTGACACCTTTCATTGCAAGGCTTCGACTGCCTTTGTATCGTACAAGTGGTGACGAATTGATTTTGTATGACCATGACTTAGAGAGGCAAGTTGGTTCAGCCTACTCATGATAGCATGTCAAGTGCTTACTTCCCAATTTTTAGGTCATGTGTCACTCTCCTGAACCATGTGCTTTCCTTCTGTCGGGGTTCTTTAATGTAACATCTACGACAGCAAGGTTGAGAAGTCAAAGAAGAAAGAAGATCCTAAGTGTAAAGAAGGTCATTAATTAACTTTTAATTTTCTGTAACAAAGGAGTTTTAACTTTTACTTTTGTGTAACAATCATTGCCAACTAATAAAATATAAAGATGGAGTTCAATTTTGTCAAGTAATTTGTATCACGAGGTCCTTTCTTGTGACATTATTTTTAAGGAGCTTGAATATATGGATGAAAGATTTAAGATATATATATTGAAAAAGTTATATCTCATTTTCTAATATGACCATAATGATCATTTTTTTGTCTGGGCCTATGTTTAGGAGATGATGCCTTTCTTGAACGTTCTAATGACAACAAAAAATAGAACTTTAATCATATGAACGGATAAAAATCATATACAGTATTAAAAAGACGTACATTAAATATACGTAATACAATTTACATGCAGGATATAGATCTAGTTTTAGTTATAGGAAACCTTGCTTTATTAAGAATAGAGATAGAGATTTCCTTTTAGCTTTTTTTTTTTTTAATCATCAATGTAGTCGTTATTCTATTTTGTTCTTTATCTGTTATTTCCGTTTCATAAAACCTTAATATTACTATGTTTATGTCTAATTTCATACCACTTTTGGGTTGTGGAATAAACACGTTTTTCTACTTACTATGGTTGTGAAGGGCGAGACCTCGGGTAACTTTGAGCATGCTTTGGTCACCACCGTACAATGTGCTAAGAATTCTAGGAAGTACTTGGCCAAGGTATTAATCAAACATTCAATATTTCTTAAGAATTGCGTATTTGTTCTATAAAAAGGGCATGCTTTGGGTATTATGTTCTGTATTATTCTTTTATTTTTTTTGTACTGCAACTTTCAATTTCATATTGAAAAAAAAAACAGCTAGCTAGAAACTAGCATAATACAGGAAAAAATTAAAACGTAAAATTACACCAATCATTCCATGAACTATTTCTATATGTAGAGCGATTTTTTATCCATAAGTAAGATGATGATTGAAAGTCTTGAAATATCTTCACCGTAAATGATTCATATCTTCTTCATATATGTGGCATAGAATTAGTTCGTTTCTTGATTTCCATAAGCTCCACTAGATCTTAGGACAATAGCATTGATCACCTTTTTTAAGCTTCTTGACGATTGGCTTGTTTCATGAATTTTCAACAGATCTTCCCCATCAAATGCAAAGATGAGCTGTAAATTACACCAAGAAGCAACTTTGGACCAAATCTGATGTGCAACTTCACAGCTAGTGAGTAGATGATTCATATCTTCTTCATAGATGTGGCATAGAGGGCAATATGTTGATTGGAGATGAACACCTCTTCTCGCTAGCGCTTTTCTTGTGGGAATCCTTTCTTTCACTGCTCTCCATCCAAAGATATTTGTTTTAATTGGGATCCAGTTGTTCCATTTAAATGCCGATCCTCGTTTACCAAGTTTTGTAACACGGTCTTCATTGATTACTGAAAATCCTTTTGTCTCATTCTTTGTCCACAACCATCGATCTTCATTCGATGATGGCCTAAACTCTGACAAGGACAAAATGCATTCGTTGTATTGGCGTTGCTCTTCAATAGAAACAAATGGTCGTTTCCATCGCCAATTCCAGCTAACTAAACTATCCTGCACATAAAAACAATCACTAACAAGAATGGACTTACAGGTTTCGAGGGAGTATAGATCAGCGAAGAGTTCCTTGAACGGTTTTTCTACAGCCCAAGTATCAATGCAAAATCTCACAGAGTTGCCCATTCCAACTTTTCTATCGAATTCCACACTCCTGAAAACTGCTTTCTATGAGGGAGAGCCGGCCATGTTAGGTTCGAATTATGGATTGAGTGAATTAACCTTCCCCATAGTTTAGTTTCTTCAGTCTTGTATCTCCACCACCACTTAGACAATAAAGCAAAGTTAAAATCCCTTAAGGGAGTGAGGCCTAATCCATCAAGGTTTTTGGATCTAGTGATTTGCTTCCAAGCAACCCAGCAAATCTTTTTTGCTTCAGAAGTGCCCGCCCAAAAAATCGTCTTCTTTTTGCTTCTAATATTTCAATTATTGAAGCTGGAGCTTTATAGATTGAGAAAAAATAAGTCGGTAAAGCTTCGAGGACTGATTTGAGTAATGTAAGACGACCACCAATTGACGATGTCTTTTCTTTCCATTTTGTAAGTCTCTTATTGAAAGCGTCTATCACTGGAGTCCAATTATCAGTTCGATTCATATTTGCTCCCACTTTCAAACCCAAATAAGTAAATGGAAGAGATCCGACATTGCAATTGATTATATTGTTGGCAGCCCTTTCCAAATCATTTTGAGAAACATTGACTCCATAAAGAATTGATTTCGAGAAATTAATTTTCAAACCTGAAATGATATGGAAGCACCTAAGAAGAAGCTTTATATTTGTGATATTCTGATCTTTCCAGTCCCCAATAATGATAGCGTCATCCGCATAAAGGTGTGAAACTATAAAATCTTTATAGGTGTTCTGTATTATCTAAACCCCAGTTATAAAATCTTTATCCAATCGTTTAGCTTCAATGTCTTTGATTCTTGATAATCTTTTTATGGGAAAAATTCATAAAAAGGTAATGTATTTACATAAAATTCCTAATAAAGGGAACCTATTTAGGTTTCGTCTATTAAAAGGATTTCATTTCTAAAAACTTTTCAATAAAGGTAATCTTGTTAGTTTTCATCGTTAGTCAACCGTTAAATACCACATCACCATGTCACGTCATTGAACAAGCTTACATGGACATCCAGTCAGATAATGAAAATACGTATATATGTTGACGTGGATTTACAATAATTCATTTCATTTATTTATATACATATCTATCGATCATCGTCTTTTAACTCATTCAACCTAACCAGCCAATTTTCTCCCCTAAAATTCCTTGCCAAATTCAATCTCTTATCTTTTGCTGCATAAACCCAATATGTAAATAAACACCTATTTTAGTTTAACATTAACCAAACGAATATACTCATATTTATACCACAACTAAAGCTTTGTGTTAATATTATAATTAAATTATAAACCTATAAGAATGGAAGCACGTTTTCAAACCAGAGATTAATATCTCTCAAATCTAAGGGGAGGAATGGAAGCAAACAAGAACAAATTCATAGGAGATTAGGATCTCTCAAATCTCGCTATCGTCGGTATCTTTGCCATCGTTATTCCTTATTTTGTTTACAAAGGCACCATTTGATTTAATAAAATCTCGGTGGGAAGAATTCAAGTTTCTTACAAATCTAAATTTTTTTATTTCCAGATTTTTGGGTATTATAGATCTTCCGATGGTGAAAATAATAGTAGTAATTTACTAATTGGATGTACAAAATCATTTCGTTGACACATCTCATCAATTGGAAAATGAGAAGTCTTAACTTTATGATCTAATCCACCTCAGCTCTCCAAAAACAAGCAGATTCGGGCAACGGAAATAGAAGAAGATTCCGATGACAGCAGCAACAGATTCCGACAGCTAGGAGCAGATTACGGCAACGGTCATGTATAGATCTATATGTCTTGTGATATGAATTGGAAGATCTTATATACAGGTTGGGGGTGTAGTCGTGATGGCGATGGCCAGGTGCTAGTAGGATTTTTCCGGAGGAATATTTAATATATAAATATGGTTAGTTAGACTGATGATGATGGGGTTCAAATGAATGAAATGATATATATAAATAAATAAAATGAAATAAATTAATGTAATCCACGTCGATATATAAATATGTATTTTCATTATCTGACTGGATTTCCATGTAAGCTTTTTTAATGACGTGGCATGGTGATGTGGTATTTAACGGTTGACTAACGATGAAAACTAACAAGATTACCTTTATTGAAAAGTTTTTAGAAATGAAATCCTTTTAATAGACGAAACCTAAATAGGTTCCTTTATTAGGAATTTTATGTAAATACATTAGGATTTTTCCCTTTTTTTATCTATATCTATTATTCATATTTTATCAATAATTAGTAGTAACCATGTGCGTTGTTCAAGTTTCACTAGGTTTTATATACTAACTTTTTTTTTTTTTTTTTTTTTTTTTTTTTTTTTTTTTTTTTTTTTTTTTTTTTTTTTTTTTTTTTTTTGGTCAAAGGGCATTTGCCCTTTGTAACATTTTATAGATAAAAAATCAAATATGTACAAAAGAGATATCACTTTACAAACTTTTATTAATGATTCAATGTCTTTAAATGGTAAGAGATCCATTTATGAGTTAATAAATGTTTTTTTTTTAAGTTAAATATAATGATTTGTAAAATTTCAAATATGTTATTTTTTTTTTTAGGATTTTTCCGGAGGAAGATTTCATATATAAATATGGTTAGTTAGACTGATGATGATGGGGTTCAAATGAATGAAATGATATATATAAATAAATAAAATGAAATAAATTAATGTAATCCACGTCGATATATAAATATGTATTTTCATTATCTGACTGGATTTCCATGTAAGCTTTTTTAATGACGTGGCATGGTGATGTGGTATTTAACGGTTGACTAACGATGAAAACTAACAAGATTACCTTTATTGAAAAGTTTTTAGAAATGAAATCCTTTTAATAGACGAAACCTAAATAGGTTCCTTTATTAGGAATTTTATGTAAATACATTAGGATTTTTCCCTTTTTTTATCTATATCTATTATTCATATTTTATCAATAATTAGTAGTAACCATGTGCGTTGTTCAAGTTTCACTAGGTTTTATATACTAACTTTTTTTTTTTTGGGCAAAGGGCATTTGCCCTTTGTAACATTTTATAGATAAAAAATCAAATATGTACAAAAGAGATATCACTTTACAAACTTTTAGTGAACATCCCAAATATTAAAACTCTATAGAACTATAAAAATAAACAAAAAGCGTCTAAAAAAGTTCATGTTACAATAATTTTTATTCTATTATATACCATCATAAAACGGAAGTATGGGATTGCGTGCCAATTTATTTTAATCGAAATTAAAAACGTTTAAATAAAGGAAAATGATAAATCCTCCTAAATAATAACCTAAAGATCCTCCTAAAACTATAAAAAAGTGACATGTGTTATCCACTAATTCTTTTTTCTAATATTGCCCCTTGATATTTTCACATGTCACCATCTCATGATTCGAAGGATTTTTAGGCTATTTAGTTAGGAGGATTAATCATTTCCCTTAAATAAATGTGACAGCAAAGAGTATGACAAATAGTTAATTGGTTCAGCTGGTAACACGCGTTGCCTTCCACACCTTTTACCCGGGTTTGATTCCCCTCCTCCCCATATCTTCAACATCTTTTTTCTTTATTCTTATAATCACGGTTAAAAGGTTTTAAATTAAAAATACAGCATATAATAACAAATATAGAATTGGTTGAGTTGGTAGCATGCTTTGCTCATTACACACTCTAACCAGGTTTGATTCTCCTCAACCCCTTTTCTTGAACCTTTTTTTCTTTATTCACAATATTCATTTTTTATTGAACACCAACATTTATTTTCTTTTACTATTTTTTCAAATATATTAATTTATATAATTTCATTATAATTGTTTACTTTTGTCTATGTTTTTCAAACCTTTTATTAATGATTCAATGTCTTTAAATGGTAAGAGATCCATTTATGAGTTAATAAATGTTTTTTTTTTAAGTTAAATATAATGATTTGTAAAATTTCAAATATGTTATTGTTACTTTTATCTATGTTTTAATATAAACTTCATTCAGATAACGAATATGATCTTGCACAATATGTGTGTCATTTTATAATTTATACTTAACATTGTTTAGGTTGGGTTTTTTTTTGTTAAAAATCCCTCATGATTACAAATTTACGACTATAAACCAAAATTTTAAACATAGAATTATCGCATAAAATATACGTAATGTTACCCAGGACAACGTCCGGGTAACATATCTCGTACTATAATAAAAGTGGAAGTACGGGAGTGCGTGCAGCCCTGAAGGTTTTTTTTTATTTTTTTAATCTGAAAGTATCGTATATAAATATAGTGTATGAAAATAATGACAGAGATTGTTGATAGAACAGTTGGTTTAGCCCACTAAGTAAAGGCCGTGGGTTCAATTCTGCCTCGCTACACATTCCTTTCTTATTTCTAATTTTTCTGTTTTATTTTATATTTCTTTTTAATTTTTCAGTTTAATACATGTGAATTGCATTTTATTTTATTTTATTTTTTAATCTATTTTCTTATTGTTTGTTTAAACATATATTACAATAGTTTTTCTCCTTTTTAATTTTTTTTTTCAGTTTCAAATACACATTATTATATCTGGTATTTTCTTTTTAATTTTTTTTTTTTTTTTTTTTTTTTTTTTTAATAAATTTTTTCTTTTTAATATTGTTTAAATATAATGATTTGTAAAATTTCAAATATGTTATTGTTACTTTTATCTATGTTTTAATATAAACTTCATTCAGATAACGAATATGATCTTGCACAATATGTGTGTCATTTTATAATTTATACTTAACATTGTTTAGGTTGGGTTTTTTTTTGTTAAAAATCCCTCATGATTACAAATTTACGACTATAAACCAAAATTTTAAACATAGAATTATCGCATAAAATATACGTAATGTTACCCAGGACAACGTCCGGGTAACATATCTCGTACTATAATAAAAGTGGAAGTACGGGAGTGCGTGCAGCCCTGAAGGTTTTTTTTTATTTTTTAATCTATTTTCTTATTGTTTGTTTAAACATATATTACAATAGTTTTTCTCCTTTTTAATTTTTCATTTAATACATTGAATTGATTTTATTTTATTTTATTTTATTTTTATTTTTTTTATTTTATTTTATTTTATTTTTACCTTTATTTTTGTACTTAAAATCTTACAAGTTGTTGTGTCAAAACCAGTTCTTATTGAAACAAAAATAACCTTTAACAAAAAACCGAAATAAAGCAGCTCCCCAAAAAATCATTAGCCAAGATCCATTCCATGCCAAACATTTTTATAACACAAATCACTGTAATTTGTTTGTAATCCTTCCAAATACCCGTAGGCCTTAAAGGGCCAATCCAAGCTATAACTATATATACAAAAAATAACAATCATCTCAAACTCTAACAACCCCCCCACCCCCCCCCCCCCCCCCCCCCCCCCCCCCCCCCAAGTACCAAAAATCACAACAAAACTCCTTTTTTACTTCTATAACTACTCTCTTAAAAAAACAACAGCCAAATCAAAAACATAAAACCTGCAAAATCTGCATACCAACAAAAATTTTGAAGTAGCCATCTTCCATAACAAAAGTAACATCCTCTAGCTATACCGGCAGTCCCATGGTTATCAGGTGGATTCCTCTCAATCCTAAAGTACCCATCTTCCATAACTGTGGTGCCCCTGACATTCCCAGAACTCCACCCCATTTTCATGAGTTCCAAATCCGACGATCAGCACAAAGTGATTAAGGTAAAACATCGTCGTATCTGATAATAGTCTACGAAAGAAAAAAGGATAATTATGTTGAATCAGAAATTATACTCACACACTTGAACACACAAGGATTTCTATGTAACTTTCTGATTAATTACTAAACTGAAATACAAAGAAAATTAGAAACAAAACTGCCCCGTGCAATCAGAGACACTGCTCTTGCAAATGACACTTTGGGGATTTTCTTAAAAGAAGATAGTGCAAGCCGTGAGATTCTTCACATAGGACCACTACTAGCACTACTCCAACGTTCCCATGACTAAAACAATCCTACAAAATAGGAAACATGGGCTGACCTATTCCAAATACTTAAACCAAACCAAAATACTATAATAAACTAAACTGATTAATAAACTTTTTTTTTTCTGAAAGGCCAACAAACAAATTTATTAATCTCCTAGCAAGATGCTAGATAATGCAAAAATAGTTGCAATAGTACAGCATGGTGAAACTAAATAAGAGGGAAAAAAACCATTAAACACCAAAACTTGCATAGCAAAACTCACTCCACATGCTCCAAGTAATTGAAAGTTTCTTTGCTCTATGTTGCAACCACAAGAAACTCATTAGTTTAATTTCCCCCAACAAAGACTCCAAGGATGGTGGTGTCGTGTTATTGAAAACTATATCATTTCTTTTCCTCCATATGCACCATATGGTTAAAACTACCAAGTGTATCATTTTCTTCCACTGCATAGAACCCGATAAGTGTACATGGAGGGACAATAAATCCTTTATACTGAAAGCAAATATAGCTCTAATCTTGCACCATACCGAGACCCTTTCCCAAACCGATTGTGCAAATCTGTATGAAATGAGAAGATGCTCTGTCGTTTCGTTTTCTTCACAACAAAAAGGACATAAAACCGTCTCCACGCTTACATTTCTTACAACAAGGGCCACTCGTGAAGGGATTCTGTCCATCAACGCTTGCCAAGCAAAAATTGAGAGTTTTTTAGGAACCCAGTTATTATTATTACTATTATTACTCCATGTTATATTCGGATGCAGTGAGTTCTTCAAACTTTAACAGAAAAAATACCCGACTGATACAAAAAGACCAGGACCATCTGTCACTAGAAGGGGAAAGTTGGGCAGAATTAATAAGGCTACAAAGAGTACGATGTGGTCTAATTCTACCACAGTTGCTGGCAATTGTTCCATTGAAAACAATAGGAGACCCCCGTGGCATTTATGGGCTACTCGTTCAGCAACAAAACAATATTGTTTGTTTTCCAGGCAAAGAGGGCTAGGAATCTAGCTGCCAGTGGCTCATTGTCAATCCAACAATCCAACCAGAATAGGATATCCAAACCCGAACCAATAACCGCCTTTATGCAGTTCTTAAGGTCCACCCCAAGCTGTACGAGGTCATTTGCAGTCTTTGACACTTGCTTCCATGGGCCACATATGCTTAACTTTGCAGGTATGAAAGTCGAAGATCGACATGAGCTATGCAAAGACCATATTATTTTTCTCCCCAAATAAAGTTTTCAGTTTTGAAATGCTTCTTTGTAGGTGGAGTTAAACTGCAAGGGAGTACCAGACTTTGTTGCTGGCCTTGAGACATTAGGAAGAGGCTTTGAACGCTGCTGGGGACGCCATAGATGGGTATAGTCAATTCTTTTGTGGTCACGAGCATATTGATACCTTGGCATGAAGGATTTTAACTGTATTCATATCAGCAAGGGTTCCTCTCAAATCTGCAATCCTTTTGAATCTCACAAAACCGAAATGATTACCGACTCGGTTGTTTTTTCTTAGGAACGAAAGCGTCACATATGGTACCAAAGTGCTTAAAAGCTTACCACAGCATGTTGTTTGAGACCCCTGTCGGTAGATTAGAAACAAAAAAAGGAGATGACATCCGGTGGCTTGGTGGGATATTTTGATTTGCGGCGACGGTGAACTCGGTCCAATCGGAAGAGTGCCCCATGTGAGAGAGGTACTAGAATAAAATAAACTGATTAATAAACCTATGACATTTATTTTAACACCCTCTCTAAATGTCATAGTCCATACTTTCATGATCTTGACATGCTTCGGCGATTTCAACATTCCCTCTCAACTTTTCACAAAAATATGTTGTTGCAGTTGGAACCAACACTCTGCAATATGAACAACACACAAACACAATGAGAGGTTATAGAGTTACGATGGAGATGATGCATTTCAGCCAAACTTCAGGCGCACACATGGCCTGATTTGGGTCTTCTTCTCCGCAAACCAGGTTGTCTTCGTCTTCCTTGTTGGCGGACCACCCTGCGGCGCACACATCACTGTTCTCTTCTTCGCCGGGTCTACTTCTTCGCCAACACCAAGGTTCTGTTTGAACTAAGGTGCTTCGATCAGTTTCTTGACCTTCTACCTTCAGTCGGACTGTTCTCATAAGGCTGCGATCGGATTCTGGTCCTCTACTTTGATCGATGCTTCAACACCCGCTAGCTCTTTCCTTGAAACAATATGCAATCGTCTTTCTTTGTTGCTAGTAAACATGACAACAGCAGCAACAAATTCTACACATCTTATTCTTTCCTTCTGGCAACAGCTAGCAACCGTGGCTGCTGCTTTTCTTCCTGTGATCGACTCATCACAGCCCCACAAGCCAAAATTGGGTTCTCTTGCTGCTGCCTTTTGCCCCGCAGCCAAGGGCTACACCCTTTCTAAACACGACTCTCAAAACGGCCCAATTTCTTAACCCGCTCTGATACCAATTGTTGAATCAGAAATATATAAACACACACTTGAACACACAAGGATTTCTGTAACTTTCTGATTATTACTAAACTGAAAAGACAAAAATAGCCTAAAAACTAGGACCACTACTAGCACTACTCCAACGTTCCCATGACTAAAACAATCCTACAAAATAGGAAACATGGGCTGACCTATTCCAAATACTTAAACCAAACCAAAATACTATAATAAAATAAACTGATTAATAAACCTATGACATTTATTTTAACATCTAGGCTATGACTAGTCCACTTATTCTTTTGAGCCGGCTATGGTGAAAATCTCCGGTTTTCAACTAGAAATGGCTGATATGGAAGTTGCTACCGGCTGGAGCCTTAACCACACCGCTGAGTGTTTCTTCATCTCTCTTGACATGTCCTGGGCATGAATCTGTCGCATAAGGGCACTTTCTGCAAGAAAAAAAAAAGTGTTTAATTTAATGGGCTTAATGTTTTCCTAATAAAACATAAATTGATCGATATACTAACCAAAGCGCCAACAATTAGGTCCAGGAAGGTCATGCCCAGATGAGGTACTCTTCATCTGTGTATACGTTACCACCATTACCATTTAAGATGTAGTCAAAGCTCTTTTCACATGGCCCCCACGAGGTCCTCTGGAGGGATAACAGTCCAGGAGATGCTGGACGCTCAGGGTTTGGAAATTGGGAGGAATTCGTTTGCAATAGGAAAGTTGACTCGATTGCTCCCCCCATGGCAGCATAGTGCCTATGTAACTTGGGTGGAAATCATTAGTAAGTAAACAAGACTGCTGCTATAAGGGAAAAAGAATACGGGAAAAATAAAAAATAAATAAATATATACAGACAATAAAGATGCAAATAGAACTATTGCTAAGAAAAGAATTATATGAACAAATATAGTGTAAAAAAAAAAAAGTAACTCCCAATGCCGTCTTCCACGGGTTTTGGGTCCCAATACCGTCTTCGACGGTGTATGGGGAGGTTGAGATGTAGACAGCCTTACCCTTACCAAAGGTAAAGAGGCTGGTTCCATGTTCTACCATAGGTAGAAAAGGCCCTCCAGCCTTGCTGGGCATGAGGATCGAACCTTTGACCTCTGTCTCCAGAGGCAAGGGCTCTAACCACTGATCCAACCCAGTTGGTTTGAACATTAACAGAAAAATATAATATTAATAGAGTTAATTACACTTTTGGTCCCTGTCGAGGGTTAAAAATTACCGTTTTCATCCCTACTTTTCATATATTACCGTTTTGGTCCAAAAAACTTTGCTCCGTCAACGCTTTTGGTCCAATTCTTGAAACGGACGTTAAACGCCCATCACGTGATCTGCACGTGATGGGTATTTTAGTCTTTTTCTTACCAAAGGACTAAAGTTTTTTGGACCAAAACGGTAATATATGAAAGGTAAGGATAAAAACGGTAATTTTTAACCCTCGACAGGGACCAAAAGTGTAATTAACTCTTTTTCCAAATTTTCAATCATCATCAGCAACAAATTAAATGGCTGGATCTTGGTGGTGGTGGTGATGAGGTAGACGGATCTTCATGATGTGATTGTCGTCGATCTTGGTGGTGCAACGGTGGCGGTGGTGAAAATGGATATACAAACTGAAAGACCCAAACTCAAACTTTTAAAAATAAGAGAATTTTTTTTTTTTACAGATTATCCCCACTGCGGCGCAGTGGGGCTAAACCTGCCCACTGCGGCGCAGTGGGTACCTGCTGCCCAGATTTTCCAAAACTCCATCTTGACACTTAAAATCAACTTGTAACTTCCTAGCTCAAAACCAAACTTCATAATATCACATTTCTAAGTTCAAATAAGTTTTAGACTCGGAAATAAGCATGACAAAAGTATCTTTTGACCAAACATTCATTTTACAACCAAACGGGTCATTTTACCCAAGTTGACACATTACAAAAGACAACATTCAAAATTTAAAATTTCGGCATGACCCATTTGTAAAATCATCATCCAAACCTGTTACGGATTATGAGTTCCTCCAAAACATATTTAAACAAAATCAATACATTACAACTACAAAACGACCCATTTAAAATACCCAAAACTTGAGTCTAACACTAGACATCATAATAATTTTCCAAAAAGACATAACAAGAGTACAAAGAGCCGATGGTTCAAAGGGGTCGCTATGGGTCTTATTACCAATTCCATTATCCGCATTTAGCTAAAGCAATCAATATCCAAAAAGCATCTTTAACTTCAATCTTTACATTGCTTAACTTTCTTCCGTATCCGGGACCACCTATAAAAGGTAAACAACTAAAAGAATAAGCCAAAGCTTAGTGAATAATCTTGCATACGTTTATACATACGAAGGAGGGCAATGCACAAGGACTGTTGCATATAGACTATGACACCGTCGTGTCATATCTATAATACTCACCTTGCACGCTAAACACCATATATGGATCCATATAAGCTAAACAATCATGACTATCGGGGTTCTTAGGCCCCGGAGGTTCTTAGGCCTCATTTCATGTCAACTATAGGGGTTCTTAGGCCCCGGAGGTTCTTAGGCCTCATCAATACTATGCCCCACATGGGCTCAACGCCAAATCAATTACCATGCTCGGAATATCCACGTCTCATGGTAATTGACCCAACGTATACATAAAGGTATGCAAGAGTACTCACCTCCTTCGCGACCACAAATCAAAACCATCAAAACCGCAATTACACAATAGTTATGCTTCAACCTGGCAATAATTCACAAATACATATAATGTCATCAAACACACACAAGGTCACTTAGCCACATTCAATTGCATCTTAGAACCAAACCCATCTTTTATAGTCTCACATTGTTCTTAGTTTGATTTCCAACATATTCGCCTCTTACATCATTATCATAAGGCCAAACTCATTTTTATACGAAAAGTATCCTTTTCATTATTTGACCAAGGTGACTTCAAACAAGCATAACTTGAGTTCTACTCAATCTTTTTAGGTGATTCCAGTGGCCAAATTTACTTAACACACCCGGGTACATTTCATCTCTAGAGACCAACATGTTAATTATCCCTCAAGAGTGACTTCTGATCGTTTTAAAAACACAAACAGTTGTTGTCCTTACGCACAAAACAGATTTGACCTTACCGACTTCAAATAATCGTAACTTGAGTTCTAATTACTCTTTTAACATGATTCCAGTGGCCAAGTTTACATGACACATATACCTACCTTTTATCTTTAGTGACCAATATGTGAATTGTCCTCCAAAGGTGACTTCTGGTCGTTTTAAAACCAAAACTGCTGCTGTTAAACAGCTTTGACCTTACTGACTTCAAATGACCATAACTTGAGTTCTACACAATATTTCGACCTCATTCCAGTGGCCACTTCTTCTTAACACATTTTAGCACATTTTATCTTCAGTGACCAACACAAGATTTGACTCATATACGTGAGTTTTACTCGTTTTAAAAAACTGACACAGAATCATTTTTGCTGAAAGATCAGCATGACGCTACTGAATTCAAAAATTCATAACTGGAGTTCTACTTCGTATTTTCAACCCATTCCAGTGGCAAATTTGCTTAACACAATAACCTACATTTTCTTTTTAGGACTCAACAAGTGAAAACTCTGACATGGGGGTTTTTAACTCGTTTTAAGATCAGGGTCAGAATCTGTCCAACTAATTCTCACTATCATTCAACAAAATCTATCATGCAACCCAATTAAAACCCTAAATTTGATTAAATTACAAGAACCCTAACTTGTATAGAAGCAATTTAACTTAATTCAATAAAAAACCCCCAAATTCAATACTTGCATGAACCCTAATTTAAATTATAGAATAAAGTAAGAATTATACCTTTGAGCAATAACAACTAGAAAATGTAAGGATTGCAAATCTCCTTCTTCCCCTTTCTTATAATTTCGACATATACACACATATGCAAGACACCATCTCCCAATTTTAACTTGATAGAATTCTTGGATGTCATTATTATGATATTCACTCAATATTAAACCCCAAATTTAATTGTTAAGAAGAAAGGGAGAAGAATTATTATTATTATCACTAATTTAGGAATTTTCTTGAATTTGGATGATTATGATAAGCACACTTGAAGGAGATTGAACTTAATGGAAATGAAGAAAAGGAAGAAAGAGATGAAGAATAAAGAGGAGTCACAAAGGAATAGATGGCTGGCAACATCTCTATGTGCCACGTCCCTTAACAATTTTTGGTGGGTAAAAATACCCGCTAACCACTAAAGTTCCAACTAAATTAACTCCGTATCTAAAAATGAACTACTAGGAAACTATTTAAATGTTAAAACTATAATAAAGGTTTATTTTATTTGCCTTAAAATTTCGGGATGTTACAGTAACCAACAAATACATAAAATGGATAAATGAAGTTTGAAAATGGTTATGGTTGTAGAAACTTTAAACACTAGTGCTGCTGGTGGTGCAACGGTGGCGGCACCGGAAACTGCCATCTCAAAACTGTCGCCGCTGCCACTGTCACACTACCACCGATGCACTCCACCACCACCGATATTCCCATCATTTCAGATCTGTTATCGTATCTATTCTTAGCTAGTTAGTTAGGGTTTGTGAATTTTTATAGTATTGTGGGAATCAAGTGTGAGAGAGATGGAGAAAAATATTTTGTTTTGGTTGGAAGTTCTGTAAATGACAAACATATATATAACTTTATATATTAATAGTTTAAATAGATTGGTAAATGAAAAGCAAAAATAAGATGGAAAATAATGTTCCTGATGATTATTGTAGATGAAGGTATTTAATTTGTTGTTGATGATGATGAAAATTTGGAAAAAGAGTTAATTACACTTTTGGTCCCTGTCGAGGGTTAAAAATTACCGTTTTGGTCCAAAAAACTTTAGTCCTTTGGTAAGAAAAAGACCAAAATACCCATCACGTGCAGATCACGTGATGGGTGTTTAACGTCCGTTTCGAGAATTGGACCAAAAACGTTGACGGAGCAAAGTTTTTTGGATCAAAACGGTAATATATGAAAGGTAGGGATGAAAACGGTAATTTTTAACCCTCGACAGGGACCAAAAGTGTAATTAACTCTTGAATAAAATATACTTCCATGCATGTAGCATGGACAGGTCCCATTGCCCCTTGTTCACGCCAACTGAAATTTAACTCATCCTCCATATTTTTAGCTTTGGTCAAAGAAGTTACTGCGGTAAGAAACAAAAATAAATAAATGGTTAATTTCCACCGCAACGAAACAAAAGTATCATAATTAACATATCAAAATGTTGATAATGGGTCATTAAATTAAACTAATAGATAAAATGTTCATAAATTAGTACATAATATAATGTTTTCTAGTGTGTGCCCTATAGGCACATAATATGAATTAAATTATTCACCCCAATTTCCATATATACTACACAATTAATAGCTTTTAATCTTTTCTTTTTTCACTTATCTTTATTTTACCCTAGCTAAATTTTGGCTAACATAAACTTTTATTTGTCTAACCAATTTACCCTCTTTTTGTACATATTAAACTTTCACAAAAATTTTCCCTCTTAAAAATTCCCTCTTTTTTTCCCCACAGAATCTATAAAACGGTTTATGTTGTTTTTTCTTACAACAAAAATGGTGAAAAGAAACGACGGGATTTCTTTTGTCACCGTGAAGGACACCCGGAGGCTAAAGCGGTAGATCATACAAAAGAACAAAGAAATCAAAATTTAAATCCCGTTTTCTCTTTGAAATTTTAGAATTTAATTGTTAATTTTTTTATCTCTTTTGCAAGTCATAAGTGATGTTGAAGTCAAACATATTAAACATTCTGTTTGTGAAGTATCGAGTAATGAACGTGAACATGTTAATTCATTTTAACAAAATTGAATGGCATAATTAGCTTATTTTAAAAAGGGTAAAATAGGGACTTAGTGAAAAACGGAAAGATTAAAAGCAATTAATGGTGTAGTATATATGGAAATTAGGGTGGATCATTCAATTCATATTATGTGTCTATAGGGCACACGTTAGAAAAACCCTATAATGCTAATTTATACAAAAATATCCTAAAACACTAATAACTACTACATCAATGTGTCATGTTTAATTATCTATTCTAAATAAAAATTAGAAAGAATTATCAAAATTAAAATTGGAAATAAAATCAATACAATTAATACTAATGTATGGAAATTAAAGGTTAAAAATTGTGTGATAAGTCAAAATATATGCAGAAGAAAAAGACAATGAAAAACAAAATCAATAAAATTTATTACATCTATATCTATATATATTAGTATGTATGAAAATTAAAAGTATAAAATTGCAAGTGGCAAGTATATATTTAAAAAAAAAAAAAAGACAGCAAAAAAAAAATACCGAAATATGTTTGGTGACTTGGTCTGTGGCGGCTGCTTGAATTGCAAGTGGCAAGTTAGATAAGAAACAAAAAGACAGTAAAAATATATAGGTGTGAGGCAGTGGTAAATCAATAAAGAGAATGTCTTGGAGAGGGGGGTAGGGTAGGGTAGGGTAAAGTTGGAAGTTTGGGGAAAGTTGTTTGGGCTCAAAAAAAAAAATGGAAAGGTCTTTGGGGAAAACATAAAAATCCTCATTGAACACAACTTTTTTAACACAAGTCAACTGTCTTTGTAAAAATTTAAAATCGTTCCTGTGTTTGTAGCACATGGACAATTTTTGTAATATTCCCTTTAAGCTAAATTTTGCTAAAGGCAATGTCTTAAAAATAAGTTGAATGAATTTGGTGATTAAAAATGGTTGATCCGGTTAAACCGGCTGTTACAATCGGTTGACTAAAAACACAAAAGTATACATACGATTTATACATACAATCATCGCATGAACAAAAAGTATCAAGATTCTTTTTTTTTAAACCAAAGACAAAATAAGTAAACTTTAAAACCTTTTGGGGGGAAAGAAAAACAAAACAAAAAACCAGTACTTTTTTTTTATCATCCGGACCCGGTCCCATCCCAAAGCCATTTGGTTCTAACTACGTTTTGTCAAACACTTTCAACATAAAAACTGCTAATGCAGTAATGCATCGAATTCTACCATTGTCCACATGATTTTTGTCTAGCTTAATATTTTTGTCGTAATAAAATCAATAAAAAATCAAAGGTGAATGTGTTACTTTTATATAGTACTCGTATAATTATAGTTGGGATGACTTTACAAACAATATGCATTCTTAATGGATATGTGTCATCAATTTATAACAACATTACCTTTTGACACACGCCTAAATTAATTCAACCCATAAATATAAACATTGTGACCAATAATAATAAAAAGCCATCAAAAAGTATCAAGATTCTTTTTTTTTAAACCAAAGACAAAATAAGTAAACTTTAAAACAACATTTATCCTTCTAGTATTTCAATGAGTTGGAAAACACCAACATTACTAGTTTGAATAACTTTGGCTCCATTCTATAAACAGAACATTAGAAAAAAAGATAACAAGAAAAAGAACACATTTTCATAGTGAATGAGTGAGTGGTGTGCCGGAAAAGTAATGTCCGGCAAATGTATGCATCACTATACTACTTTTTAAATGGGCTTAAAAACACACACACATTCATTCATATTTTTCTAAGTGTTTAGCTACAACAACTTTCACCAACTTTCATTTGCATTTTTAGAGGTTGGCAAATGACATTCAATATGATAAGAATATATGTGCTAGTGATATCATGGTTACTAGCTACCATTCGGCTCTCTATAGTTGTTGGGGTTTCTCTTTCGATTTTCGATTTTGGAGATGTAGATTTAGCACCAACATTGGCTTCCAAAACTTCTGCAGTTGGTGACCCTGGAATGAAAAGAGATGGACTAAGAGTTGCTTTTGAAGCATGGAATTTTTGTAATGAAGTTGGTGTTGAAGCACCTTCTATGGGTAGTCCTAGAGCTGCTGATTGTTTTGATCTCGTTTCGGGTGGTAATGATTGTATTCTTTTTATTCCTTATTCATACTACAAATAAACAGTTTCGAAAAAAACACATTTTTGTTTTTTTTGAAACTGTTTATCTAGATAGTGAAATAAACTTTTGATAAGCATTTTACAAGCTGTTTGTTATGTTCTAACAAAGAGCTTGAGAACTGCTTATCTAACAAACATTTTGCAGATTGAATAAGCAAGGACAGAAGCTCTCTTGATTCTGATTGTAGTCATGTGTCTTGATAGGTAAAGATGGATATCGCCTAAATCACAAAGTGACTGAAGACGATAACCGGCTAGGTATAGGTGACTCGTTTTATGGATTAAGTCCAAAAGCGCTTAACGACCCAGACCTTTATGCAGCCGCGAAAGAGGTTTATCTCGGCAACCTATGCCAAGTGGCTGAAAACAGCACAAACCCATGGCAGTTTTGGATGGTCATGTTAAAAAATGGAAACTATGACACCACTTCCGGACTATGTCCACAGGATGGTAAAAAGGTGCCACCATTTCCCCCGGGCCGGTTCCCTTGTTTTGGAAATGGGTGTATGAACCAACCCATTTTAGCCCATCAGCCCACATCCATCACATGGTCCGGGCCTAATAAAACGGTCATTGGTTATGGGTCAGATTCTGTTGATACCAATTTTTTTGTCACACCCCGTCGTAGCGGAAATACAGGGTTAACAAAGAATTGCGTACTAATCAGAAGGTTAATAGAGATTACATCCATTTATGCCAATACAAGTCAATACAAGTACAATCGTTCAAAGTGTGGACCCCAAAATACGGATACAAATCATCCTCATTTGGAACTGGGCCCACTGAATACAAGTTCAATAAATTGGACAGTCAAATACAACTAAAGCCAAAAGCATGAGAGTCCTCAATGTCTGATGCTAATTGTACGTCCAAAGTCAAAAGATTGGCCCTATTATGCCAAATACGATTCCACGACTTACTGATGGTCACCTGAAAAGCATGAAATTTGAGAGGATCAACTATCGAAATAGTTGGTGAGTTTACAGTGTTTGACTAAAAGATCAATCGTCGTTTGTTGTAGTTATTTAATACAGGACGGTCCAGACCGAAGTCCGACCATGATACGAAGACAAGACGGTCCAGACCTAAGTCTGACCTCAATATAAAGACAAGACGGTTCAGACCGAAGTCTAACCTCAGTATAAAGACAAGACGGTTCAGACCGAAGTCTAACCTCAATATATAGACAAGACGGTTCAGACCGAAGTCTAACCTCAGTATAAAGACAAGACGGTTCAGACCGAAGTCTAACCTCAGTATAAAGACAAGACGGTTCAGACCGAAGTCTAACCTCAATATAACTACATGAGGGGGGATCATTTTAGTTCGTCAAAACACAAGGAACAGTTTAGTCAGCCGACAACATGGCAAGTCAAGACATATAGATCGATTTTCATAAGACATGTATACACATTTTTAGACAGCCGTCTCATGGCAAATATAAGACAAATGATTTCATTTACCAAATCTCATGGCGTAGACAAAGACAAATCATTTACAAAGTAGTCGTGTATACAGTACATGCTTTCAGGCCCAAGTAAAGGAAAAAGGGCGCCATAAACTCACCTTAGCGATCACAGAGCTAAAAGTATGAGTAGTCCGAGAAAATGAGCAGTCTAGTCTCCACGTCTATCCAAAACCTAGGATATGAGTACCAATGGTGAGGATCAAATCTCACGACGACAAGTATCCTACGTACAACTACTTAGCTATAGACCCTAGAATGCCATGACCGAGAATGTGATTTAAACTTTCATTTTATTTAACTTTAGTCGGTAATATCAATGACATTGTCATTATAAGGTAGTCTAAAGTACCATTCGATATTCACCAAGTTCAAACGTTCAAGTTATCAAAAACTAAAAATGTCAAACAGCACAGATCCTCGCGGCGCGAGATCCAAGGATCGCGGCGCGATTATCATTTTACACTACATCGCGGCGCGATATAAGACCTGAACGAGCAAAATGCAGTTTTTCGACCATTTTCGCCAAACCATAACGACTCCAAATGGATTTCTTTCATTTCTAACAGGTGTTAACATGTTCAAAAGACCTGAAACATACCGTTTCGCCAAATCATTTCGCCATTTCAATCATTTTGACCAAAAACCAAATTCTAAATCAATATTTCCTTTAATTGCCAAAACCCTAGTTTCATACCACTTTCATAGGCTTCTAATTCAAATATATACTAACTGAAATAAACCCTTAAATGAATTTAAATGAAATCAAAGTTTGAGAAAGTTACTTACCAATTGGTGTTCTTGAGATAAAGATGAAGATGGAGATGATGAAGATGCCAATACCCTAATTATAGCTTTAAAATCCCTAAATCTTTCCTTTGCAAAACTGATGTAGAAGAAGACTAGAGAGATTGAGAGTATTTGGGTGATTTGTGTGTTTTGTGTGGTGTGTGTGTGTTGGTGTTGATCAAAAGGAGACAGAGAGATAGGGGGGGGGGCTTGGTGTTTCCCTCCCTGCCTTTCATTTACATTTTGGTCCATGTGGCCAAAATTAGATTTATACCTTACCCCTAATTTGGTAAAATGCTTACGATTAAATACCGTTTGACTAATAGGTTAAAATGTAAAGTAATGGTATTTTCCTTCGTGTCATTTTAATTAAGACAAGTCAATAAAGTTTCGTCAAAGTGAACTTTACAATATTAAGTCTAGATAGTCTTTTTATTTCGTACAGGACATAACCTTTAAATATAAATTTAAAGTTATTTTAAAGACTCGGCATTCGTCTAGATAGCTAATAGTCTACGTCAACAAGATACGTCTACTTTGACTAAGTCAAAAGTCCAAAGTCTAATAAGTTCCACGTCAAATGACTGTCTAATTGAGATTAGGACTAACCCGATGTTAATAATTACGAGTTGTCACAGTTTCAACGGGACCTATGATTTAGGCCCGGGGACCAGTGGTGGTGGCAATGTTTCATATTTTGAAGTAACTTGGAAGAAAAGAGTTGGAGTTGGTAGTTGGGAGTTTAACCATAAACTCAAGACATCAAAGTCATACCCATGGCTGATGTTATACCTTAGAGCTGATGCAACCAAAGGCTTTTCTGGTGGATATCACTATGACACAAGAGGCATGCTTAAAACAGTATGTTCACTACTTTCTTTCTATTTTAAATTTATTTTCTATATTAAAAATTTTACATGTAATATAGTATCTCTACCTTTAATAATCAACTATACGCATTCTGGTAGGTTGGTTAGGACATTAGGGATGGACGTCTTTCGTTTTTTAGGTTGCCGGGGTCCGTCTTTTCACATGTTTTTTCTCTATTTTCTGCCTAGCCCAATGTCTTTTTTTTTCCGTCTCGCACTGGATCATTAATCCTCAACACCGCCCATGGATTCTACCATTTTGGTTCATAAAGTGTTACTAAAGAGAATATCATTGTATTTGCCTTTACCATGAAAAAAGGAATATGAGCTAGTGCTTGTTGGGTCACCAAACAATTGAAAAGAATGACATGTTATTGACTTTAGTAGTACATTTATTATTGAGCATAACATGCAATGGGCCAGGATCGGTGTGCCCCGAGTCTCATGGGTAGACAGGTAGAATGTTTCTACCTCATTTAATTTTATCTTATTTCCCTTATTCTCCAAAACATTTTGTGTTGGTTTTGTGTTTATTTTTAAAAGAAACCAATGGGTCAATGACCATGTCAGTCTTTTTCTGAATGGCTTCGATTTTGAGTGACAGTGAACTTGAAACTGATGAATTAGTCAGCCAAAATTCGGACACCACGAGTTCAAAATATAAGAATACAAATGACATTGAGTCGTAAGTTGACTCGTAAATGAAATAAGTGAGCTTGAAAGAAGTCCAGCCGAGACGAGTTTATTTGTTCAAAATGCAACCAAAACTCAGTCAACTCGGTCAAATTTGGTCTTAAATTTTTTTTGGGCAACTAATTCTCTTGGATTAAACCATAATGTATGTTGTATTTCTCTAAACAGCTCCCAGAGTCCCCAAATTTCAAAGTCAAACTAAGTCTAGATGTGAAGAAAGGTGGTGGACCAAAGAGCCAGTTCTATCTGATAGACATGGGGAGTTGCTGGAAAAACAATGGAAAACCTTGTGATGGAGATGTATTAACCGACATTACAAGATACAGTGAAATGATCATAAATCCCGAGACCCCAGCATGGTGCGCCCCAACCGGGCTTGGAAACTGCCCGCCTTACCACATTACTCCCAACAACACAAAGATCTTTAGAAATGACACTGCAAGATTTCCATATGGGGCTTATCATTATTATTGTGCTCCTGGGAATGCAGAACACTTGGAGAAACCATACAGCACTTGCGACCCGTATAGCAATCCACAGGCACAAGAAATTGTACAGCTGCTGCCTCATCCGATATGGGCTGAGTATGGGTATCCCACAAAACAAGGAGGTGGGTGGGTCGGGGATGCCAGGACTTGGGAGCTTGATGTAGGTGGCCTTGCTAGTAGACTTTACTTTTATCAGGTGAGTTTTGCTACTAGTAAGTTACATTTATAATGAACTCGGAGCTGGTAAATTGGGTGGGTTGGGTAATCAGGTTGATTTGAGTTGGGCCAAAAACAGTTGGTTTATAAATATATTTACAAGTGATATTTTTTCAGTAAAGTACGCGTTGGACTATCGATAAACTATATAATCTTTATCGGGCATTCATAAATTAATGGGTCAGAAAGGGTCGTGTCAATGACCTTTAAATTATAGATTAGTGCTAGTTTGTAATCATGTAAATAGATTTGTCCTTGTGGTTAATCTTGATTATAAGGAAGGTTGTTAGAATAATTAACCAAGGACTATCTTGTAATTAGGGAGGGGGTTTAATGCAAATGTTAAGCCTATATAAACCCCCTCACCCCTCATTGTAATTAGCCTTTGAAATATAATTTACATTTCTCCCTTTCTCTCTCTAGCTCTCTCTCTCACACACACATCACTTAATCACGATTTAGCATAGTTTACAATTGGTATCAGAGCAAAATCACAACTTGTGTTAGATCCATTGCTTGATTTTGTTCAATTTTTGGCTAAATTGTGTTTTCC
>CM067168.1:25851117-25880709 GCA_034093135.1 Erigeron breviscapus
TACTCTAACAACCTATATGTCGGACAAGCGACTAATACTCATGGTATGTATCGTCTAGATTTACAAGAAGATACAATTTCTGATCATGATGGATCCAGAAATGATGTTTCTGTTATTGATATAAGTAGTGATAGTGATTGCGAAATTTCTGGCAACATAACTAGCAGTGTGGCTAGTAATGTACTCAGCTTTAATATTAATGCTATTGATTTTTCTGGTTATATTGCCTGTTCAATTTCTTTATGGCACAAACCGTTTAGCACACACGAATTTTAAAAACATTGAAAAAAAAGAATCAAAAGGTTTGCTAATTAGAAAACAAAGATTTTGATAATATGTAACCCCCAAGCCAAGGCTCAGAATATCACGGAAATCATATAGCACAAGGTGGGATTAATGTAGAACCTGAACTAAATACAAATAAAGGATTCAGGGAATCCATACAGTAAGGGGAACAAGTCTCAAAATACAACAGGAGCAAGTAACCATCAAGTTTACAAACGACATCAAAATAAGGCTATCAATCCTAAATACAATGCAACATAAGGCAAATGGATCCTTGATCCATATAAGTCCAGTCCGGGTTCAATCAGCAAGCAAACAAATCAAACTCCACGTCCTGGATAACCTGGTTACCTGAAAAGTGTACTAAGCATAGTCAACACAAGGTTGGTGAGTTCGTAGTAATGGTCCATAAAGAACCATCGTCAATAATCACAATATACAAGTAGAGGTGAAAACATGACTTACAGTGAGCCTCTAAGTAACACAATATCGTCCACAATCAAGGTTACACAAACAAGTAAGCGTGTAATAAATGTGCACAAATGATGTAAATATCAATACAAGTGCTAAATGCATAAACAGTCATAATGCATATCATAATGTATATCAAATTCGTATCAACCATGCCACAAATGCACCAAATAGGGTGTGCCTGCGTGTAGACCGCTTAAACAGAATATACATGCGTGTGAACCGCGTATATAAATAGGCTATGCTTGCGTGTGAACCGCGTATGAATATATATATTATGCTTGCGTGTGAACCGCGTACAAACACCAACCACAAATTCAACAATCATCAACCATCAATAACTAATTCAAAAATAAACTACACGCACATACACTTAGGAGGATTCTACTTTCATCAAGTTCTAGATGCTTATGTATAGGGTCACCCGCAGCCTTCCCACCACATCTAGAACTCTTTGAAGGCATAACCGACTTCCATGTATGCACGTCCATCCTAAATAGTAATAATAATAATAATAATAATAATAATAATAATAATAATAATAATATATATCGCAATCCTTTACTAAAATCAATCATAACTACATTGCACATACATTTCATACGATTTTACTTTTAAGGAATCATAGATGCTTATATATAGGGTCACCCGCAGCCTTCCACCACATCTACAACTCATTAAAGGTATCCTGTATGTACACTATCCTAATCACAATATCAAATCACTACAAGATCATATGGGGTAAAGCAACATCGCATAATAAATGAGTACGCGAATTATTAACGTCAGATCATGTGTCATACGTATGTAAGACCATGATGTATATCAAATGCGTATCAATAACGTCATCAATGCAACAATAAAAGTATGTTTGAGTGTGCACCGCACAAGTCAAGTATAACAAAGCGTATATGAACATCCCAACACATTCCCAATATCCATCAATTCCTCTAAACAACGCGTACATCCACTTCGGAGGGTTTTACTTTCATCAAGTTCCATATGCTTATGTATAGGGTCATCCGCAGCCTTCCCACCACACCTAAAACCCTTTGAAAGTAAAGCCGACCTCCATGTATGTACTTCTATCCTAGAGAGTTACAATATCACAAACACATTCGTAAACCATCACTCGATCAATCATAACTATCTACCAAACGACAATCAATCAGAAATTAACTAGACAGGCAATCAAGTCAACCAAACAAACACACAACACGTATATGTACACTTTCAGCCCGAATCTCTATTGAGTAGGGAGCTACGAAACTCACCTGATCGGCAAAGAAGTTAAATTTGATATAAAGTCAAGTTACTGTCGTTCAATGATCACTTCACATCCAACACCTAAATATCGATCATATACATTCATATCAACACACATAAACACATATACGTAGTTATTAAATATTCGGCAAAACCCTAATTAGGTTTCCAAAGTGCTTCTCGATGTTAAACGACTTCTAAGACTCTCAATCAATGTTATATAAGATAAGAAGTAAATTAGATTAAGGCTCGACGCGTAAAAAGGTCCAGAAAGTCAAACTATGTCAAACAAGGAAATTTCAGAAAAACAAAGGCCGTAACTTACGGCCTACAGGGGCGTAAGGTATGGTGGTCAAAATTACAACTGGCGTAGCTTACGGCCCAAAGTGGCGTAAGCTACGGCCCTCTAGAAAAGTCATTTTTGGCGTAAAAGTTGGCGTAAACAGAAGCATTTTGGCGTAAGATGGAAGGATCGGCGTAAGCTACGCCCAAAGGGCCGTAACCTACGCCCAATGAAATTTGTACCAGCGTAACCTACGCCTCATAGGGCCGTAGGTTACGCCCCCTTCTGGGCAGCAACACTACCAGCAGCAGTTTTAGTGCAGAAAAACGAACCAAATACCCCAAAAATCGACCCAAACCATTCCAAAACAAGTTGTAAGGACTTGTAACTCATTTTGAAGTATAACCAAACATCATTAACCATAAATACACATAACCCAACCCAATTTAACACTAAAATGATGCAAGATGAAGATGAAGAAATGGAATGGGTTTTGCTTTTGCTTTTTACTTGAGAGGGAAAAGAGAAGAGAAAGATAGATAGAAAGAATGAGAGAAGGAAAAGAAGGATAAGGAGGGAAATGGGTCATAAAGGGCTGATGGGTCGTGGACGACCCACGGGCTGACCCGTTTCTCTTCTCAAGCCAAAAATACAATCGTTATTCATTTAAACACAGATCAAAGCACATTATTGACCTGAATACAACACATTGTCATTTAATTCATAAAACGACCCAAATAACTTCCACATTGTCATTTACTCACTAAAATGACCCGAATAGTGCATTAACTTATTTTGTTAGTCATATTACACGTAAAGTCAACGGGTCAAAATTCACGGATGTTACATGTGAAACCTGTGTAAAATCAAAGTTTACTAAGAAACCTTTTCCAAAGGTTAAGCGTAATACTACTCTGCTAGAACTAATTCATTCAGATATTTTTGAACTGAATGGAATCCTTACCCGCCATGGTAAGAGATATTTTATCACTTTCTGCGATGACTCAAGCCGTTATTTATATGTTTATTTATTGCGAACAAAAGACGAAGCTTTTGACGCATTTAAACTATATAAGGCTGAGGTTGAAAATCAACATGAGAAACGCATAAAGATTCTGCGCACTGATAGAGGCGGAGAATACTTTAGTCAAGAGTTTGATACATTTTGTGAAGAAAATGGTATCATACATGAAAGGACCGCACCATGGTCTCCCCAGCAGAATGGTTTGGCTGAGAGAAAGAACCGAACCTTGGTAGAGATGGTCAACTGTATGTTGAATCAATCAGGTTTACCAAATTATATGTGGGGGGAAGCTATATTAACTGCTTGTCATGTACATAATAGAATCACTAGTCGTGTGATTCCTACAAGTCCATATGAGCTATGGAAAGGTAGAAAACCAAATCTACACTATCTCAGAGTATGGGGATGTGTAGCCTACTATCGAACACCTGATCCTAAGAGATCCAAACTGGGAGACCGAGCTATGAAAGGCATATTCATTGGATATGCTCCACATAGTAAGGCCTATAGAATTTTGGATGTTGAATCAGGTGAAGTAGTAGAATCCAGAGATGGAGATGTGGAATTCTTTGAGGATAAGTTTTCTAGAGATGATGAAAACTCAACCTCACCAACAGCTCCAAATACTTCTCATGATAGGACTCAATCTTCAAAAGTTGTTGAAGAACCAAGGAGAAGTACAAGGGCTAGAAAAGAAAAGAATCTAGGAGATGACTTCGTTTCTTATCTGGTTGAAGGAACACAAAAGCATGTGACGAGTCAGGTCATATTCGCCATTAATTTGGATGATGATCCTAAAACCTACAGTGAAGCCATGTCATCAAGGGATTCAATTATGGGAAATGGAACTTGGGAGTTAGCTGATCTACCCAAGGGAAAGAAACCCATAGGATCCAAATGGATTTTCAAGAGAAAGTATCATCCAGATGGATCCATTTCTGCCTATAAAGCAAGATTAGTTGCTAAGGGATTCAGGCAGAGAGAAGGAATCGACTATTTTGATACCTATGCACCAGTTGCTAGGATTAGTTCTATTAGAACTCTCATAGCAATTTCTGCATTGAAAGGATTGTACATTCATCAAATGGATGTGAAGACAGCCTTTCTTAATGGGTATCTAAAAGAGGAGATTTACTTGGAGCAACCTGAAGGGTTTGTTGTACCCGGACAAGAGAGTAAAGTGTGTAGACTTATTAAATCTCTCTATGGTTTGAAACAAGCTCCTAAACAGTGGCATGAGAGATTTGACACCACTGTAACTGCTTTCGGGTTTCAGCATAGTAGTGCTGACAGATGCATTTATACAAAATGCAAAGCAGAATATACCATAGTAATCTGTCTCTATGTTGATGATATGTTGATCATTAGCAATCACTTAGATGGTATTTCTGAGACGAAGAAATATCTATCCTCGAACTTTAAGATGAAAGATCTCGGAGAGGTAGATACTATACTTGGTATTAAAGTGAAAAGAGACGGAAGTCAAATTTCTCTGTGTCAATCTCATTACATAAAAGTTGAATTCTGGAAGAGCAGTGGCTCAACTAGAGTATGCAAGTGCTATTGGTAGCATGATGTATGCTACACATTGTACTCGCCCTGACATTGCTTTCGTTGTAAGCAAACTCAGTCAGTATACTGTCAATCCAGATATTGAGCACTGGAAGGCAGTTGGAAGGGTACTTGGTTATTTGAAGAGAACAAGCACCCTAGAATTAACATACACGTCTTCTCCTAGAATACTAGAAGGGTATTCTGATGCTAGCTGGATTGATCACACTAGTGACTCTAAATCTACGAGTGGGTGGATTTATACTCTAGCTGGAGGAGCTATTTCTTGGATGAGCAAGAAACAGACATGTATAGCTCACTCGACGATGGAGGCCGAGTTTATTGCTTTAGCTGCTGCAAGCAAGGAGGCAGAGTGGATTAGAGATCTACTTATGGATATCCAGTTGTGGGATATCCCGATATCGTCAATTCCCATATATTGTGACAGTGAGGCCACACTGTCCAAAGTATACAACGCAGTGTATAATGGGAAATCAAGACATATCGGACTTTGACATAATTTTGTGAGACAACAAATTGAAAATGGTACCATCAAAGTTGTCTATGTCAAGACAAGTAGGAACTTGGCAGATCCTCTTACCAAACCTCTGACGAGAGATTTGGTACTAAATACCACGAGAGACATGGGTCTAAAACCACAATAGAATCATTAGTGATGGAAACCCAACTTGGTTTTAGTACTCCTAATTCACAAGTTTAAAGGGTAACAACGAAGTCATTATATGATAGAAGGTACTATCAATTTTGATAGATCCATGTGAGGTATATGATAGTACGCCATTGCAGAGAAAAAGGTTGAGCTAAGACTCTTAACAAAGTTTATGGAGACATCTAAGCAATGAAGATGTTGTGAAACTTTGCCTATCTGATCTAGAGGTGGTGCCGCCTCAAATGAAGATAAGTGGTTTATCTTCTAGAGGGTCATGAAAAGGATTTATAGCGCATGGCCATATTCGCGCTCAGTGAGAACGCAAAGATGACAGGTGATGTGTGGGGGTAAACCGAAGGGGTTAACAGGTTCTTGGTTTAAATCCAAAGGATACCATTGAATCGATCTTTTCTTGTTTATCAACATTAAACGGGTTTAATCTTCGTGACACCTAAGTAACATTATCTGTCTGAATGAAAGGAAACATTCCAACTTGGTGGGGGATTGTTGGAAATTTTATGTGTAGGAAGGAAATTATGCAAGTTGGCATGTTTACCTTTGTCCCACATAAGAGGAGAATAGATATGTGTGTATGTTTTTATGAGATTTATCTCTATTATAATGTGAATAGGATATCGAGTCTCAAATAAACATTAAGATATACGGATATATATATCCGGATATATATACCTGTATATATTATTATTAATCACCTAGCCGCCTCTAATAAAGAAAAGAAGTCAGCATTACATTACAAAACATGATTGAGGAGCAGGTTAGTTTTTTGTAATGTTGAGTTTGTTTACTCATTTACTTTAATAAATGGCCGATCAAGACAAAAGGGAGTTTGTTTTGCATCTTTATTTTATTAAATGGCTGATCAATATTAAAAGA
This sequence comes from Erigeron breviscapus, assembly GCA_034093135.1. Classification (NCBI taxonomy): domain Eukaryota; kingdom Viridiplantae; phylum Streptophyta; class Magnoliopsida; order Asterales; family Asteraceae; genus Erigeron; species Erigeron breviscapus. Next base: position 25,857,562 of record CM067168.1, read on the forward strand.
AGGTTGAGTTCAGTATTGGAAAAAAAGAAGTAATCATTTTTTCATATTTGCTATTAACAGAACTCTCTCAACTTTTTGATCATCATTACTTGTTTAGATAAAAAGAGAGCCAAAGCATGAGTTTGGTTCTAGGTGATTAACACACTTAATATTCTGTAGCTCTGAACTTTCTTGTTCTTGTTTCCGAGTAATCAACTTTGTGTTTATTGCTTATTTCTAAGCTGTAGAAATAACAATATTCTGCATTAAATCCTGGGGGGTTACGCTGAAGCTTACAGCCGTTAGAGCGCGTAATTTCCTTTAAGGACAGGTGTTGTATCCGTGCAGATCAGTGTTTGTGATCCAATATTACAGGTGGTAATATATATTGTTTCATATCTTCATTATTCGGTATTATATTATTTGTAATATTTCAATTACCCTCGTGATAATTAATCTGTGTAATTATCATATTGTTTGAAAGCTACAATTTACATTTCTTCCATTATATCTTTATCATCTTGTATTACTATTATCTTGTATAATTGTGATTGGTTTTATATTGTTGATTCAAGATCATCTATTTCTAACACGTTATCAGCACGATGCTCTGAATCAAGAAGACCAACAAAGCAAAAGGGTTGTCATCAAAATCAAGGTAAGCGTTTCATTAATAAATATAAACTAATAACATAACTACCATGTTAAAAAAATAAAATCAGTACAGAGAACTTCTTACTATTAACATTCTAACAATTATGGGACTACTAACAATCTAACATTTATTTATGTAATCTAACATTTATTTACGCATCTAACATTTATTTATGTAATCTAACATTTATTTATGTAATCTAACATTTATTTACGCATCTAACATTTATTTATGTAATCTAACATTTATTTACGCATCTAACATTTATTTATGTAATCTAACATTTATTTACGCACCTAACTTTTACATTTATGTCAAGTAATTCTTATTTATGTAATATAATATTTAATTATGTTTACTAACGTGTGTGATGAGCAAGATAACTGTTGTCTTTATCCATATATATATATCTATATATATATATATATCCATAAAATAAATTATATACTTTCTCAAGATTCTAATATTTATCTTGTTTATGTTTAGTAATAAAATGACAAGTATTGCAAAGCTTGAATTTTTAGCTCTGAAAAATTCTGGAGAAAACTATATGCCTTGGACAGCAAATGTAAAAAGACACCTAAAGTCAATGGGCGTGTTAGATACAATTACAGAAAACAACACATGTGATGAGCAAGACAAAGCAACAGCTGCTGTCTTTATCCATAAACACATCGATGAGATACTACAGTTGGAATACTTTAATTACGATGATCCAAGTGTTTTATGGGAAAATTTAAAAAGCAGATTTGACCATCAAAAGGGATTCACTACTCCCTATGGCCAAAGCTGAATGGGACAGTCTCAGATTCCAAGATTTCAAAAGTGTAAATGATTACACATCTGCTCTGTTAAAATTATGTTCAAGGTTTGAGTTTTGTGGGCAACCTAAGACCGAGGAGGAAAAGTTAGAAAAAACATATTCTACTTTCCATGTATCACACATACATTTACAACAAAATTATAGGTTGCAAAAGCTTAAAACATATTCTGAGTTGAATATGATTCTCATTATTCAAGACAAAAATAACGAGCTATTAATGAAAAACCATCAAGCTCGTCCCACAGGATCATTAACAATACCAGAAGCAAATATTGCTTATAATAATGATCATAATGGACGAAAATGGGAACAAGGCCGTGGACGAGGCCGTGGACGTGGTCGAAACAATTTTGACCGGACTCATTTTAGTGGTCGCAACCACTCATTTAAATGGAACAATAATCGTGGTGTCGTGGTCGCGGTCGTGGTCGTGGTCGTGGCCAAAGAACTAATAATTACCACGCTCCACAGAATAACAATTTTAACCAACAAAATAAGAATGGAAATGAAGCTGGTGTATCCATAAATAATGAAAGTTCTTGTTTTAGATGTGGAAGTACAAATCACTTGGCAAAGACTTGTCGTACACCTTCACATCTATGCCAACTATATCAAGCATCTCTGAAAGGAAAGGAAATGGAAGTAAATCATATCGACAATGTTGACAATATAGATACTGGTTTGAACCATATCGAAAATTTTTACAACATCAATACTGAGCTCAACAACTCAGACTTTTTCAATGAACTAGAACCATGAAAGAAATATTATTAAAACCCAGTAATATGTGTGTATTTTTTGTATTTACGAATAAAACTATGTTTAATTATTTTTCTTATGCAATGTAAAAGCTCTTTGTTTTGTAAATTCGTAATGTTTTCAATACACTTCTTATTTTTCTTTACATATGAAGATTAAAAATGAATATCATCGAAACAGAAGATCAAACAAACAATGCAGACATATGTATAGCAGACAGTGGTGCCACACATACTATTCTAAAATCTCAAAAATATTTTTATGAATTGAAACCAACAAAAGGAAACATTAATACAATATCAGGTCCTTCAAACTTGATAGAAGGAGTGGGAAAAGCTAATATTGAATTAACTAACGGTACAAAGCTTTTAATAGAGGACGCTCTATTTTCCCCAAAATCAACAAGAAATTTGTTGAGTTTCAAGAATATATATCACAATGGATATGATACTCAGTCAAGGACTGATAAAAGTAAAAATATTTATATATTGTAAAGAAAGATCGCATATTTGAGAAACTGCCAATGCTCCAATCGGGTTTGCATTATACATATATAAATGTGCCTCATGCACATATGGCAGTCAAAGAAGATTATTGTGATTTAAATTTATGGTATGACAGATTAGGCCATCCAGGAACTATAATGATGAAAAGGATCATTGAAAATACACATGGACATTCATTGAAAGTTAAAAAGATCCCTAAAATAGATAAAATGCATCTGTGTATATCATGTTCTCTTGGTAAATTAATTATAAGGCCTTCACCATCAAAAGTTGAAAAGGAATCACCTATGTTTCTTGAAAGAATTCAAGGTGATATATGTGGACCAATTCATCCACCATGTGGACCATTTAGATATTTCATGGTCTTAATAGACGCATCTACCAGATGGTCTCATGTCTCATTATTATCAACTCGTAATGTAGCTTTTGCAAAATTTCTGGCACAAATTATTAAATTACGAGCACATTTTCCTGATTATACAATTAAAAGAGTGAGACTTGATAATGCGGGTGAATTCACATCACGTGCTTTTAATGATTATTGCATGTCCATTGGAATTATTGTTGAGCATCCAGTTGCTCATGTACATACACAAAATGGTTTAGCTGAATCATTAATCAAACATCTTCAGTTAATAGCTAGACCATTAATAATGAGAACAAAACTCCCTGTGACTGTTTGGGGCCATGCAATTTTACATGCTGGATCATTAATCCGTATGAGACCAAGCGCAAATCACAAGTACTCTCCCATACAACTTGTCTCTGGCCAAGAGCCAAATATTTCCCACCTTAAAGTTTTTGGATGTGCAGTATATGTCCCAATTGCACCACCAAAACCCACAAAAATGGGACCTCAAAGAAGGTTGGGAATATATGTTGGATATGATACACCTTCTATCATAAGGTATCTTGAACCTTTAACTGGTGATGTCTTTACAGCTCGATTTGCTGATTGCCAATTTAAAGAGGAAATTTTCCCTGAATTAGGAGGAGAAAACAAAATGAAAGAAAAAGATTTGTCATGGAATGAACCTTCATTATTATATCTTGATCCCAGAACAAAACAATGTGAAACAGATGTTCAAAAGATAATACATCTACAAGAAATTGCAAATCAGTTACCTGATGCATTTACTGATACACAAAGAGTAACTAAATCTCATATACCTGCTGTTAATGCTCCGGCTCGAGTTGAAATTCCAAGTAAGCAAATAAATGAAAATATGTCTCATGAATCCCAGAAATGTTTGAAACGTGGGAGGCCAATCGGTTCAAAGGATAAACATCCTCGAAAAAGAAAAGGTCCTGAAAAGGAAATTGACCATAAAGAAAACAATTCAAGTATAGAAACCTTCCCTCAGGAAGAAGTAAATGATTCCATCAAAGAATTGTCGATCAATTATGGTCATACACATATATTATGGAACCGATTTGAAATAGAAAATAATAATGATATATTTTCTTATTCTGTAGCCAGTGAGATTATGAATGAAGACGATGATCCTGAGCCAAAATGTGTAAATGATTGTCGAAATCGACAAGACTGGGATAAATGGAAAGATGCTATGCAAGTTGAATTAAATTCACTTAACAAAAGAAAGGTTTTGGGCCCATTATTCTTACACCTAAGACAGTAAAACCTGTGTAACACCCCAACTAAGGCGGAACGTTGAGATGTACAGAAAGTCGAGTATTCAAGGCAAAGGATAATAGATAACATTCACCATAGCTTTATTGGATAAAAATAATTTTACAATGCACAAGCATGTGAACCAATTCCCAAGTACAATACGTCTACTATACTTGGATATTGAGTCCACGAAACAAATAACAAATACATGAGATGGTATACTACAATGATCAGGGCGGATTCCATTGCCCGTCACAAGGTTTGATCTTTAACTCCAAAGTGCAATGCAAACAATCATGATGCATATAATTCCTCAAAGCTTACGCTAATTCCTGAAAAGCATGAAGAAAAAGTGTCAACTACAAAAACGTAGTTGGTGAGTGCATAGGTTTACAAGTAAATCTTGTTACATATCCATTTCAAAATAGTTGAGAAATCCATGGTAAATTATAACGTTCTCATTTGTCACATTTATCGTGAGAGAAAAATATATCAATCGATTAATCATTTATCATACCAAAACCATTTGGTCATCAATGCTTCAATATTGCCAAATTCAACAACCTTCAAGATTCCATATAAGGTCCAATACCCAAACCGTATGTTCAATCCACAATTTCCATCCATAATAATATCAATACCTCTTGGTCAATGGTAAGACTACCATGGCATAATTTGATGAGATTGTTCTTGAGCCACTACTAAGACCGGTTATGTCCCAATAATCAGATATAATGTCCCAAATGATAAGATAATGATAAGCACATGCTGTCAATCATGTGCATAAAGATAACCAAGGGTCGTGCCATGGAGACGCCCATAAATATATAGTAGTTAGAGCACCGCGAGGCCAGACTGGCGATGAAGGTGGCCACAAAGGCAAACCAAACATCCCACCGTTACCTATAATAGTGAATGAGGGGACAAGTCCTAGTTGCGCAACCCTCTAACTACAGGCCTCAAATGAGTTAATAGTAGTGTACAGGGGACCACCGTTTGACAGTACTCAAGCTCATCATTACATATAACACGTTGAACATACAATATAATTCCCATATCATTATCATTGTTTCAAAGAATCATTTCATAAGAGAAAGTCATTTTAATTAATATGCTTTTCACCCCGCAAGTAAAATGTAACATCCGTGAATTTGACCATTTGACTTTACGTGCAATTTGACTAACAATTTAAGTTAATGAAATATTTGGGTCGTTTTGTGACTAAATGACAACGTGGTATATTCGTCGGGTCGATAATATGTTTTAACCGGTGTTTAAATGCCTAACGTTTGTAATTTGGCTGGGGATGAGAAGCGGGTCGGCCCGTGGGTAGCCCACGACCCACCAGCCACCCAAGACCCAATCTCCCCTCCTTATTCCCCTTTTCCCCCTCTCATTTTCTATCTATCTTTTTTCTCTCTTTTCTCCTCCAAGAAACACACACAAACACATATCTCTCTCTCTCTAGATTTCTATCTCATATATTGGGAATTAAGCAAGATTTTGTTTGGGGTTTTCATCATCAACCTCATCTTAACAACATATCAAAAATTTGGGTTTCAAAGTGCAAGATTTCTAGCCATTTCGGGTCAAATTCGGGTTAGAGACTAGGTGAAGGTTTTGGTAAGTCAATTCATCCCATTTACTTCTATTTATGCTTGTTCTTATGTTTCTAGTCGTTTTTATGGGATTCCAAGACTTGAAAATGGTAAAAATGGAAATTAGGGTTAGGGTTAGGGTTTGGAGGATTTGTGGATGATTATGATGTTTTGGTCGAATTTGTGGGTTGGGTTATGTGTATTTATGGTTAATAATGTTTGATTATACTTCAAATTGGGTTAAAAGTTCTTACAAATCGATTTGAGTTGGTTTGGGTCGAATTTAAGGGTTTTGGGTTGTTGTTGCTGCTGCTGGTGCTGCTTGTGGTTCTGGACAGAAAAGGGCCACTGTGGCGCAGTGGCTTAGGCCTAGCCCACTGCGGCGCAGTGGCTAAGGTCTGCCCAGTTCCTGGTTGTCCCACTGCGGCGCAGTGGGAGGGCATAGTCCCCACTGCGGCGCAGTGGATTCTCTCGGCCATTCTCGCTCCTTAGCCCACTGCGGCGCAGTGGGCATGGTTTTGGCTCACTGCGGCGCAGTGGATACTTTCGGGGAAATTTTGCGCGTCAGTTTTAAAACGTCAATAACTTTTGATCCGTAAGTCCAATCGAGTCATATGACCTATTGTTAGAATCGTAAGAGAGTCTAGTTTCATGTTATGACACTCGTTTTATATGAACCTCCTTCCATTTCAAAAGGTGTCGAGTCAAAGTGTCTTGTTCTTACTCGTTTAAGTTGTGAAGGCGTTTAGGGTTTGTGACTTGACCTAATTGTGCTAAACCAACTTGTTTATGATTGTAGAGTTGACATTATGGTATTATGATGTATAATTATAGGTTGTGGACGTGTGGACCCTGTTACTCGTTCGTAATCTTATTCTAGCTTCTTTGCCGGGCAAGGTGAGTTTCGTATCTCCCTACTCACTTGAGATCCGGGCTGAAAAGTGTAAACCTGGTGTGTTTACTCGCATTTATTGTTTGATTGATTGGTTGATTGTTTTAGTTGTTGGATTGGTGTGATGTTTCCTTTCGTTTGATTGGTTAAATTGGTTGGAGTATTGAATTGTTGAGATGATTTTCACGTTCGAAGGACTTAGTTTATATTTGTTGAGTATCTAGTAATATTAGGATAGATGTACATACATGAAAGTCGGTTATGCCTTCGTCGGGTTTAGATGTGGTGGGAAGGCTGCGGGTGACCCTATATATAAGCATCTGAGACTCGAAGGAAGTAGAATCCTCTGAAGTATATGTGCGTATAGTTGGTTTGAATTGTGGTTAGTGGCTTATGGTGGTCGAATGTTGATTAGTGGGTTAAGATTGACGATTATTGATTATTAGTTTATGGTTCATCATATGTTGATTGATTTGGGTAATATTTTGGTTAAGTATTAATGGCTGATGTTGATGAATGGTAATTATTGGTTTATGATTGATGATTATTGATTGATGGCTCAGGTTGGCGAATATTGATTATTGATTCATATTCATCGTATATCGATCGTTGGTTTACGATTTATGCATTTACATTTGATTGTAAGCATTGCATACATTGTTGATGAGCCCTCGGCAGGGGATTGCCGACATCCTGGTGCATAGATGTATGCACCCGTTAGGGATGTAGTTCCTGACCCCGAGTATATAGACATATATATCTCGATGTTTTTGAGATACAACCTTGTCCATAGCGATGGCAGAAGGGTATCGTTGCATAGGTGACTGAAGGTCACGCTCAGGATAGGCATATTGGCTTATTCATGCATTCCGGCATTTGCATTGATACTCATATCATTTATGCATTCCTCATTACACATTTACTTGTCTTGGGTAATCTTGTTGTTGGACGTTGTTGTGTTATGTAGAGGCTCGCTGTAAGTCATGTCTAGCCTCTATTCTTATATTGTGATTATTGATGTTGGTTCTTTACGAACCATTACTACGAACTCACCAACCTTGTGTTGACTATGCTTAGTACACTTTTCAGGTAACCAGGTTATTCAGGACGTGGAGTTTGATTGTTTGCTTACTGTTGAACCCAGACTGGACTGATATGGATCAAGGATCCATTTGCCTTATGTTGCATTGTATTTAGGATTGATAGCCTTCTTTTGTTGTCATTTGTAATCTTGATGTTTACTTGCTCCTGTTGTATTTCGTTACTTGGTTATCGTTTGTAAGGATTCACCGAATCCTCTAATTGCATTTAGTTTGTTCTATTGTAATTCCACCTGGTGCTATGTGATTTCCGTGATATTCCGAGCCTCGGCTTGGGGTGTTACAAAAACATATAAAAGAGTTTGAAAGGGGGCTATGACTCACCTTGATATGCCGCATATTATATTCACTTATCCAAAATGGGTACTTCCCATCTATAGCTTCCTTGATCATATATTCCGTCATGGTCCTCAACCACACTCAAAGCCAAGACTATCCCTACGATAGGACTAATATACGTAAGTTCCTATCTTAAGCCATCACTAAGAAATACCACTTTCATTATGTTGTCATAAATTTTGGGATCCAAGTATATTGTTAATATTTGCATCTTTTTGGATGTAGAGAGTGTTGGTGTAAAAGTCGTTTTCTCATTATACGTTTTTGTACGTTTATTGGAATTTCGGTAATTTGGCTTTGGTTTATATGATTTCCATTGTATACTTTGCTTAGTAATAATATTTGACATTAGTGGTCTTATAATATTAATATTTTATGTATATTTTCTGATTTGTAATTATATATTTAATTTAATATTATTTAATTAATTATTTATTCATTTTATTGATTTATTAATTAAATAATTCCTTAAAAATACTTTTAAGTGTTATAATTGCCTTTATAAATTATGGATAACTTCATTTGAATTATCTTCTGATATATATGCTCCTTAATTTATAATTTCATGATTTATACTTTTATTTGTGTATTTTCCATTTATTTTAATGAAAATTTTTAATTAATTATTTTTTACTCAATTATTTATCTTTAAATTATGTAACACATGTCTCTTGCCTTTTAAATATTTTTATCCAGTAGGTTTTAGTTATTTTTATCAATGGTTAAGATGATTTAACTTCATTCTTGATTTACATAATTTATTTATGGATTTTTATGTCTTTTAATTACTATTTAAATTCAATAATTCATGGAAATTCTTAGAAATCATCACTAAACATTTTGGTCAAAAATCTCACCCCTTTTAGGCAAATTTTATTCATACAAAATCATATCAATTCAACCTCTCTTGTGTCTTGCTTCTTTTGAGGGTTTTATGATTAAAAATCGTTTACCGAAATAGTGATTTTAGCCTCATTTCTTGAGCAATTAAGGTGCTTCAAAATGAATTTTCATTCTTGTTTCATTATTTCCAGAAAGTTCATCATATTTTGGTGTCCAAAGTCGTGATAGTGGTGGTGGTGTGATATGTGCAATTTGGTGCTTTCGGTTAGTGATTATTTGAACCGAATTAGTGGTTTGTAGGCTTGCCTTTGCCATTTAATAACCAAGTTAAGTTTTATAACTTTTATTTGACATATTCTCAGTAGGTCTATAATACTTTTTGTTACTAGATTGTTGGAGTTGGTTAAAGTTGCAATCTAGTGACTTTTAGCTTATTTTATTGTGGAGAACTTTTACTTGGAATTTTCTGTTTTAACACTTATTTTCATAAAATGTTGAGTAGTCATTTTTGGTTAAGTTGAATTATTTGGACGTTGGTGATTTTTATACAAAGACATATATGTGTCCTATATTTATGTGAATTTTTTCTAAATTTTCAAACATTGTTTACTACCTCTAAAAATTACAAAACCAAAGTTGGTCAGAAAGCTTGCTGCTGTGCGACTCAATATATTTTATAAAATATTTCTATGATGGACATTTAAGAAAAATCTCCCAATTTTATTTTAAGTTAGGGACACTTTGAACTCATTTCACACCAAGTTTAAACTTCTGAAACCTATTAGTTAAGGAATTAAAAATCGTCAAAGTTGACTCAACATTAAGACAAAAATCCAGTTTTGACCACTTTTGGTATAAAAATCATATCTTTGGTTTGGTTTAGTGTTTTTGAGTGATTCCAGTTGGAGGTTAATCTTAACTCTTTTATCTACAACTTTTATTTTGAAAGTTTTTTCTTGAAACGGCCCTCACATGTTCAGTTTATCCGTCTAAAGACAGGAGAATGATTCTGTCAGAAGGTATTTGGGTCCAAACAACTCACCAATGACCATTCTTGCTTTATTAACACTTGAGTTCATCGTTTACAAGATTAATACTTTATTTTTATACCTCTTAACATCAAATTTCCAGATTATTATACTTCTTTTAACATATTTTTCACTTAATACAAGTTCATCCATCTCATAATCCAACAACAAGATTCAACTTTCTTAGATCTAACATGTATTCATTCAAATCACACTTTTCAATACCAATCTTTATAGATCTAACTTTCAACAACATAAAAACATCTTTTTAATGAAAAATCTCAGAAATATATTCTTCAAAATATACAAAAACATATAGATCTATCAAAAGGAAAATCACTTTAAAAGCTACTAATCTATAACAACACTTTTGGGTCTTAAATTTGTTGAATCCTTGGATCTTTCTCATAGATTTCGACATGCATATGCATGAGGAGGAAGATCCTATCAACTTTGCCTTCATCAAGTGTATATAATAAAGAAATCAAGAAGAAAACATAAACTTTTGATAAAACCTTTGAATATAAACAAGAACAAGATTAAATCTAGTAAAAAGGATGAAGATTTATACCCTCTTGGATTCGGTTTTGATGGTGAAAATGGGCAGAAAATTCGTGGCTTATGAGCTCCTAATATCCCTTAATCCAAGCTTTGAATGACCCTTAATCCTACCTTGAATTAACCCTTGTTTAATCTAGCTTGAACCCTTATTATTATTATAAGTTTAGATTGATTTTTCTTGCCTTGTTCTTTGTTTGTTTGAACCGAAAATAAGAGAGAAAAGATAGAGAAGAAGAATATTTTTGTGAGTATGTTGTGTGTGTTTGTTTTGGGAAGAGACAAGGAAGTAATGAGGAGGGAAGGGAGGAGTGTAAGAGTTCCTAAAATTTGATAGGTGAAATGATATTGGGAAGGGAGGGGGGACGGCTCAACAAGGGAAAAAGGAAGGGATTTTTTGGTTTAAATTTTGTGAAGGGTATTTAGTTTTGTAGATAAAACATGTATGTATATGTAGTGTATGTCTAGGTGCTTGTATTGGTGTTTAACTTGCTAGTGTATAGGCTTTTAAGGTGTACTTTGTGTTCATACATATATTTACATATATATATATCTATATATATCCGTATGTTATATTTATATACATATTTTGTGTCTTTGATTTATCATTTAACTCATTAGTCATAGTCTTGTATTTTTATTTGACTTATATATTCACTTATTATTATTATTCAACGCATTCATTTACATAATAGTTTATAAATATATTTTAAGGAGATCGTTATATTTTGATGTTCAAATGTACTTTAATTAGCTTGGTGTTTACATCGTTGGACATTTATAAGATTGTCGATTGTTGTCACAACTTGTGAGTCTTGTAAAATTATTTTTGGTATCTTAACTTTTCAAAATAAAATTTTTGGTTCATTGATATTTCATCAAGTTCAATTAGAACTAATATATAGCTTGATATTGTGTTGAATGATTATAGTTATTGTTCATGGCATTTCTAAGGCAACTGGCTATCTTTGGAAATTCTACTGAACTAGATGGCAAGTATCACTATGCCTTAATGTCTGGAAGGCAAAATCTCTTAAGAACCTCTAGGATTAGTTACCTAGATAAGTAGAAGTAAATTGTCCTAGTCGGAAATTGAGGGTTGTTACAACCTGTAGGGTATAGATGGGTTTTCGTAAGAAAATGAAACGAGAAAAATGAAATTACAAGATATAAAGCTAGACTTGTAGCTCAAGGTTTCTCTCAAAGACCGGGAATTGATTATGAGGACACATATTCCCCTGTTATGGATGCAATCACTTTCAGATATCTAATCAGCTTAGCAGTTTCTAAAAATTTAGAAATGCGTCTTATGGATGTTGTTACGGCTTACTTATATGGATTACTTGATAATGAAATCTTTATGAAAATCCCAGAAGGGCTTAAAATCCCAGAGGCATTAAATTCAAAGCCTAAAGAGATGTATTCAATCAAATTACAAAGATCTTTATATGGATTACTTGATAATGATATCTTTATGAAAATCCCAGAAGGGCTTAAAATCCCAGAGGCATTAAATTCAAAGCCTAAAGAGATGTATTCAATCAAATTACAAAGATCTTTATATGGATTGAAACAATCTGGGAGAATGTGGTATAATCGTTTGAATGAATATTTGGTAAGTAAAGGTTATACAAATAATCTTATTTGCCCATGTGTATTTATCAAAAAGACAACATCAGGATATGTGATAATAGCTATATATGTTGATGATCTAAACATAATTGGGACGCATGAAGAAATTCAAGAAGCAGTTATTATTTTAAAGAATGAATTTGAAATGAAAGACCTTGGAAAAACCAAATATTGTCTTGGTTTACAGATTGAGCATATGAGCAATGAAATACTTGTTCATCAAACGAATTATACTGAAAAAGTCTTAAAACGATTCAATATGGATAAGGCAAATCCTTTAAGCAACCCAATGGTGGTTAGATCACTAAATGTTGAAAAAGATCCATTTCGTCCTTGTGAAGAAAATGAAGATGTTCTTGGTCAAGAGGTACCATACCTTAGTGCAATTGGTGCACTTATGTATCTTACTAATTGTACAAGACCTGACATTTCTTTTGCAGTTAACTTATTAGCAAGATTCAGTTCATCTCCTACAAAGAGACACTGGAACGGGATTAAACATATCTTTAGATACCTTCGAGGAACCGTTGATTTAGGTTTATTTTATCCTAACGATTCAAAAGAAGGTTTAGTTGGTTATGCAGATGCAGGCTATTTATCTGATCCCCATAAGGCAAGATCTCAAACTGGATACATATTTATGAATGGAGGAACTGCAATTTCCTGGCGTTCTCAGAAACAAACACTTATTGCAACATCCTCAAATCATGCTGAAGTTATTGCACTACATGAAGCTTCTAGGGAATGTGTATGGTTAAGATCTATGACACAACACATACTGACATCTTGTGGGCTAGAGAAAGATGTAAATCCAACTCCAATCTACGAAGATAATGCAGCTTGTGTCTCACAGATGAAAGAAGGATATATCAAAAGTAATAGAACAAAACATATTCCACCTAGATTCTTCTCATACACTCAAGAACTTATTAAAGACAATCAGATTGAAATGAGATATGTTCAATCGAGCAACAATTCAGCAGATCTTTTCATGAAAGCACTACCTACAGCAATCTTCAGGAAACATGTTTATGATATCGGAATGCGACATGTATACAAATAATAACTTGAGGGGGAGCTACAAGCTGCACTCTTTTTCCCTTAGCTATGGTTTTATCCCATTGGGTTTTCCTAGCAAGGTTTTTAACGAGGCAGTATTTCAAAGCGAAACTTCAAAAGTTGAAAAGTATCATCCAACATGAAACATGTGAATTATTGATAAAGTAAATGATAGTAATATGTCCGAGGGGGAGTGTTATGAATTATTAGTTTAGCAGCCATATACTATTTCTAATTTGTTTCTATATACTTTATCTATTGTATATATAGACATAGATATGTAATAATGTAATGATATAGACATACACACATATCTTACTTTCTTCCTCCTTTCTCTATTGTGCCTCCATTTACATTTCTTCCATTATATCTTTATCATCTTGTATTACTATTATCTTGTATAATTGTGATTGGTTTTATATTGTTGATTCAAGATCATCTATTTCTAATTAAAATAATACAAGATAAATGTTAATATTAATCAAGAATTTGTCAAGCTGGACAGATTCGATGGTCAAAACTATTCTCGATGGGCTGAAAAGGTGAAGTTCATGTTGGTACTTCTAAAGCTCTATGAGGTATTGGACCCAAACTTGGCCCCAATTCAGCCAATCCAATTCCTCTAACAGGAATGGAACCAGATCAGAGAACTATTGCTGATCTGGAAAAGCAGAGGATCCTTCGCAAGGAGGCTGAAGATCTCTGTCTTGGCCATATCAAGAACTCTCTTTCTGATCGTCTCTATGATTTGTATGCGCCGATAACAAATCCAAGAGACCTCTGGAAAGCTTTGGAGCTCAAGTATAAGGCTCATGAAGAAGGTACTAACAAGTATCTTATTGCCAAATACTTGGACTATCAAATGGTGGATGACAAGCCAATCTTGGAGCAAGTGCATGAACTCCAAGTATTGGTCAACAAGTTGACTGCTCTTGCAATCATTTTACCGGAACTCTTCCAGGTGGGGGTTATTATTGCAAAACTACCTCCGTCCTGGAAGGATTTCTCTAAAAGAATGATGCATAAGTCCGAGGACTACTCTATAGATGAGTTGTTGAAACACCTCCGAATTGAGGAGGAAACTCGCAACAGAGACAAGGGAAAGAGTAAAGTCGGATCAACTGTCAACCAACTGTCATCAAGGGGTTCTGGTTCTGGTCGAAAGGGTAGGAATAACTCCAAGAACAAGAGGAATTTGGGTCCGAACAATAAAGATTTCAAGCAATCTCACCAGACTAATAATCAACCCAAGAAGTCTGGGAGGTCTGGGAAATGTCATGTCTGCGGAGAGACTGGCCACTATGCACGAGAGTGTTCCCAGAGGAAATCTGGTAATGTTCAAGGCTCTGCAAATGTTGTTGAAGAGATTACACATCTTGTGGCATCTCTGAGCCTTGATGGAGTTAATATGATCTCCTCCCTGACTCGAGTAATAGCACAAAAGGGTTGGTTCTTGGACTCTGGAGCCACAGTGCATGTTTGTGGACACCGTGCGTACTTTATGACATATGGTCCTGTTCCAAACGGGACTGTGGTGGTATGTGCTGATGGACATCGAGTGGAAGTCCAAGGTAAAGGCAAGGTGAAACTGAACTTCAAACATGGTCAGACTGTTATTCTTCAGGACGTGTTACATGTTCCAGGAATAACAAAAGGGCTTGTATCTGCTGATAGTTTTGATCGAAATGGGTATAAACTCGTGATTCAAAATGGTCGTGTGAGGTTTACTCATAACAACCTATATGTCGGACAAGCGACTAATACTCATGGTATGTATCGTCTAGATTTACAAGAAGATACAATTTCTGATCATGATGGATCCAGAAATGATGTTTCTGTTATTGATATAAGTAGTGATTGCGAAATTTCTGGCAACATAACTAGCAGTGTGGCTAGTAATGTACTCAGCTTTAATATTAATGCTATTGATTTTTCTGGTTATATTGCCTGTTCAATTTCTTTATGGCACAAACGTTTAGCACACACGAATTTTAAAAACATTGAAAAAAAAGAATCAAAAGGTTTGCTGAAATTAGAAAACAAAGATTTTGATAAATGTGAAACCTGTGTAAAATCAAAGTTTACTAAGAAACCTTTTCCAAAGGTTAAGCATAATACTACTCTGCTAGAACTAATTCATTCAGATATTTGTGAACTGAATGGAATCCTTACCCGCCGTGGTAAGAGATATTTTATCACTTTCTGCGATGACTCAAGCCGTTATTTATATGTTTATTTATTGCGAACAAAAGATGAAGCTTTTGACGCATTTAAACTATATAAGGCTGAGGTTGAAATCAACATGAGAAACGCATAAAGATTCTGCGCACTGATAGAGGCGGAGAATACTTTAGTCAAGAGTTTGATACATTTTGTGAAGAAAATGGTATCATACATGAAAGGACCGCACCATGGTCTCCCCAGCAGAATGGTTTGGCTGAGAGAAAGAACCGAACCTTGGTAGAGATGGTCAACTGTATGTTGAATCAATCAGGTTTACCAAATTATATGTGGGGGGAAGCTATATTAACTGCTTGTCATGTACATAATAGAATCACTAGTCGTGTGATTCCTACAAGTCCATATGAGCTATGGAAAGGTAGAAAACCAAATCTACACTATCTCAGAGTATGGGGATGTGTAGCCTACTATCGAACACCTGATCCTAAGAGATCCAAACTGGGAGACCGAGCTATGAAAGGCATATTCATTGGATATGCTCCACATAGTAAGGCCTATAGAATTTTGGATGTTGAATCAGGTGAAGTAGTAGAATCCAGAGATGGAGATGTGGAATTCTTTGAGGATAAGTTTTCTAGAGATGATGAAAACTCAACCTCACCAACAGCTCCAAATACTTCTCATGATAGGACTCAATCTTCAAAAGTTGTTGAAGAACCAAGGAGAAGTACAAGGGCTAGAAAAGAAAAGAATCTAGGAGATGATTTCGTTTCTTATCTGGTTGAAGGAACACAAAAGCATGTGACGAGTCAGGTCATATTCGCCATTAATTTGGATGATGATCCTAAAACCTACAGTGAAGCCATGTCATCAAGGGATGCTCCTTTGTGGAAGGAAGCTATCAATGATGAAATGGATTCAATTATGGGAAATGGAACTTGGGAGTTAGCTGATCTACCCAAGGGAAAGAAACCCATAGGATCCAAATGGATTTTCAAGAGAAAGTATCATCCAGATGGATCCATTTCTGCCTATAAAGCAAGATTAGTTGCTAAGGGATTCAGGCAGAGAGAAGGAATCGACTATTTTGATACCTATGCACCAGTTGCTAGGATTAGTTCTATTAGAACTCTCATAGCAATTTCTGCATTGAAAGGATTGTACATTCATCAAATGGATGTGAAGACAGCCTTTCTTAATGGGTATCTAAAAGAGGAGATTTACTTGGAGCAACCTGAAGGGTTTGTTGTACCCGGACAAGAGAGTAAAGTGTGTAGACTTATTAAATCTCTCTATGGTTTGAAACAAGCTCCTAAACAGTGGCATGAGAGATTTGACACCACTGTAACTGCTTTCGGGTTTCAGCATAGTAGTGCTGACAGATGCATTTATACAAAATGCAAAGCAGAATATACCATAGTAATCTGTCTCTATGTTGATGATATGTTGATCATTAGCAATCACTTAGATGGTATTTCTGAGACGAAGAAATATCTATCCTCGAACTTTAAGATGAAAGATCTCGGAGAGATAGATACCATACTTGGTATTAAAGTGAAAAGAGACGGAAGTCAAATTTCTTTATGTCAATCTCATTACATAGAGAAAGTATTGACTAAGTTTCAACACTTGAATTTTAAAGAGTATAACACTCCTTTTGATCCAAGTGTAAAACTAAAAGTGAATTCTGGAAGAGCAGTGGCTCAACTAGAGTATGCAAGTGCTATTGGTAGCATGATGTATGCTACACATTGTACTCGCCCTGACATTGCTTTCGCTGTAAGCAAACTAAGTCAGTACACTGTCAATCCAAGTATTGAGCACTGGAAGGCAGTTGGAAGGGTACTTGGTTATTTGAAGAGAACAAGCACCCTAGAATTAACATACACGTCTTCTCCTAGAATACTAGAAGGGTATTCTGATGCTAGCTGGATTGATCACACTAGTGAATCTAAATCTACGAGTGGGTGGATTTATACTCTAGCTGGAGGAGCTATTTCTTGGATGAGCAGACATGTATAGCTCACTCGACGATGGAGGCCGAGTTTATTGCTTTAGCTGCTGCAAGCAAGGAGGCAGAGTGGATTAGAGATCTACTTATGGATATCCAGTTGTGGGATATCCCGATATCGTCAATTCCCATATATTGTGACAGTGAGGCCACACTGTCCAAAGTATACAACGCAATGTATAATGGGAAATCAAGACATATCGGACTCCGACACAATTTTGTGAGACAACAAATTGAAAATGGTACCATCAAAGTTGTCTATGTCAAGACAAGTAGGAACTTGGCAGATCCTCTTACCAAACCTCTGAACGAGAGATTTGGTAGTAACTACCACGAGAGACATGGGTCTAAAACCACAATACAATCATTAGTGATGGAAACCCAACTTGGTTTTAGTACTCCTAATTCACAAGTTTAAAGGGTAACAACGAAGTCATTATATGATAGAAGGTGTTAGGTCGAAAATCGACCAAGTATAATTTGTTCAGAAATAGCTTGAAGTTTAGTGAAGACATTTGTACAGAATTCTGAGGTGTCTCAGAATTCCTTCACTGAAGCTTCACTTCAGTTCAGATCGAGATAAATCTGAAGCATTCATTCTGAAGTCAAAGACTGAAGTATGAAGAAGAGAATCATCTCAGAAGCGAGCAAAAGAGTGATTCTACCAAATCAAGACTGAAGCATCTCAGTGTAAAGTATTTACAACACTTTACACTGATTACGAGGAAGACTTTTACTTTACACCTTTATCCGGTTAATAGATTTATCTATTAACAAAAGGTACAAAGTATAGGCTTGGAACCTAGTACTATAAGTCACATCAAGTGACTTATATACTCTTCCAGTGCAGCATGTAAGGAATTATGGTTTAATTCCTTAAATGCTCACAACCACATTTGTACGATCTTGTCCACATCATCATGGACTTGGTCTATAAATACAAAGTCTTCTCACAACTTGCAAAGTGCTTGAAACTTTAGCATTGCAACTTGTGAGATATACTCTAAGTAAACTTACGAGTATTTCCAAGTTAATTAGATCACTTGTATTTCAGGATTGTTTAGATACTTACACTTGGGTGTTTATCTTTGTTCCGCAACAATCCTTGTATTTGTTTATACATCAATAAATTAAATACATTGAAAAGAAAACAACGTGTCTCAATGCTACATACTTGATTATATTTATATATATCCTTATATAGTTCTGCCATTTGTTCTTGCATTTTATATCTAGTCAATTGTTTCTTGTTATCCATATCTGGATCGTAAACTGAACTTGTCCATCAAGATCAGTTGTACTTGCCAGTCGGGTTTGTTATTCATCTATATATTTGGGACTCACAATTGGTATCAGAGCCACAAGGTTGAATTTTATCAATTCATTAACCTTTGATCTGCATAGATGGCTGACTTTGAACAAGAACGACCTGACCCTAATAATGCTACCCCACCCCCTCTCATCAACAACAATATACCATCACACAATGTTCACGTACACTTTCCAAATAATCCTGTTCCCAAGTTTGATGGGAACAATGAAAACTTTCAAACATGGAAAGCGTGCATGCTTAAGTATATTGCTGGTGTTGAGAGACATTTACCAGATATCTTAAAAGAAGGACCCTTTGTCCCCATGAATGCCTCTACTGTTGTCAGAAATGCCGATGGGACTCCTAGGCAGTCACCTAAGGAGAAGGATCATTGGTCTGAGGAAGATCATAGACTTGTAGACCTGGACACCAAGTTACAAAATATGATTTTATACGCAGTTCCAGAAACCCTAATGCCCACTCTTGTTTTACTTGAAAATTCCAAATTAATGTGGGAGGAACTAATGACACAGTTTGAAGGCACGAATGAGACAATTGTCACAAGAAAGTTGCTTTAAACAAAAGATATGAGTCTTTCTTTGCTATCCCTGGGGAGTCTTTAACTCAAACCTACATCAGATTTACAAATCTGGTAAACCAACTGAAAGCCCTGGGTGTAACCAAAGACAAAGAAATTTGTTGGAAAAATTTTGTGACATTTTACCTTCTAAATGGGAAAATTTAATCTTGGTCTTGAGACAAGGCAAAACCCTGCACAGTCATACTCTTGCTTCCCTTTATGGAGCCTTCAGATATACTGAAGAGAACAAAGCTGAAAGAGCCTTGGCTGAGCAGGATGCCAAAAATCATGTTTCTACCAGTTCTGGTACGGTTCAGTATTCTGAACCACATAGTACTGCTCTACTATCTTCTGAGAGTGATGTTTTTGACTCGATGAAGAAGATGGTGTCTGAAATGTTAAAAACTGGTGTCTCTGCTAATGTCACTCATGATTGTGATGAGAATGACAATGATGATCTGGTTGCCATGCTGGCTAAAACGTTCAATCGTTTTAAGGCCAAATCAAATCGATCTGGCAAGCCTTTTGCTTCCAGTGCTTCTATTGACAAGTCTAATCTTGAATGCTTTAAATGCGGCAAGAAAGGACATTTCATGAAGGAATGCAGATCTAGTCAACCTTCATCGTCACAATCTGCTCCTAACCATTCTATTTTTCAGAAGTCTGATGACAGCTATAAGGCCAAATACAAGAAGTTGAAGGCACATATGGCTCTTTTGGCACAAGACAACTCAAGCAACAGTTGTATGATTGCCAAAACTGAAAAGTGGGAAGACTCTGATGAATCATCTGATGATGAGGAGGAAGTTAGGGACATGTGTTTCATGGCACAAGAAGATCAAGGTCATTTGGTCAAATCCGATGTTGAATCTGGTCGCTGGGTGGATATAGTGATGAAAAAGGTCAGTAATTTTGGCTTTGAAGAAAATGAGGAACACAAACTGGACCTTTTGGTTCTGTTAGAGGCTGACATCTCATTTGTTGAGACAGTGCGTTCAGAAAGCTTAAAAATGTTTGAAAACAATACTTCTGAACTGAACGCCAGTCAGGCCAGACTAAAAGAACTGAAAGATGTTCATTTGGCCCTAAAAAGTTATCAGTCCATGGTTGCCACTTTAGAGTTGGAAAAAGAAGAGTTAAAAACCATCCTTGAAAAAGAACAGAAAATAATTAAGTCTTGGATGAGTGCACCAAAACCAGATGCTGCAATTAAAAATACTTTTGCAAATCAAAAAACAAGCATATGAATCTGGTGATCTTCACATGGCATCTATAATCACTGATTTAGATGCACTTCCAAAGGAAATGAAACCTGAAATTATTTTTCCTAAAGTTGGCAAACAGAAAACTGTGACTGATAGGCCCAGGAACAATCTGAGGGTAAATCTGAAACAGCTCAGACAACTGTTTCAGAAAAGAAGGCTAAATCCAAAAAGCCATCCCCTCAGACTTCATCTAAGGTTCCCAAGACCAAAAGAAGAAGAAAAATATCTCCCCCACTGAGCCTTCTACCTCAGATTCTGGTAAAGGCTCAGGTGTCTAATGAAGAATCTATTTTGTTAAGGTTAGAAAGTCAATTTCAACTATTGGCTAGACAAGTGCAAAGTTGTAATGCACGTTTAAAAAATGTTGAAACTCCTCCTCTTCAACCTAAACAAAAACAAAACCTTTTTCTAAGCAAACCAAGCAGAAATCTGAAAAGAAAAAGGTTGAAAAATCCATCAAACCAACTACTTTTGTGTCATTTGAGATAATGACTGAAATCCCATTTGACCCTTCAGTTCCACATACCAAAGAAATCTGAGACTACTAAGGGAGAGTCTAGTGAACCCATCCAAAGATGGGTTCCCAAAAAGAACTAATCTTTGATTGTGTGCAGGGAGACCGAAAGAAGAACATATGGTTTCTGGACAGTGCTGCGGCCGAACCATGACTGGTTATCAGACCCTGCTAGAGGAATATAGGGTGCAAGAGGGGCCCTCAATAGTTTTTGGAAATGATGGTAATGGAAAAACTTAGGGATATGGTGTGGTGAATAATGGTCAAGTCAAATTCACACGTGTTGCATATGTGAACGGTTTGAAATATAACCTGATCAGTGTCAGTCAACTCTGTGATGATGGCTTCAAGGTTTTATTTGATATTTCACAAGGCACCATATTCAACAGAGATGGAAAGGTGGTACTGATTGCACCAAGAAAGGGAAACATTTATGTCATTGATATGAATCCTTCTACCTCTGAACAATGTTTCCACTCAAAGGCAGATGAAGACACAAATTGGTTGTGGCACAAGAGACTATCCCATCTGAACTTCAAGAACATTAATAAGTTGTCAAGAAAACAACTTGTTGATGGGATACCCTCTATGTCTTTCAACAAAGACAAGCCATGTCCAGGTTGTGAAATGGGTAAGCAGAAAAGAGCTTCATTCAAGACAAAGCAAAGCTTTTAGTATTACTGAACCTCTTCATATGCTTCACATGGACCCTTTTGGACCAGTGAATGTTCAGACCAGAGCAGGAAAGAAGTACACCCTTGTTATCGTTGATGAATATTCAAGATACTGCTGGGTGATTTTCCTCAGGTCCAAAAGTGAAGCTGCTGCTGAAATCATTGCTCTCATCAAACAAATTGAGCTCAAATACAAGCGAAAAGTTTGTCAGCTCAGAAGTGACAATGGCA
Source organism: Erigeron breviscapus (assembly GCA_034093135.1). Lineage (NCBI taxonomy): Eukaryota > Viridiplantae > Streptophyta > Magnoliopsida > Asterales > Asteraceae > Erigeron > Erigeron breviscapus. The sequence continues at coordinate 25,879,734 of CM067168.1, forward strand.
CTGAATTCAGAAATGCCACTCTGGAGTCCTTCTACACTGAAACTGGCATATCTCAGAACTTCTCCTCAGCCCACACACCAGAGCAGAATGGTGTTGTAGAAAGAAGAATCGTACGCTGATTGAAGCTGCTAGAAGTATGTTAATGAATCTGGTCTTCCCAAGAATTTCTGGGCTGAAGCTGTTGCAACTGCATGCTACACTCAGAACAGATCTATCTACGTCAAAAGACACAAGAAGACCTCCTATGAAGTACTCAGAAATAGAAAGCCTAATATTGGATACTTCCATGTATTTGGTGTCCAGTATACATTCTGAATGATTCTAGTCAGCTTGGAAAATTTGATGCAAAAGCTGATGAAGGATACTTCCTAGGATATTCATCAAATCGCAAAGCCTTTAGAGTCTGTAACAAGAGACTTGAAAAGGTTGATGAGTCAATTCATGTTACCTTTGATGAATCCAATTCTGCAATCTTTAAAAATTCCATTCCTGTACCACCCTCAGAAAGTCCAATAGTTTTGGTGATTCTGATCCTACTGCTGAAACTGATCAGTCACCTGAACCTGCTTCTGAACATCTCCGTTCAGAACCAACTATAAACAAGCCTAGCAACATTCCATTTTATCCTCCAGTCAGTTTCAAACTACCTTCTGAACTGACTATTGGATCAGATGTACATGCTGCTTCTCCTCTGATATCAGGCTCCACTAAGCAACCTCAATCTGAAGAATTTCATGATGCAAGTCATGATCTGCAGGAAGAAGAAGGAGCTGCAGATGTATTTTCTGAAGCTCCTCCAGTTCAGTAAGTATATTGCAAAGTAACTCCACCATCGACATAGAGGTGTTTTCAGTAGTACCATCTAACAAGTTGGGACTTACAATCAATATAACAAAAACTCCTTAAACAAACCATGAGGCACTTGTTAAGATTTATACAATTAAGTGAATTTAGTATCTTGCGATTTAATTAATTT
>CM067168.1:25881709-25893733 GCA_034093135.1 Erigeron breviscapus
TGCCTTCGTACTTCTTCTGGACTGTCATCTCGCTTCCCTAGCTGCATATGCAGCCAATCTATCGATCAATGGGAAATCACATCTGCTTGATATGACTTTTTGGAGGTAGTTGAGCAAAAGCAGAGAGGAAGGGCCCAAGAGTGCGTAGATGAAAGGTGTTCGGCCGGGAATACTTGAATGACGATTCCTCAGATATTCTGAGCAATGACATACTGGGATATTACAACTATTTATTAGCTCACTCTTCTGTTAATGCATAAATTTATCTTTTTTGCTTCCATCTCCTTGAATTAGTCTTTTGTGGTTGTGAATATTCGACACTCAAATTCTATATATAGGTATGGGACACGAGTAAAAAGACATTACGATTGATCCAGGAGGTTCGAGAACATGCAAAGGCAGTGACTTGTCTATATGTTTCACCTTCAAGCGATAAGCTTTATAGCGGGTCCTTGGACAAAACTATTCGGGTATGCCTATTGATTCATTTTATTTGACCTTTTACTCCAATGCAGTTACAGATACCAGATGCGGCAATTTCAAATTGTTTATCTTGAATGAGTAAAATGTGAACCTGTGTTATGGTCTATCCCTATTCCCTAAGGAGTCAATTGGGTCAAATCAAAAGTTTCAGTTAATTGGGAAGCAGGTCAAACAAGTTGACAGTTGCCAAAGTCCATTTCTAATGCTTACGTACTCCTAAATCATTTTAGTCAAAATTTAGAGAAACGTCATAGTTTTGTAATCTTAATTAAAGCATCAAATTTTTAATAATATAAATGGACAGAAAATGTATGTGGGTCATCCCAAACCACACTAGAAATAATAGCCCGTTTTAACGCAAAACCAATGTTGATACCCGACCCGTCTGTTTCCCAATATCTAACAAATATGCTCTATTATAAAGCAAATCAAAATATTCATTGTGGATTCATGTACCTGATAATCAAGTTAAACTAATATTCTTCTTCTATTGCTTACCAAGAAAACAATAATAATATTTTTCTATTAATCAACAGATATGGGTAATCAAACCAGAAGAAATTCACTGTATTCAAGTTCATGATGTTAAAGAGGCCGTCCATGGGTTGACAGCTGACGCAAATTATGCATATTTTTTCTCTCAAGGTGCTGGAGTTAAGGTTAGATCTCTAGTCAAACATTAACAAAGTCAAAGAAACAAAAATTAAATAACAAAGGGCTGACTAAATTAGCATTTTCATAGGTTTATGGGTGGTCTGGAGTAGTCAAGAACATCAACATCAAACAAACCATCAAGAGCATTGCCCTGATCGGAAATAAGTTATATTGCGGATGCAGTGGTTTCAGCATACAGGTGAGCATTATGCATAGCAGTGCAAAATTGTCAATTGACTCGGGTCAGACAGGTTGATGTTAAAAGATGTGAGCTTTTGGTAGGGGACGATGGGTCAATCTGCACCGGGTCGGCTTGACCTGAAACATCTTTTGCCCTATGAAATCTTTATGAAAACTAGTGTGATGAATATCTTTGCCATAGTAATATTATTTCAATTTTAATACAGCATATTGAGATAAATGATAAGGAGGTTTTATGGCTTTATGCATTTCAAACGCCACTTGAATACTTTCTATATAATTAACCTATTTCCCTTTTAATGCATTATTTTGATCATAGTAAACGGGTGGGAATTACCACCTTTCTTGAAATCTCCATTCTTAGAAATAAAACATTGACAAAGCTGAATAATATTCTCATGCTGCTGTGAAAACATTTCAGGAAGTCGATTTGCGAAAATATTCTGGTTTCCATTAAAATACAGCAATTTTTTCTTGTAGGTATTCTCTCTATCAAGCAGAACTGTAATAGGATCATTACATACGGGATTTGATATACAGTTCTTGGCTGTGAATAATGATTTTATATTTGGGGCCACAAAAAATGGGATAATTGAGGTGTGGTTGAAAGAAAGGTTAACACGAGTTGCTTCCATCAAGAATGCCAAAATCACATCCCTGGCCTCAGATGCTGATGGAGAAATGCTCTTTGCCTGTTCTTCTGATGGAAGAATCCAGGTTAGACACACTCGTTAAAATACTACTCGTAGTTCATACTTTAAGATTACCCCAATTGTCTTTTTGAATATTCTGAACGATTTCATTTTTTGGAGAATGCAATTTCAACCCATTTACTTATTATGAATAGATTATTTTTAATCTCAAATTGAGTCAGACAACAAAAACTAGCTAAAAAGGGAATAAGCAAAGGAGTTGAAAATCTATAATATGTTCCTCCCATGTATAAAACTTAAAAGACTTTGATGCACCTGAAGTGAATTAGGCGCATCAGCAGTATAGTTTTTGATGTACCTTTGTCTCAACGTTAACACCCTTTCCAGGCAGGGCAGGTGGATCTGAGCAGGGACATAAGATCTCTTCCACAATGATCCAGCCACCCTCAAGTAAGCATTCGCTCTTTAACCACAGAGTGGGATCTATGCTACACCATATTGACAAAATTGGTTTCTTAAATAGTCTAATACCTTACAAACTGTACATACCAATATGAAGAATTTTGTCATGTGATTTCAGACTTGGGATTTAGATTGAAGATAACTGAGAAGAAAGAAGATAGATGACTCGACGTGGATTTGGACTTGGTTAAACGGCTAAACCCAAATACATTATTTAGTTAAACATGTTCCATTAAGTTAATCCAGGTGTTCCTACTTCTAGTAAATAATCTACAATGCATGCCCTGTGTATATGGGTCTAGTCAGGAAACAACATTCATTCTTATATATTAGCTTTGATTATTTTCGAACTATGTAAATCTTTGATGAATGATGATATAAGTGAAATATTTGTATTAACAAAATGGAAAAGAATGTGAATTCGTTGGTAGAGCGAACTCATAATATATATCAAATCTGTAACCAACTGATATCAACATCATTGAACACCTGATGACAACCACCTCAAGAACTTTCTATCTGGCATTCCAAGATCACCTTTGCAAGATCAAACAGAAATGATGTGAAGAAAGTGCATCAAAAATAACTGGAAAGCCGGTATCTTTCTATCTGGCATTCCAAGATTCTCTCTTTTTGCAAGATCAAGAACCATGGTTAATAAAATCATTGTCGATCACATGCCCGTAACCACAAAAAGTTATAGTCAGCCCCAGACGAAAATTTGATAACATAAAGGTCTTCGACTCTTCCCCTTCCTCCAAATATTCTTGACAACTGTCGTGAGAGCAGGGTGAACGCGCACATAACAAGCAGCCTGTGTATCATTCGATGCTGACCTGCTATGAGCAAAAGATACTTCAAAAAGCATGGTATTGTCTTCATCCAAGCTACCAGCTTCATAGAAGTCACAAATATAGCTTCATAAAAGTCATAGATATATATTCGGTCAACTTTAGGCGCAGGTCATAGCTAAGACAATAAAACCTATAGGGTATAGATGGGTTTTCGTAAGAAAACGAAATGAGAAAAATGAAATTACAAGATATAAAGCTAGACTTGTAGCTCAAGGTTTTTCTCAAAGGCCGGGAATTGATTATGAGGAAACATATTCCCCTGTTATGGACAATTTGAAGGAATGCAGTTGTCCAGGTAGCATTGAGACATTGGATATTATTGAATGTAGTTCAATTACAAGTGTCTCATTCCCAACAGGAGGAGGAATAGAGAAGCTCAAGGTACTTGCTATTGAAGATTGCAAGGAACTAGATGTTGTAATGGGAAAGAATGAGTTGTTGTTGGGTGGGGGAGAAAACACCAACAACAAATCAATGCTTGAATATGTATATATATTTAGGTGGTCAAATCTGAAATCAATGAATGGATTATTGAACGCTAATCACCTCACCTCCCTGTACATAATTGATTGTGAAAATATGGAGTCATTTCCTGACCATGAGTTGCCAAATCTCATCTCATTAGAAAACCTGGCAATTGGCAATTGTCCAAATATGGATGGTTGTTTTCCACGTGGGAATTGGCCTCCCAAGTGTTAGAGAAGTTGCTCGTAAGGCTTTGCTTGATCAATTCATATACATTCTACAATCATCTAAGAATCTTGAGCAAAAGGTTTTGGCAACTGTTGCTCTGAGAAGCTTCATCAGTGATCCAGGTTGAAATCAGTGTCTGCCAACATCACCATATAATCCAGTTTTGTCCAATTCACTTATAAATGAGTGGACTCGGGTCGAATGGATTGAAATTACTCAAATTATAGAACTTTTATAATCAAACCTGCTAAACTTTTTAATCATAAAAACATTATTATTGAAATTATAGAACTTTTATAATCAAATTTAGCAGACTAATTATTTCTTACAAAAGTTACAAAAATTTGAATATGAAGTTTTTTGGTTCAAACAAGTCCCTATTCGACCCAAACACAATTGTTTTGGCCCCTTACCCTAATTAGAAGCCAGCCCATTTTACAACTAATTAGCTCAGTCTTCTGTTGATGCATAACTTTACCTCTTCTGCTTCCATCTTTTTGAATTAGTCTTTTGTGGTTGTGAATATTTGACACTCAAATTCTATATATAGGTATGGGACACGAGTAAAAAGACATTACGGTTGATCCAGGAGGTTTGTGAACATGCAAAGGCTGTTACTTGTCTCTATGTTTCACCTTCAAGCGATAAGCTTTATAGTGGCTCCTTGGACAAAACTATTTGGGTAATGACCTTTTCCCATTGTAGTTACAAATACCAGATTCAGCAATTTTAACCTGTTTATCATGAATGAGTGAACTGTGAACCTGTGTTAAGGTCTATTCCTAATGGGTCAATTGGGTCAAATCAAAAGTTTCAGTTAACTGGGAAACAGGTCAAACAATCTGAAAGTTGCCAAAGTCTTTTTTTAATGGTTACAAACCATTTTACTCAAATTTAGGGAAACGTTAAATATCTTAGTTTTTGTAATCTTAATCAAAGCATTAGCTTTTTCATAAGATAACTAGGAAAATTTAGGTATGAACACAAAACTAATTTTGATGCCCGGCCCTTTCGTTTCCCAATATTAACAAATATGTCTGATAAAAGTTAAACTAATATTCTTCTTCTATTGCTTACCAAGAAAACAATAATAATATTCTTCTATTAATCAACAGATATGGGTAATCAAACATGAAGAATTTCACTGTATTCGAGTTCATGATGTTAAAGAGGCAGTCCATGGGTTGACAGCTGATGCAAATAATGCATATTTTTTCTCTTAAGGTGCTGGAGTTAAGGTTAGATCTCTAGTCAAACATTAACAAAGTCAAAGAAACAAAAATTAAATAACAAAGGGCTGACTAAATTAGCATTTTCATAGGTTTATGGGTGGTCTGGAGTAGTCAAGAACATCAACATCAAACAAACCATCAAGAGCATTGCCCTGATCGGAAATAAGTTATATTGCGGATGCAGTGGTTTCAGCATACAGGTGAGCATTATGCATAGCAGTGCAAAATTGTCAATTGACTCGGGTCAGACAGGTTGATGTTAAAAGATGTGAGATTTTGGTAGGGGAACACTGATCAATATGCACCGGGTCAGCTTGACCTGAAACATCGGTTGTCCTATTAAATCTTTATGAAAACTAGTGTGATGAATATCTTTATGACAGTCATTATTTCAATCTTAATACAGCATATTGGATAAAATGATAAGGATCTGGGCAGGGACATAAGATCCCTTCCACAGTGATCCGCCCACCCTATACAATATTTGTCTCAAAATTCCAGTGCTAAACAATGTACATAACCAAGATGAAAAACTTGTCATGTTGATTTCAGACTTGGGATTTAGATTGAAGATAACTGAGAAGAAAGAAGATAGATGACTCGACGTGGATTTGGACTTGGTTAAACGGCTAAACCCAAATACATTATTTAGTTAAACATGTTCTTAATCTAGGTGTTCCTAGCTTCTAGAATATACTCCAAATACATCATCTAGCTAAATTTGTGAAACTAGGTGTTCCTAGCTACTTGTGTACTTGTAATACCAGGAAACAACATTCTTTCTTATATATTAGCTTTTATTATTTTTCAAATTGTGTAAATTTGTGATGATATATGTGAAATATCAATTAGTGTTAACAAAATGGAAAAGGAAATCCTTTCACTAAACCTCAATAATCAACCTATATAAGCCATTATAGCAATCTTTTCCTTCCTTACTGACAACCATCTCAAGAACTTCGCGATCTAATGCAGTAGAGGTATGCGGAGGAAAACGTTACAAACATAATTGATGTGAGGAAAGAGGATCCGTTAGAGCACAACTGGAAAGCCAGTATTCTTCTATCTGACATTATATTCATTGATTATATTCGTTAAACAATTGATCCCTCATTGTTTTTTCTCATTCACCACATTATATTCATTGATTGCTAAATGCTCTACAAAACATATACAGGGCCCGAGTAAATAAGATACATAATACATGTGTTTTAAAAAAGTACGTAATGATTAATTATAATAGATCAATGTTAGAATCTTTATAAATAATATAAATAAATGTAAAAGGCTTAAAAAATATATAAATTTAAGGAATCACATGTAAATGGTAACAAACAAATAAAAGAAATATTTATATTCATGTCAAGATTGTTAAATTAAATCTTTTATGGATTGAAATTGTACTCAGCTTATTATTGTATCTCTGCATATTTGAAGAAAAACATTTTATTCTTAACATTAATCTCTTTTATTTAATCAAATGTTAGTTTTTCTTCATTACATATACATTAAATTTTATTTAAGCACCAGATTATAAATTACACTCTTACCATCTATTAGAAAAAAGTTAGATTGACAAACAATTTATAAACAAATATTTATTCAGATGACAATAAAATTAATATGAATTTTCTTTTCTTCATATTTAACGCTTAGACCATTCCCATCGATACAAAGTTAGTTCGTTCGGTTGTGTATAGTGGGAGTCTTTTGATGGGCCCAATCCAAAATTCAAGCGACTTGTTTGGTCAGCCAAACAATGTTTGGTCCTTTCTTTAATATAAATTTGTTGTGGGATGCATAAGTGTGAGTAGTATTCTTTTAATATTTATATTTTATATTAGTTATAAATATAAAACATATATAAATTTAAGGAATCACATGTAAATGGTAACAAACAAATAAAAGAAATATTTATATTCATGTCAAGATTGTTAAATTAAATCATTACTACATATTTGAAGTAAACATTTTATTCTTAAAATCTCTTTTCTTTAACCAAATGTTAGTTTTTCTCATTCACCTGACATTATATTCATTGATTATATTCGTTAAACAATTGATCCCTCATTGTTTTTTCTCATTCACCACATTATATTCATTGATTATATTCGTTAAACAATTGATCCCTCATTGTTTTTTCTCATTCACCACATTATATTCATTGATTATATTCGTTAAACAATTGATCCCTCATTGTTTTTTCTCATTCACCACATTATATTCATTGATTGCTAAATGCTCTACAAAACATATACAGGGCCCGAGTAAATAAGATACATAATACATGTGTTTTAAAAAAGTACGTAATGATTAATTATAATAGATCAATGTTAGAATCTTTATAAATAATATAAATAAATGTAAAAGGCTTAAAAAATATATAAATTTAAGGAATCACATGTAAATGGTAACAAACAAATAAAAGAAATATTTATGTTCTGAAATTGTACTCAGCTTATTATTGTATCTCTGCATATTTGAAGAAAAACATTTTATTCTTAACATTAATCTCTTTTATTTAATCAAATGTTAGTTTTTCTTCATTACATATACATTAAATTTTATTTAAGCACCAGATTATAAATTACACTCTTACCATCAATTAGAAAAAAGTTAGATTGAAATATTTATGGTAGATCAAAGAACGAGAAATATTATGATTTTCCTTTTTTATTATTATTATCAAAAGAAGAAGCATAGTGAAAAACTAACTTGAAATCTAGGATAAAAGATCTCGAACTAGCTAGTGTCTCCTAATCCTTGGCGTATGTAATTTTCATGTACTTTGTTTGTTGCTAGCTCAGCTTGCTAATATTGATACATTAGTAATAGCTCATCTTTGCTGTTAAAAAATACGAGTAAATTAAATATCGAACTCCTAATTATCTAATGACACCTAAGCAAAATAAGTTTTATGCCCATGGTTTTCATAGATTTGTAACAAAAGTCAAAAAACATGGTGATAATTCGGAAGAAGATTAGTGGGTGGAAGGAGATTATAGAGGATAGTTATCCTAGTATGGGAAACAGAAAAAAAAGGCAATGGGAAGTTGACAAGGCTATGTGGGGTCCAGTTGGATGGGCGGTCTGAACACGTATTATATGTCGCCTTTTGTTATGCTGATGACATTTAAAAACATTTGGTAAGTATTTTATGGGACATTATTTCATGCCACCGTCTTATCATCTCTAGCTAGTCTTTATATTAATCTTAATCCACTCATTATTATTTCTATTCAACTTTTGCTATTATATATCTAAAATAATACCATAGTAGGTTCAAGGTACTTACGTACAGGGAATGAAATAATAAAAATAAATTTTGTCAATTTTAAAAGTAAAGTTATTTTTGAAAAAAGTAATAGTAACTTGGTATCTATCTACCAATATATATAACAAGGTCCTTAATTCATTTCTTAACGAATAGGAACCCTTGGTGAACTCTATCTTTGATTTAGAACATTAGATCAAATTTAATTATTTCATCTTTATCAAATGACAATATTAATACTTATACTTTATATGATTAGTCAAAATATATCCCTCTTATATATTACTTTTAGCAAATTTACATTAATTTATTCCTAATGTGCATGCGTAAGTACATGTTTAATTTCTAGATGATTTTTAAACTTACCTTTTGTAAATAAATAAATAAAAGGATATAATCTTTATAATTCATGTTTAATTTCGATGTGATTCACAAACACATTATATGTAATATACTATTTTATTATTGTTTTAAATTAGTAAGTAATAACATAAAATCATATTAATATGTTAAATTATTTACATTATTGTGTTTTTATTTTTTATCCAATCAACATATATACGATGATTATATATTTTTTATTTGTGTGTTTTTTTTAATAATATTTGCGATGGATTATCTAACATTTGGTATTCTAAAAAGTATATCATACTATTAACAAGGTAAACTTTCCAACTCTTGTCTCCACTTAACTTTAAATAACATCGAATCAAACGATCTTGAAGTGCAATTCACACGGGGTATTACCTCTTACCCAAAAAAAAAATAGACTTATGTTATTCATTCTTGGCGATATAATGGAGTGATAAATATTAGACTAAAGTCGAAATGGAAATTATTGAACCAAATTCATTACCTAGTTAGTTTTATAGATTATATCTTATATTATTCATATAATGATATAACTTTGGCTTTAAATGACAAGTTTGTTTATGCATTATGTCTACACTTTGGGCGACTTTCAATCTGTTTGGCCCATTTGTCATAAAAAGTAGCTATATCGACCCATTCATAAATAAATAACTCGAATTTGCTACCTCTAATCTATCTTGATCAATTTTCTTTTCTATTTGTAGGTTGAACCTCGGAAAATGAGTATTTACCGAGAAGAGGCAATTGAGTCACTTATTGAATCACTCAAGAAAAAGGATTTCCCAAATTCACAACTTATGGCTCTGGATGCCTTGTCATCTCTATCTGGGCACCTTAGCACATCAGGGAAGTCTCTTACTGAAGCCTGGTTGCTCAAGCTGGCAGGATTTGATCAACCTTATGAAGATTTCATGACCAAAGAAAATATGGAAATGAGTGAAAAAGAACTTACGGAGAAAATGGTTCGTTGTTTTTACCATTTAGAGATACAAAACCCAGGTTTTGCATTTACTCAAGGGTGGCACTTTTGGTCCATTACTTATGCACGGGGCGATTCAGTTGTCTCATATTTATCAGGCCAAATGTGTTAGATAGAAAAAAAATATTTGATCAAAATAAAGCAGGTCAAATGATTCAATGAGATCAATTATAATACAAGTTGCATAACATGTATAATTAATGCATAATACCCATTAAATCAGTTTAGTCAAAAAGAATTGATTGTTCTCAGAAGTTGGCAAGGTAGTTTACCCATCCGATCGGCCATTTTGCCACTTCACTTTAAATTCCTTCACCTCAGTTCTAAAAGCTTATGTTTGCCTTTAGGATAACGAGGAAGTGGTAGCTGCAGATTCTTGGGGAAAACGGATAGCTTATGTGCTTTGCAACCATGAGAAGGGTCATATTTTCAATGCTTTAGAAGAATGTCTTAAGAGCAACTCCATAGATATGACAAAGAAGTGTCTTGCCACTGCCACATGGCTCATATACATGCTTTACAATTTGCCCGACACAGGTGTTAGAGAAGTTGCTCGTAAGGCTTTGCTTGATCAATTCATATACATTCTACAATCATCTAAGAATCTTGAGCAAAAGGTTTTGGCAACTGTTGCTCTGAGAAGCTTCATCAGTGATCCAGGTAAATCAGTCTCTGCCAACAGCGCTCTACAATCCAGTTTTGACCAATTCACTTATGAATGAGCGGACTCAGGTTGAATGGATTGAAATTACTCAAAGTGTATTTTTAATGCATAAAACCTGCTAAACTTTTTAATCATAAAAACAGCATTATTGACATTGTAGAACTTTTGTCATCATATTTAACACACTAATTATTTCTAACCAAAAAAAAAAAAATTATTTCTAACATAAGTTACAAAGATTTGGATAAGAAGTTTTTTTGGTTTGAAGAAATCCCTAACCCACAATTGTTTTTTCCCCTTACCCTAACCAGAAGCCAGCCCATTTTATCACATTTAACTATCTAAGTAGTAGCTCCATAATTACTGTACTACTCGGTATAAAGTCCAATAAATAACTTGTATATTTTATTTCAGGTGCTCTTCTCGAACTTGGTGGCTATGCTAAATGCATATACAAAACCTTGAAAAAGCTTAAGAGGAGCTCTGTGGTTGTCAATGACATAATGAAAACTTTGATGAATTTGCCATCTGTCAATGCGGTGAGTGAAGTACTTCAATATTGTAACTAAACATTACACTCTTCAATTTTCCTGACAATGTGAATTTCAGGCAGATATGTGGAATTCTTCAGAAGGATTTGAGTTAGATACATCAATGAATGGGGAGGTTCTATCTTTGCTTAGCATAAAAGGTCGACTGATAAGCAGTCATTCTGATGGAACCATTAAGGTGATCTTATAAAAGTCGATATTACAACTAATTATTATCTCAGTCTTCTGTTGATGCATAAATTTACCTCTCCTGCTTCCATCTCCTTGATTAGTCTTTTGTGGTTGTGAATATTTGACACTCAAATTTTATATATAGGTATGGGATACGAGTAAAAAGACATTACGATTGATCCAGGAGGTTCGAGAACATGCAAAGGCAGTGACTTGTCTATATGTTTCACCTTCAAGCGATAAGCTTTATAGCGGGTCCTTGGACAAAACTATTCGGGTATGCCTATTGATTCATTTTATTTGACCTTTTACTCCAATGCAGTTACAGATACCAGATGCGGCAATTTCAAATTGTTTATCTTGAATGAGTAAAATGTGAACCTGTGTTATGGTCTATCCCTATTCCCTAAGGAGTCAATTGGGTCAAATCAAAAGTTTCAGTTAATTGGGAAGCAGGTCAAACAAGTTGACAGTTGCCAAAGTCCATTTCTAATGCTTACGTACTCCTAAATCATTTTAGTCAAAATTTAGAGAAACGTCATAGTTTTGTAATCTTAATTAAAGCATCAAATGTTTAACTAGAGCATCTACAATGGGGATAAGTCTTAAAAGCTTTTTTTTTTTACTTCAACCTATTAAAAAGTCTTGATTGCAATGGAAAAGCTTTTTTATAGCTTTTTTTTTTATTAAATTGATATTTAGTACAAATAATATACAACCTACCCTCATCTATATAAATTGTGAAATTCAACCCCTCTTTGATAATGTTTCTGACATTTGC
>CM067168.1:25894733-25993217 GCA_034093135.1 Erigeron breviscapus
CGTCCACCACCCACCTCCACCAAGTAAGTCACATCCACCCCATGGCCACCACTAATTGCTAAGAAGAGTGTTGCAGATCAACTAGCTCATCACTATGTTATGTTATGTCTGTTTGCTATGTAACTTTGTTTATTAATTAAGGATATCAATAAAAAGATCGAGCTCTTTTTGGGTCTGCATATTATTATGATTCATGACGCTATGTAAATCATTATCTTATCTAATTATGAATACATATATAATTTATGTTTATGTTTATTATCATAAAATTTTGGATTGTCTATGTGGTGTTATATGTATTTGAAGATTTGAAGTTACTGGTTGGATTATTTTACCACGTTTATGCAATTAATACTTATAATGGTAAAAATATTTAAAAAAATTGGTACAAATGTCACATTAACTTAGCTCATGTCTTTTGAAAAGAATTGCGGATATAATCTTTGAATTACGTGTATCTCTATCTATATTTCCCTTAATTTTTTCAACTTAGTTGAAAACCTCAAAATACCTCTGTCACTTATTCATAATACCAATAAAAAAATCTCAACCACTCATTTTTCCCCCTCCTCTATAAATCATTTTATTCCTCTAATTCATTCAAAATCTTTTATCTCAAAAACCGTACATCGATAAATTATTAAAATTATATGGGTGTTCTTAAAATTTCATGCTCTTTCATTAGAGATGTCATTCGATATACTTTCGACGAATTTTTAAATCCGAGGGCGGAACCCGTACGGCTAAGGAATTCGGCTATCACACTCTATGACATATCACCTCCGATGACCTATCACACTCTATGATCTATCACCCCACCATCTCACCGCCGCAACGCGCGAGTACTTTTCCTCGTTCAGTAATATATAGAATAGTTAGGACTAATACTCGTATTGATTATGTTTAACAGATAAAAAACATAACTTATTACCAGATTAATTATGTTGTTTGTTAAAAAACCTTAATTACTAAAATGACCAATATAACAAAACTTAATCAAGGGCAAAAGAAAATTGTTTTTTCATGTCCAGACAACGAGGACAAATAAATAAATGAAAAAAAGAAAAGATAAATTTTTTGTATAATTCTTTCTTTAATTTAACAAATGTCTTGGTATCTGGTGGAGGGGACTTTTTTTTTTTAAATGCAGACATATATTACCAAATGACACATTTATAAGCTGTAAAATTGGAAGTTACAAAAATACCACTTGAGATATGCAAAATAATAAAGTCAACCACTTGAGAGACGGGAACAGATGGGAAGTTCGCCCTTCGGGATGTTGATTTGTAGATCTGGGATCAAATTTTGATTATTCGTGATTTCGGACATTTACGTTTTCAACGTGTGGGCATACGTATTATCAATCATGTGCGAGTTTCAACTTACATCATACTGCTCATATTGATTGTTAGTGTTGAAATTTGAATCATTAACATCTAACTTTTACTATTCCAACTAATCTCATTATATAAATCTAGTTTTTTTACATTACATTAGGGGCAAGGGTGCAGAGCCGATCCTTGGCTCTTTGGCTTGGTTTTGACTCTTTTTCGACCAATAAAAGGTCGCCACGTGTTTTTGCCAAAAAGTAGCCAAATCTTGCCAAAATCGAGCCAAAAGTGATGGTGTAGTGCAAAAAAAACTAGCCAAAACTTGCCAAAATGCCAATGCCGGAAAAATTAAAGGTTGCCGGAAAAATGAAAAAAGTGACCGTTTTTTAATTAAAAAAAATGATACTTGGGCTCAGAATTTGGGGGTCGGGAATTCGGAAGTCGAAGAGGCCATGGCTGCCAATCCGAAGGTTTACCCCCGTCAAGATACGTCCCGGATCATCCGAGTCCCATTTTTACGAACATTTTGTATCATCATCGCCCATCTAACGTAACACCGGCAACCTAATTGTTACAATATCATCACCGTCATAATACCACTTTTGTGGCTACCTATTGCGTTAATGGAACAAAAGACGACAACACTACCAAGGAAAGAATCCAGCAACGCTACCGCTAATATACATATAATCAAGCATAAGCAGTAGCAGTTAACCGGAAAACCCAAAAAGGGCTCGCCGGAAAACCGTATAAACTAGAAACCCCAAAAAGGAGTCGCCAGAAACCGAAACAACACCACCAGAAACCCAAAAAGAGGATCACCGGAACACATGCAACGACGGCTTAAACCAGAAACCCCAAAAAGGAGTCACCGGAAAAGCGTGTACCAACCAGAAACCCCAAAAAAGGGTCACCGGAAAAGTAGCCATACAAAGAGCCAATGAAAAGTGCCAACTGCACCCTTGCCAAACAACTATTTGGCCGTAAAAAGTGAACGAATCTGGCCGGCGACCACCGGAAACCCCAGAAAGGGGTTTCAGATCTCACCGGAAAAGGGTATTGTACGTTAGGAGCATCGACAAGTCGTTTCCGGCATGGATTCCGGCAATAGAAGCCAAGAAAACCATAGTATTTTCCTTAAAATCGAAAACCCCCAAATAAAAAATTAGGTTTCCGGTGGGATTGATTTTGGCACAAGAACCAAAAAAAAAACGGTCACATAGCACGCTCCCAACGTTCACAAGGATTGGCCAAATGTGGCCGATTTATATAGCCGATGGCATGTGCCGATACTTGCCGATGCACATGGTACAAGGTTGCCAAAGAGCCGCTAGAAGCCAAAGAAAAGGGCCGATGTTTTTTGCCGACTGCACCCTTGCCCCTTAATATCGTCAATTACATACCAATAATCGCTTTATATATATATATATGTAATACATACATGTATAGGTTTTACGTAAAATAAAACAAGTATTAAATTAAAACAAATAAAACAATATATTTTTTTCACTAAAAATCACCGTGCATCATGAAAATTATCGTGCATAATTGTTCATGAATCTTCGTGCATCAATTTAACCATGATCTAAGGGTCAAGATCTTATCCTATTTGTTTTACTTTAATACTTGTTTTACAATACCCAACCCCTATATATATATATATATATATATATAATATATATATATAATATAATATATATATATAATATATAGTGAAAAGTTATTTTGAGAACTAAAAAAAAAACAAGAATCTTTTAAAACCAATCTTAACCATCCAAGTTTTTGATCAATGGCTAATAATATTAATGGCAGCTTGGTAAATAACTGAAAAGTAATTTAAGATTTAATTACACGAAAAGGTTATTCTAGTCATTTTGCTATTTAATTAACCCATGATTCTCTCCCACTCCACGTATATTCAATTTTGTGAAGGTTCTTCTGTGTGTTTTTGCTTTGGGTTTTTCCCTTTACCATCGCCGGCCCCCATTTCTTATCAAAAATACGACCGATCAATCCATAAGAAAAACCCATTTTGCTCCTCTTTTAATTCCGGATCTAATCCATGCCGCTGATGGAACAAAAGAGGAGGAGGAGACGCTGACGAAATCTCAGATCTGAAAACATATCAAACTAGATATGTTTGTATTGTTTTTTTTGTTAAAAAGCGAAACCGATTGGATGTGTACAATGACATCGTTGCAACTGGGTGTCTGGGTGGATATTTGAAGCAGTGTGTTAGACTTTGAAAGAGGTAATAACTTGAATGCATGATTAATGATGAATGCAATATTTTTTATTATTATATTTTTATTGAGTCATTTTTGTTTTTATGTTTGTGTTTATATCTGAATCATAAATTTGTATTTTTGTATTGTTTGATCTGATCGATTTATTAGTAGATTTGTAAAAATCTATTGCTTTGAAAGTTTTTATCTAATTAATTATTTTTTTATTGAAACGAGATAGGGATCTCCCTTTTGATGATGATGATCATGATCCGATGAAGACGAAGTAATAGATTTGTCTACTAGCATATGTACATGAATAGTGTTATGATCATATTAATGCAAGTCGAGCATATGTATGCAATTATTTTATAAATAAATGTTTCGTGAAATAATTGTTGATCACATGTGCATAAATAGTTATATGTACAATTATGATCAAATAAAATGTTGAGCGTATGTATGCATATTGTTTTATAAGAGGTGTTTATCAAGAATATGTATGCAATAGTATTTTACAAATGAATATTTTATGAGATTAGTTGGTGATCAGATGTGCATGAACCGTGTTCGAGCACATGTATGTATTTTGTAAAATGTTTTAGTTGGTGATTACATGTGCATGAATCGTGCTACGAGCACATATATACTAATATTTTGTAAACAATGTTACATAAAATTAGTTGGTGATCATGAACAACCATATTAGTGATCACATATGGATGAACAACCATTCGTGATTACATGTGCATGTTAACTAATTATAAAAATACAATATTACCCTTGTAAATATTGATGGAAAAAGGTTCTAAAGTTCTTGCTTTTTTAAAGGGTTCCTAGAATAACCTTTCCATATATATATATATATATATATTTAGTTTTTTCTTTAAGAGAATAGATTTAGGTATCGAATTATTTTTTTCAAATTTACCATTACATACATTCTTTACAACATATTGTTCAAGTTACAACATACGAGTATTAACGAAGATTTTGCAACCATGTGATTTAAGTAAAATATAAAAAGTTTAGAAGAGTGAGTAGGTACGTGGAGTAGATGAACTTGGACACCAATATCATTTATCAATTAATTCATGGCTAAGTAACTTACACCTAACACCATACCACACATGCACGTTTTTACTTGACTTTAGTTAGTCTATATTATATACTATCCTCCAATCAATATAAACCCAATAATTCCTCTCAAAACCAACTACCAAGTACCACCACACATAACTTCAAAAAGAAAGAAAGATAAAAATAAAAAATGCCTAGATCACCACCCCATCACCACCACCATCCTCACCACCCTCCACCACCAGTAGTACATGTAGTCCACCACCCTCCTCCACCTCCAGTCGTCCACCACCCTCCTCCTCCGGTGGTCCACCACCCACCTCCACCGGTGGTTCACCCTCCTCCACATGTGGTCCACCACCCTCCACCACCACCACATAAAACCCATCCACCCCATCACCATGGTCACCACCACTAAGAAGATTCGCCGGCTGGCTGGTGGCAGATCTACAAGCTAATCACTGTGTTGTTGTGTTATATATATATGGTTGTTGCTATGTGATTTTATGTATTCATAGCATATAGCATATATAAAATAAAAAAAATTAGGCTATATATGTACTATATTTAGACCATGTACGTATTTGTTTTACTTCTAGTTTTAATTATTATGCTAATAAGTGTGCTTGTTGTAGATCTGCATATTGTTATCTAATAAATATATTTAACGTTTAACCATGATCATCATCTTTTGGATATAAATTTCCTCTCTTTCCCTCCCTTTGTTTATATAATTTACTAGGTTAAATTAAGTGATAATATTGCTATATAATCCATATGGTTTATAATCTAGCAAGAAAAAGGAAAAAAAAAAACCAACCATGCTCCTCGTCCCACCGGGTCTCCACCAAGCTGCACCAACAAACCGGCCAACACATCGGAGCCGGTACGAGCAACCCGCCAAGGCCTCGGCATGTTGGTTCAAAAACGCTAGGAGTAATTAAAACACATAATAAGGATAACCTTAACAAGGAATGATCATGTGAAAACGAATCAAATATCATTCTAGCCGTGTTCCAGTGTTGAGAATCTCGGTTGACTTTTTAGAATGAAAAAAGTCAAAAAGTATATTGGATTGATGGTGGGGTGTTAGATAGATTGGTTCACGAAGGAACATAAACATAGCTAAAAGATTTTCTCAAAATAAGTTTCTCTGAAACAATAATTAACTATTGAGTTAATTACAGAAATCGTCCATGTCGTGGACCTCCATCTGCCGCTTTCGTCTCTAAGTTTAATAAATTACAGTTTTAGTTCACCACCCACCTCCACCGGTGGTTCACCCTCCTCCACATGTGGTCCACCACCCTCCACCACCACCACATAAAACCCATCCACCCCATCACCATGGTCCCCCCCCCCCCCCCCCCCCCCCCCCCCCCCCCCCCCCCCCCCCCCCCCCCCCCCCCCCCCCCCCCCCCCCCCCCCCCCCCCCCCCCCCCCCCCCCCCCCCCCCCCCCCCCCCCCCCCCCCCCCCCCCCCCCCCCCCCCCCCCCCCCCCCCCCCCCCCCCCCCCCCCCCCCCCCCCCCCCCCCCCCCCCCCCCCCCCCCCCCCCCCCCCCCCCCCCCCCCCCCCCCCCCCCCCCCCCCCCCCCCCCCCCCCCCCCCCCCCCCCCCCCCCCCCCCCCCCCCCCCCCCCCCCCCCCCCCCCCCCCCCCCCCCCCCCCCCCCCCCCCCCCCCCCCCCCCCCCCCCCCCCCCCCCCCCCCCCCCCCCCCCCCCCCCCCCCCCCCCCCCCCCCCCCCCCCCCCCCCCCCCCCCCCCCCCCCCCCCCCCCCCCCCCCCCCCCCCCCCCCCCCCCCCCCCCCCCCCCCCCCCCCCCCCCCCCCCCCCCCCCCCCCCCCCCCCCCCCCCCCCCCCCCCCCCCCCCCCCCCCCCCCCCCCCCCCCCCCCCCCCCCCCCCCCCCCCCCCCCCCCCAACACTTTTGGTCCTAACCATAGACGTTCGTTAAAAAGATGGTCACGTGTTTGGCACATTATGGGTAATCTCGTAATTTGGCTTAGAGTTAATTACAGAAATCGTCCGTATCGTGAGCCACCACTTTCAGTTTTGGTCCCTAGCTTTTAATAATTAACTTTCACCCAAATTAGTTAAACTAAATTTAAAAACCCAAAATCTTATCAACATATATTAAAATATACAAACTTCTAGAAATAATATATACAAACTTTTAATAAATTACACAAACTGAGCTACGACAAATGAAACGGAAATGAAATGTGACTATGTGAATGCTACTATAAAGACATGTGTGCATGAGGAAACTAGGAATACCTTAAACAAATTGAAGCCCGCGTCTCCTAATAACTTCAAAATCGGATTCAAGTGAGTGATGTGACAGATTCCGGTGACTCACAACCACCGCCATCTCCGGTGACTCCAAACCCGGTAACTCCACCACCCACCACCCCCCTCTCCAAACCCGGTAACTCATATCTTGGCGGTGATTTATTAAAAGTTTGCATATATTATTTCCAGAAGTTTGTATATATTAACTCTAAGCCAAATTACGAGATTACCTATCACGTGCCAAACACGTGACCATCTATTTAACAGACGTTTACGGTTAGGACCAAAAGTGTTGACGGAACAAAGTTTTTTGGACTAAAACTGTAATTTATTAAACTTAGAGACGAAAACTGCAAGTAGATATCCACAACAGGGATGATTTCTGTAATTAACTCTTAAATATTTGAACAGGCTATGACACTGAACACTGTTATACAAATCCAAAAAAAATCCTACTTTTAAACATACTAAACATCAAGTAAACACACACTAGCCCTCTTTCAGTTACGGTGGAATTAGAAATAGATATTTTAGTTTGTTTGAATGGACGCGATTCCTTCTTGATTGAATCTTGATCTCCTTCCCATTTTATGTTGTAAAACCGCCCCAATCCACACACATGCACAGTTCACGTTCTTTCATTTATTTTGTACATTTTTATGGAAGGTGCATGTACACATTTTGAGTAAGTTCCAAAAACAAAAGGTATGCAGTTTTAGTAATAAAATAAAATTAAAACATATTTTCAATACCTTAAAACTACATATAACTCTCTAAATATCTCAACAGTTCATTTTATTTGTTTTCTTGTTTTTTTTAATTGTGTTTATAATTTGAACTAGTAAAAATGAAATAATATTTCTAACGTCGTAAACAAAATGTAACACTGTATATTATTTTTAGTATATTTCTCAAAAACGGAACATTGCATAATGACCCAGAATTGTATCTAAGATAAAAGAGACTTCCATAGAAAAATCACACCCCTAAAAAGTATAATTCAAAGCCAATAAAGTGGGTTTCAATATGTGTCTTCCTCTTATCCTCTATGCCACTGCCTCCAACACTGTCTTTTAATATATATCTACAAGACTTACACTACCTATAATAAAAGTTGGGTTTCAGTTTTTAGTAGTCTCAGGACTTTTCATGCTCAACCAGTATATTTTTGGTCCAAACTGGTTAGCCCGAGCCGGAACCCAGGTTAGCCCGAACCGACCCAGGTGCCTTCCAGTCCGGTCCACAGGTTTCAATTTTGTTCATTTCCGGTTTCGGGTTTGACCGGCCGGGTCTTCACCTGATCTCACCTCTACAAAAGAAGACTTTACAACCCTTCTATAAAACATATACTTCTCCCTTATCTTTACTGACTGGGGTAACATAATTGTAAAAAAATATATATTCTCCGCATTTGCTTGCCCGAAAATGATCAAATTAAATTCTTCAAGCATCCACCAAATCACCCATGATTTCGTCGATCATACCAAGAAAAGAAAGCTTATAATGATAAGCCCAACATACTTAAATGCATATAAATATATAATGCAATTATCTGATTGGCCTTTATCACATGTATTCTACACGACTACATCACATATGTATCAAGGCCATGCAATCGAACGCTTTACTATACTGCGTATGTAATGTAATAAGACCATACTAGTTAATATGGGAGACAGACATGCATATTATTAACACTATTCTTTTTATTTATATTGATTCATATCATATTATTGTCTCAATCAACCAAAGAATGGTTCACAACCACTCTTTGGAAGCTAACTCAATCAATCAAGCAATGGTTCGCGCCCATTAGTTGGAAACAATCAACCATTTACCCGTATAATTACCTTGAATGCCGGCTATCCACTACATGAACTATTGAGTCATCGAAATCCATAATCTACAGAGCGATCAAACTAGCGTGCAAATACCCATATAATCACATAAACAACTAAACACATAACTTAATCCACTTCACCAGTTTTGCCCACTTATTTTCTTTTAGATTTCTTTCATCTTACTAGAAATAAAATAGAAGGTTACAATGTTCCTTTTATACACAATATTTAGTATTGAAATTAAATATTACTACTTTTTTTTCTATGGACATCAACTGTTATTACTGTGAATGTCTATGTCCGGAAGATAGTTTATTATAAATTTGTGCAGAAAGCGAAAATTTGCAGAGCATTACCATAGACAATGTATTGATCGTGAATTTGTCATCCTAACTCTGTAAAAGGTGGACTTGTCTTCTTAGGTCGACCGGTCATCGTCCATCCTTGTACCTCTGAGAAAATGTTGAATATGAGGAACTTTCTTTGTTCATAGCTTAAACTGAATATAATAATAAAAAAAAACACCCATAAATAGCTTGACAAGAGGGAAATACCTGTATCGTTAACTTTGTCAGCAACTAATAGTTTGAACCAATCAGAGGTCAATATTCCAACTTCCACTAACTCAAAGAAATCCTGGCGGCAAAGATAGTAAGCTCCTGAGCTTAGTTGAAACTCAGACAAATCACCACCAACAGTTTCTACCCATCCCAGCCTATTTTCCAAAGTCTCGTCTGCTAAATCATCAGTGTACACAAGGGTTGCACCACACTCAATTACATCCAACCCGCTCATCACAACAATAGACACACTAACAATATCTCCAATGTCTAATGTTTTCATAGGCCAATAGCTTAACCATATGCCAACTTCTCCAAATCCAGGTTTGCCAAAGACTTTAGGGTTGTACATCAAATCAACACCATTGTTTGTACTGATTTTAGCAAACCATGCACAATCATCACCGGATATTGTATACTTGAAAGATACATTTAATCCTTTGAGCCTCCTATTACCGGGACATGAAGGCACACTAAATGACAAAGACGGTGACTCAGATACATAGTTGGGCATCATGTTCGGATCCTTTATCTCAGGCAGAGATGTACTCATTATACCGAATTCGTACAACACCTGTGCCACACAAGCAATAAAGATAACACACACATATTTATTATACAACAAACATAAAAAATTGGTATGTGAGGGGTTCCATACCTAAATTTAGGTACAGAACAACCTTATATTCACTTTTCGCATATATATAGATATATATAGATATAGGGTAGCCTTCAGAACACCCTTAAAGTAAGAAGGACCATAAAATTGATGCTTTTGCATCTCAAATATTTATCAAGTTGATGCATTTGCATCTTAAATAAGCATTAATACATGGATGCATCGATACACTATGTTAATTATATGGACTTATAATGCATCTACATAAAGTTTTTGATTGTTTCACATTGTTCTTACTTTAAGAGTGTTCTCACTTGATTGGAACTGTATATATATTGCAAAGCAAACAGCATATTTCAGCTATTAATACTTTATTAACCAGTTTCAGCTGGCGCATCGTTGTGCATGTGTGAGCTTACACATGTGATTCAGAAAAGAATAGCAAACCTGGAGACACTGGTTTTTTTTGTTGGTGAGCTCTGCAACACCAATCAGACACACCTCATGATTTTGATATTCTTTTAGCCACTTCATGTGAACGGCAGAATGTATATATAATATAAAGGCAACATAACAAGGTACTAGTTGCCCAAAAGTATAATTACATAAACAATCTAGAGATAATCAATCAAAGCAACAAAAGACTAGATTCTTCCCGAGAAATTAACTGACCACAAAAGGAGTTCGTTCGCCATATAACGGATTCTCTCTCCATTGTTCCAATCAAAAGAATGCTTCCTGTCACGGTTAGAAACCCACAAAAAGGATAAAGAAACTATAGAAGTAAAAGTGTCATCGACACTAGTATGATAACCGTTGTGAAGACCATTGTTTCTTTCTTTCCATATATGCCACCACCATATAAACATAATAGCTTCAAGCACCTCACGTTGGAAGTTAGTAAGATGAAGACCCTTGTGCCAATTCAATATGTCCTTAGGATCCTCATTAGGAATATTATGATGCACCCACTGGTTAATTTTAGATCTATCACACAATTAAAGGGACAGTCGCGAAATAAGTGACTTATATCATCGATGCCATTTCCACAAAGGTTGCAATTAACAGTAGTAATATCCATGCCCTTCCCAAAAAGATTCACATTCGTGGGGATGCCATTGCGAAGAAGACGCCATACAAAAAGATTAATCTTTTTTGGGACACAATTGTTCCAAGTAGTATGCAAGTCATTAATGGGGAGAGATTTATTATCAATGAATTATGAATGGATGCAACAAGAAAGTGAGACTTACCATCGAAATTCCAGGTCCATCTATCATCACTATTGTCGAGATCTCTAGGCAACAGGCTAACCATGCTATCAAGTTGTTCATGTTCGCTCCCTGATCTAATATCCCTACGCCAATTCCAAACCCAACCAGCACTTGAATGTCGATTACTAACCAAACATTCCTTGGTTAGTTCAATAGCAAAAAGTCTTGGAAATCTCGACTCAAATGATTGATCCCCGCACCATATATCCTTCCAAAACCTAGTCATGTGTCCATTTCCCACCTTTCTACTGATCACATCAATTGGAAGCGAATACATTGTATGAACATGTTTATTAGCTGCCACAATATTATTCCAATTACCATTTGATTTTGCAGACATATTATAAAAACATTCCTTTCCATGAATATCCAGAATGACTTGTGCCCATAAGTTGTCTCGGTAATTTATACCCCGCCATCTCCACTTATACAAAAGAGATAAGTTCATGGCATTCAAGCTGCCAACACCTAACCCGCCAACATCTTTACTGGTCAAAACCGTTTCCCACTTAATCCAATGAATTTTTCTTTTATTCAACGAGCCTCCCCAAAAGAAAGAAGACCTCAAGGATTCCAATGTCTTAACAACAGATTTAGGCATACGATAAATGGAGAGAAAATAATTTCCTAAAGAACCAAGCACAGATTTGATTAGCGTCAATCTCCCACCTATAGATAACAGATTCGCTTTCCAACCCGAAAGACGTTTTTTAAACTTAGTAATGACAGGCTCCCAGAAAGAAGCTCTTTTAGTACTACCACCAATGGGAATTCCAAGATATTTAAATGGCAGATTTTCAGCTTTGCACCCAATAATACTAGCAAGACGACCAATCTCCTCTTGACACACCCCGACACCAATGATAGATGATTTCTGAAAATTAATTTTAAGACCCGAGTGCCATAAAAGAATCTCAAAGCAATTCGAAATATTCAAATTATTCTCAGACCATTCGCCAACAACAATGACATCATCGGCATAGAATAAATGTGAGATCGTGACCTGGTTAAGTTTAGCTCCCGAGAACATACCATTACTGGCTAAATTATTAATAGAAGTGTGAAGGCCTTCCATGGCAATGATAAATAAGAATGGAGCCATAGGATCACCTTGGCGAAGGCCCCGTTTTATAGGAACTCTTCAGTGGGGCTTCCATTAACAAGTACCGAAGATCTAGCTGAATAAGACATGCCTTTATCCAAGAAATCCATTTAGCACCGAAACCCCATTGCTCTAAGGATAGAGAATAGAAAATCCCAAGAAAGAATCATAAGCTTTAGCGAAGTCAATCTTGAACATCATCAATTCTTCTTTTTTTCTTGTACCAATCAATACTTCATTAAGCAGAATAGGACCATCAAAATCTGTCTACCTTTTATGAATGCCGTTTGTTCAGGACTAACAATCAAATCAATTACCTTGGCAGTCGGTTGGCAAGAAGCTTGGCAATAATTTTATACTGAATACCAATGAGACTGATAGGTCTGAAGTCAGACATAAGAGTCGGGTTACTAACCTTGGGTATAAGAGTAATGAAAGAGGAATTACAACCAATTGGAATGAAAGCACGGTCATAGAATTCCGACACCATTTTGACAACATCTTCCTTCAAATTGTTCCAATGTTTTTTAACGAACGCAAAGGAAAAACCGTCAGGACCCGGTGCTTTATCACCCCCACAACTCCAACAGTTTTTGATCTCTCATCCAAGGGGAAGCTACTTCTCGAGCTCTGCAGCAACACTAGAAGGAATTTGATTGGTGAAAGATGATACAAAGGTAAATCGAGCCCCATTAAACTTTTTGAATTTCTCGGCACAATAGTCACGAAAACAATTCTTGATGACCTGAGGCTCATCAATCCAAATCCCGTTATGTTTAATCCCATTAAGATATCCAGATCGCCTTTTTGCATTAATCATAGCATGGAAAAACTTGGAATTTTCATCTCCCTCCACTGCCCATTTGACTTTAGCTTTTTGTTTCATGTCTCTATTAATGCCTTGATTAAAAGCCTGTAATTCATGTAATAAATCCTTGCGCCTATTAGCAAGAGACGCATCACCACCCGAATGACTTATTTCAAGATCAACCGAAGCAATGTCAGAGGTGATGGTATCTTTATTTCGAACAGAAAGCCTTTCTTTGTTCCATCTTTTCAAGTCATCTTTGAGAGCTTTAAGTTTATTTTTTAGAAGAACAAAAGCATTTTGGGAATCACTTGCCACCGATCCTCCCCATTTCTCTATGATCATGGAATCAAAACCCTCCATTGACAACCACGAATTATAGAACTTGAATGGAGTAGGCCCAAAATCCAACATCCTTTGCTTGAGAAGTAGCGGTCTATGATCAGAAACGATCTCGTCTAAACATCAGACCATGTACTGAGTTGTAGAATGATTGATTAACTAGAAACCGATCCAACCGACTAGCTTTAAGCCCATCCGTAGAGATCCTAGTAAATTTATGCCTTCCCATGACCAAATCAACCAAGGTGCCTCTATTAATAAAATCATTAAAATTAGTAGCATTTAAGGCTGAAAAAACGGATCCCAATCTTTATCCAATGTTCCTTGGAATTAAAGTCACCACATATAAGGTAACTGCCCACATTAGCTTGCATAAAGTCCAGTATCATCGACCATAGATCAACCTTTTCTCTTTCATTCTGAGGTGCGTAGATGTTTAACATGTAACAGTCAGATTAGAGTACAACCAGGAACCTTTTACCTCACGCGTGAGAAAATCAAACCACTAAATTAACAACTAAATCGGCACACAATCCCCGGCAGCGGCGCCAAAAACTTGATGTGCTAAATCGAGTTAAAAATTATAAACTAGAAATACCTAAAACTCACTACTACACACTATCGGGCAGTGGACCCGTTCGTATGCAATATAGTTAAGAGGTAAGTCCGTGTTCGTTCTCGGGGATTGGTTTGAACTAGTTGTTTAGTAAAATGGTTTGGAAAACAGGGTGTTGCTTCAAGTCTCACTTTGACAATTAAATTAAAATAAATTTAAAAGACAAAACACATAAAAGTAAAGAAAAGCTTCAGACAATATTAATAAAGATCATCCACCTTGAATTCGCTAGACTTCAAACATGGTTGCATTCAATTAAGACCAAATTCATTGAGTTGAAAAGATAATCGTAAAAGGATTAAGGTGCTCACGTGGTACCACCAACCGTGAGCAAATTACCCAATCACCTAAGTTGCTAGTTTAATTACCCAAGCCGGTACCACCAATGTCTAGACAACCTTACCAACAATTAGTTTGCTTGACTATCGAATTAACAATTGTGCCTATGTGAAGATAACGTGGTACCACCAACCGTTATAAAACACGTTGACAAAATGATTCCTTTTATTAAAATGATATTCACTATCATACCATGAACTAGTGATAATTGCTTATAGACAAACAACCATTTGAAAATCACATATGCATCCAACTAGTACCACTAACGAAGAACACACATGCCACCAATATCATAATAATAAAAGGAATTAAATCATCAAGATCTCGACACAACGATAATTGAAATCAACTCTTGAATTAAAACATATAGCAATCACATCATTAGTCTAGTTTCATCAAGGTGGATGATTGAATGTTTAGCCACTCATGATTAATTTAAAATAACAATCAAAATAAAAGAAGAACATGATGTACCAATCGTTCTTGAAATTGAAATTGCAAGACAATAAAATAGATACGATCTAAGTGGGTGCCCGTGAATCTTTAATGAATCGGACGAAGAAATCTACCCTTGATCCTTGAAGGAATCCCTTGGAGAGCAGCTCTTAGAAAGAATTTGGATTAATTGGGAATTAGGTTTTTGTTTTCTAGATTTCGAAAACAAAAAGGAAGAAAGGAAGAAATCCAGCTCCCAATTAATTGTCGTCTCCAATCATTAATTTTGACCTACTTATAATAATATAGTTATTGATTGATGTTGTAGTCGGCTAGAACAAAACCGACTTTAATCGTGATATTGCTTTTGTCGATTCCTCTCCTATTCCCCTCCTGCCGACCTCACAAAGCCAAAAGGCTTCGGCCTTTCTTTCTTCTGCTGGGCTCACGCACAAAGGGCCTGGCCCAATTTTCTTGTTGGGCTGCTGCTAATTAAATGGCCCAAGGTCTTTGATCCTTTCTTCTTTCTCGGAACAGCTACTTTTTTATGTCTAACAGGATTATTAATAACTCGTTGGATTTATTCGGGCCATTTCCCACTAAGTGATTTATATGAATCATTAATTTTTCTTTCATGGAGTTTCTCCCTTATTCATATAGTGCCCTATTTTAAAAATATATAAAGTATTGTTGTGATGTCCACCGACTCCCATTCCTTGCCGACTTTCACTTGCTTTCGGCCATAATTCTTTTTGGGCTTATTCTTTGGACCATCAAGTGGGCTGCCACATTGGGCTGTTGTCACGAAAAGCATAAAGCCTTCTTGGGCTTCTTTGTCTCCTGCGCCCCATCACACACACACGAACAACAAATCTGCTTCCCAATTCTCTTTGCAATTCACGAACACTACTGCCACCATAATATATTTGGTCCATCGTAAGCTTTGTAGTATGATGCTCCGTCTAGCCGCGTCCAATATGTAGCATTCTAGTCAAGTCTCATCACATTTCATGTTTCCCTAAAATGTCGTTTCTCCAGAAATACGCTCAAGTACCTGTAGTAGCCTGAAACACTAACAAATACCATAAACGCACCAAATGCATACAATGACTCAAAACACATACGAAAAAGGCCAATAATGATGTGGGCGATCTATATAAATTGGTCACATCAAATCCCCCCACACTTAAGCGTTGCTTGTCCTCAAGCAAATCTGGAAATTAAGCAAAAGCATTCCTTGGCACGAAGCTATATAAACACATTACGATTATCAAAAAGAAGCCAAACCAAGTATATCGATGACAAGGACTTTGGTGAGCAGTTTTAATCTTAAATGAAAACCGAAATGTTTGACAATATCTGAACAATCCATAAGCCTCAATAACACAACTAAGCATAAATGAAACAACTGATCCTCACAAAACTATCCTACTCCAACGAACTTACTATTGGGGTTGAATATATATGAATAATCACTCATTGCTCGGTCGTGATGCATATCTTACCATAGGCTTGAACAAGGATCATAGCTCCACCGACATGGCGTAAGCACCAAGTACATCATCAAAATAGGCATATAGGACGGTTGTATAGTTAGGCTAAGGCTATATATAAAGGATATGTACAATGGAATATGGGAAATTTAGGTTAGTGAAGAAGAGGAGTAATCACAAGTATAAGGTATGGATGAAGTATGTATAAAATAGTCTAATCAAACCCATACCATTGCTTGCCAACAAACCACCAACCCGTAAGATGTTATCCCGCTAAGACACCTCAAATACCAACTTGTAACACCCGTCGTTTAAAAACTTGGATTTTGAAAAATCTTTGCCAAACGGCGTTTAAAATACGCGGAAAGGATCACATATAAAATCTGCCCCATCCGTAACGGATGGTACCTTTAAAATTGGTGTTACTTCTAGCATCGTCAAAGTAATAAAAGTAAATCCAAGCTTTGGCACCTACATAAATGCCCATCATTACAATTCTGAAACATGAACAAAATAGCCAAACATAAGGCTAAAGGAAGTCAAAGCGTTTAATGTCTTTGCTAAGCTTCTTTATTCATTCTACCCAACTCTCACCAAGCTAATCCTCGCCTAGCTCAAACTTGATTATCCTGAAGGCACAACATTTTCAAAGAACAAGTGTTAGCTAATAAAATTAGCTAAGTAAGATAACATAGATCTGAAAACGTTTGCCAATTACATATATTAACAAAATCTGCATTTTAAGTTAATATCACACACATACATAACATCATAAGATACACATTAGGTTCAATATGTCCTAAAGTGTGCCTATACTTTCTTTCTTCATCTTTCTTTCTTTATTTCTTTGCCAAGACGTAGGCTAAGTGACTTATGCCACTTACATAGGGATGTGGGGTTGTGTGTAGGCGGTCATAGACCATACTTGGAGTCCTCACACCCGACATGATGGGTAAACCATAAGGTGGTCCATCGGCGTCGTTAAGGAATGACAAAGTCAATCCAACTGAATAAACCGTTTATGCCTTTACGCATTGGTGGTTAGTTACTCCACCCGGAATACTCAAACGTAACTATGCCACAAGGAGCAACTCAAGTGACCACGTACGCACCAGCCCCGAAGAGCTAGCACGGGTTAAGCTTAACAAGACTTTACATAATGCTCGAGACTTTAATCATTTAATTAGTTTAGGCTACACTTTCACCTAAGCTAATCACATATCATCTTTTACTTTAGGGCCCTTAATGTGCACGTGAACATGGCAATCCTAATCAAAGGACTAGTGACTAGGTGATCAAGCCACACATGCAAACATATATCATATCATTTCGACATTTTCATACATATATAATCATTCCATCATTTCATGCATATATACTTACCTCATACCATTGCAACCTGCATATGAATGTTAATCATCATAAACGGTAAGTAATATATCCCTTTGCAACCTCCCATAGTCACCCATGAACATAAAATGTACATACATATTCAATTGGAAGGTTTAACTTATGAAAACGTGTTTTGTTGTACCAACAGGCGACAAAAGATGTTATCTTACCTCGATACAGCTTACCAACAAGTTAAAAGTATCTTATAGTGCTTGCTAAGTGCTCCCGACAACCTAGAACGAGTATAAGATCGAAATAAGCTAAACGAAATACTTTGTGCAACCTGGGCATCAGGTGCGTCGCACCTGACATGTGGTGCGTCGCACAAATTCATCAGAAATTCTGGATAGATGCAGGTGCGCCGCACCTACCCATTGGTGCGCCGCATATCGGGCTTTTGGCTGAAATCCATTTTTCCAAATTTGGGCTGTGGTGCGTCGCACCACCCTCCTGGTGCGTCGCACCTGGAGTGTCGACCAGAAACCTAATTTTTTGTTCTTTGATCAAACGAATTCCATACGACCCCATACCCCAAATCCAACCTGGGGACCTAAAATTAATCCTTTTAATTGCACTTTCATCAACTTTAACCATCCTATTAATCCTTTAATCCTTTACATCATAAATCAATCATTACGACACCCGAATAACAAGAATTCGGTAAACGTTTGATCAAATAACCCAACCCAAACCCTATGGCCTGGATCGAAATCACTTCTAAGACATACATGATCAGATTTAAGAGTGAGATCAGCCATATTACCTGTAGATGACTTTGAGGATTCGAAATCTTAATCAAACTTGATCGAAACGACACGAAACGATTGATTCTTGGAGAAAACTTGTCTTGAGAGGGAGGAGATCTGTTCCTAGGGCTTAATCACGAAAATTAGCAGCTATTGGAGTCTTACTAGACCTTAAACTCCTGACCATAAGTTTCCTTTAGTGCCCATAGGCCCCTCGACTTCCTAAACTTTACTTTCGTAGCTTAATTAACTTACCGGGAGACTTAACGATCTAACAAGCACTTAACTTTCATACTTTACTTTAAATTACTTTCATTTAATTCACCTTACTTTATTTCATATTAAACACATAAGCATTTAATCACATAATCCCTTATAGGGCACATAAACATAACGGACCTAACGTTAATTAATGGAAAGTCAAATAGTCAACATAAAACTTCAGTACAAAACCCGACACCATTGTGGTGTATCAACTTCAAACAACTTAAAATCAACCAAGTCTTCCATTCTTTTAAATGATACAACAATCTTTGACATATAAAAATGAGAAGTACCTACTAGTAGCCCAAGTTCTTTTTTCTTTTCTTTTTTTTTTCTTTTCTGTTTTTCACTTTTTTCTTCTTAATTTGAACCATTTTTACTCTACTAGTAGGAACCCTCTTACAATGATGAACAATGTCTATAACAATATACTTCCTTTGAACAATCCAAGACATTCCCCAATAACTTGACCAATTGACGTATTCTCATAGACAAGAATATTCCACTAGACAACCCACTGAAGCTCTCCCAAACCATCCAAACAAACCAATGACAATCAATGGCCCCCAGATTAGACTATCGGTATAGTAAGGTATAATTAGGTAAAGTTTACATATATAAGTGGATATATACAAAGAAAAAGGCTAAGTTAAAAGGGATGTATAAGTGTACTTTGCACTAAGGATGAGTGCAACAAAGGTTTACAAAGGAAGGAAAGAAAGTGTATGTATAGTAAAGGTAAAAATATACAAAAGACAAAGGTGAAAAGAAAGAAAGAAGAAGTATGGTCAAACCTAAATGCCAATTCGTCATCCGATGTACTTGTAACACCCGTCGTTTAAAAATATGGGTTTTCAAAAATTTTCACCTAACGGTGTTAAATTGCGGAAGTAAAGACTGTAAAAGTCAAAACCGATAAAAACATTTCGGTTTCTGCATTTATTTGGTGTTACATGCCATATCAAACATAGTTCAAATGAAAACCCAACGGTTGCCCAACATAACAACCGTTCACACATCACTACATCAAAATGAAATGTAAACAAAAGTCTCCATAATAAGCAACTATGGGTACTAAGGAAACTGCATGCTTTCTACCCACGCCCTCACGTCCTGCATCTACTAGTCCTTCATGCTAAACCTGAGGGAACAACCACATTAAAGAACAAGTGTTAGCTATAAGAATAGCTAAGTAAGATCACACTTAATTTAAAAGCATTTGTCCAATTAAAACATTTCTTCATTATTAGACAAACTCATTAGGCACAACACACAACACACATAACTGCATATCAACTTCATATCAATAGGATAATCATCCTAAATGTGCCTATCCTGCATTAGTTCACACATTGTCACACATATCTTCTTTTACTGCATATAAGTGTGCCCTGCATCACACCCGACTAGATGATCAACCAAAAGGCTAATCATCGTACGTCGTTAAGGAATGGCAAGCCAATCCAAGAGTAATCCGTATGTGGAGGTTGGTCAAACCCCTCGTATTACTCGCCCTGCGTTATAAAGACCATGTTGCAAGGAGCCACCCAAGCAACAACTACGTCAACGTACTCGTCCGGCTAAGACTTGTACGGGTTAAGCTTAACACTTTCCCTGCATTATATTTACGAGCTCGATTTCACACATATGGTTTAGGTAACACACATTCCTAAACCGTCACACACATATAGTCTAGGTAATACACATTCCTAGACATTCACACACTTTATCTTCATTACGTTTGGATCCTTAAACGTGCAAGTGACATGGCAACCTACAAGTCTAGTGAGCTAGGTGTACAAGCCATGTAAGCATGCATATATCACACGTCAACATCATTTCTACATTTCACGCATAATAAGCTACTTCGTAATACTACATAAACTGCATTACAATATACTACATTAAGCAATACTTCATTTCACTACGTTAGGGTCTGCATTTCAGGTCTCATGGTCAACTACATATCCCATAATACCTTCCGTGTAACCCGAGATACCCACATATATCGTAAGTTACCGTTAAGGAAGTTATAAGTATGAAACCTTTGCTTGTTGAACCCTCAGCGTGACAAAAGTAGTGTATCTTACCTCGATACGGTTTAACAACAAGCTACAAGCACAATACAACAATGACTAGGTGTCTCCAATAACCTAGAACAAGTATAAGATCGAAATATAAGCTAAACGACACATTTTGTGAAATCTGGGCATGTGGTGCGCCGCACCTGCCAAGTGGTGCGTCGCACCAACCCTTCAGAAATTTCAGATCAACTATAGGTGCGCCGCACCTACCCTTTGGTGCGTCGCATATCGGGCTCCCATCGAAAAACCAAAAACCCAAACTGGGCTGTGGTGCGCCGCACCACTCCCTTGGTGCGCCGCACCTGGGGTGCCGACCTGCAACTCAATTTTCAAACTTGTTCTAAACGATACCCATTCGATCTCAAACCCTTAGCCCGACCTGGAGACATAAAATTGACCTCTTTAACAACACTTTTGATGACTTTAATCCATCAATCAACCCTTTAATCCTTTGCAACCTTAACCAATCATTTAATCACTCGAATAACATGAAATCGGTTACCGTTTAATCAAATACCCCAACCCAAACCCCATGGCCTGGATTGAAACTAATATAAGACTCTAAATAACAGATCTCAAACGGTAATTACCTATATTACCTGTATTTGATGAGAAAGATTCAAGATCCAAGCAACACACGATCAAAACGGCACTAAAACGATTGGATTTTGGGAGAGAACTTGTTTGGGAGAGAGGGGATCGGCTGGGGCAGAATAACACACACAAGAGAAGAGTTTTTTGTGACAATTAGGGCTTCCTAATTACCCCACTAATCCCTGGCCATCCATCCATAATTACACACAAGTCCCTCTACTTCTGATATTTAACCTTCATGACTTTAACTTCATTATTTGGGAGACTTGTCACACTTTCAAGCACCCAACTACTTTATCACACGTCGACTTCTTTATCTACGTTAATCACTTGACACTAACACACACAAGTGTCAAATCACATAATCACACATAACTACATATAAACATTAAATCTAATATAGACTTAACGGCAAACACAATATTGACTTAACGACATTAGTCAACTATTAAAGAAAAGTTTGGGATGTTACAATTACCTCCCCCTTAAGAGGATTCCGTCCCCGGAATCTCATCATTAAGGAACAACTCGGGATATTTCTCCTTCATCACTGCTTCAGTTTCCCAAGTCAAGCTTTCTCCATGATTATGCTTCCACTTTATCATCACAAGGTCAATCACTTTTCGGCGTAACTTCTTTTGCTTTCTTCCACGTATCGCCACCGGTTCATCAACCATTC
The DNA here is from genome assembly GCA_034093135.1 of Erigeron breviscapus. NCBI lineage: Eukaryota > Viridiplantae > Streptophyta > Magnoliopsida > Asterales > Asteraceae > Erigeron > Erigeron breviscapus. The sequence goes on from CM067168.1 coordinate 25,916,850, forward strand.
TCTTCATTGGGTCAATGCTCACGTCTGGAATTGGAATCACACTTGACTCCTCGGCTAGACACTTCCTTAGGTAGGATACATGGAAAGTGTTGTGAATTCCTTCCAAATCTGGTGGCAATTCCAACTGATAAGCTAGATCTTTTATGCGTTTCAACACTTTAAAAGGTCCTATAAAACGTGGACTCAACTTTCCCTTCTTTCCAAATCGAATGACTCCTTTCCATGGTGAGACTTTCAGCATCACTAAATCACCAACATTAAACTCAATCGGTCTCCTTTTCTTATCTGCATATGTTTTCTGCCTTTCTCTAGCCACACGTAAAGCTTCTTTAGCCACATTGACTTTTTCAGCCGTAACTTCAACAATTTCAGGACCGGTTAACTGCTTTTCACCGGGTTCCATCAAACAACTTGGAGTCCTACACCTTCTACCATACAACATTTAACGGAACTCCCTACTTACTTCATCTATATACAAAGTAGCTAGCTTCACCGCGCACGCATACTCATGGGTGACGAGATAAGAAGCATTTTTATCACTAGTCTACACCGACTCGTATCACATCATTGCCCCCAAGGGGATATATACAACTTTGTCACACAATCCATAGTTGTCATATGAATACATTTCTGCTTCGAAATAACCGATTGTTGCATCTCTCCACATTGCGCTCGGTGCTCAGATTTGACTTGTGTACAAGTCACACATTTTTGTACACACACAATCTCCTTCGTTATTTAGCCATCACAAATTGGACTTCAAATCAGCACCCTTGTACTACTTGGATGAGTATACTATCAAGACCTATGGTCTCTTCAACTTAGCACGACCAACTCATTGAACTTCTTACATAGTCTTTTCTTCTTTCACCTTACATTTCATTCGTTTCGGCATTTCTTTGATTTGGCATTTCTTTGATTCAATCTTTATATCACAACAGGTAATCACCTCATTTTACATTCAACGAAGTCTATTCATTTGAAGGATAAGACCTTCCTGCCCATATCAACATAGACTTACCACTTAAACGTAGCTTCATATCATATCTTGGCATATCGCACATAAACTTGTCACACGCATTCACATTAGCACATGCAGAGTATATACTCCTATTTGTGCCTTTCAACGGTACATCATACTTATTCTCACGTCTTACATCTTTATCAACATATTCATACAACTTACATATTACGCACTAGCTTTACAACTAGCACGATTTCCCACGTCTTACGCACTAGCACTAAGGCTAGAACGATTTCCCACATTTCACACTTTACTGTAACATTAGGTATATACATTACCTAACTAGTCTCTCATCTACTTTAACGTTTAATCCCACTAACGTGCACAGCTCATAACAATTCCTACATGTATCTAGTGAACTAGATACTCCATACCTAAGCCCCACACATTAAGTCATCACACAACAATCATTTCATGGCGGCATATTATAATCGACATACTACATATACATATAACCACTTTACTTTAAACGTCATCATATCATAGTAAGCCACTTCATCCTACATACAGTCCCACATAACCTCCCGCATAACTCGGAAAACCCAATACACATAAGATAATCCAGTTAAGAGGTTAATTAAAGGAAACTACTTTTGTTGTGGCTCCAACGTGATAAAAGACAAATATCTTACTACACCTCGTATCATAATAGGTTGTATCACATTTCTGACGGCATTCAAATAAGCATGTCACCACGGTTCACAAGCCTCCTTAAGTACCACTTTTGGTCATTTCGTTTTCGGATACTGAGATCTTACTTTTAATCGTATTGCTTCACGATGGATCGTCTCACCACCTCTGACTATGCTTCAATTACTACTACAATCTTGTCCCGAAGAACATTACCTTGAGCTGCTTTGCCGTAGTCAAGCACTCACCATAGCCTCACAACCACGGACTTAGCCAATAATAAAACTTTGCTCCTTTCAAGAGCCTAAGAGAGGGACAAATTACAAGGCAATCAAACCAAAACCGTAAACACCTAGCACATCTATAAATGAATGATGAATCTCACAACTTGGGTGTTTGGGATATTTGAGTATGCAAGTAATGTTATCAATCCACAAGGATTAGCCCAATAACCGTTCAGAACACATTTCGCCGATTAAATTTTGTACCAAGGAAAATTTTTGTAGTAAAATTGCTCATTAAGTTATTATGAATTAAGTGACAAAAGCAATTTACCACAAGGACAAACTCAACACAAGTTTCAAATCATATCATCTTCCGTCATCCTACCAAATCGAAGCCACCAATCTCAAACATGCACATCATAGTTCAGAGTTCAGATAGAACCCTTACTCTTGGATAAAACCCAAAAGCCTACGAGAGGGACACATCCACAAGAACGGCTAAATCTCAATGGCAAAACAACAAAAGAGATATATCCGGTTGCTTAAACCTATTTGCCACCCCCCCACACTTAAGATGGACAATGCCCTCAATGTCCAATACTCGGTCAAAACAAAGGTAAATAGGGGTAAGCAAAATAGACATAAAGAATGAGAACACATACCGGATCATGGACACATTCCGTTTCAAAACAAGTAAGTCGACCCCGCACCACAAATTGCTCTTCCTAAAAAGGAAGTCCAATTTGCTTGACGGGAGAAACAAACTTAGTCCAAAACGGGATGTGCGAGAGCTGTGTGTGAAACAATGTCAGTAAAGATGCCAATCAAAAATATTGCGCTGAACTTACTGCCAGCATATGCATGACATCATAGTGAGCTAACTGAACACACAAATCAACGCATAACAGAAATTCCAATCAAATAGTATAACCACAACCATCATCAAAGAGTTTATTCAAAAACACAAATAAAAAGGAAAAATGCAAAATTAAAATTTAAATAACAAAATAAAAGACACGGGTTGCCTCCCGAGAAGCGCTTAAGTTATTAACGAGTCTTTAGCTAGACTCCTACCCCGAATATTTACCATGGTGGGGTCTCTGACGCCCCCACACTTAAAGTGTTGGGCGGTTTACCCTTGAAAGGAGAGAAACACTTACCTTTCACCTTTTCAGAAATCCAATCATTCGCTCGCCCGGAAATATCAACAACCATCATTAACTCCGCTTTCTCATATGTTGATAAATTGGAGCACAACTCTTCAGACAACTTTATATTCCTATGAGAAACAGCAGACTTCAACCGACTATAAAGTTTACGGATCTTAGCACACGGGCCATCCGTTGGTTTAGAAATAAGCTCTGCTGTTGACTTCAACTCCACCTCCTTTTTCTCGAGCTTCTTGTCCAACCATTCATCAATCTGTGAATCTATAGAACTAACACAAGCAGTCTTGACAGAGTTAGCGGCATTAGGTAAAGTACTAGAACAAGTATTCAAGAATGTCACTGACTCATTCCCCGCTCTCAATGTAAGCTTACCACGACCAACCTCAATGTTAGCATCGGCCGTAGCAAGAAATGGTCTTCCTAGAATGAGGGGCACATCTAATGCTTCATCTACATCAATAATGACAAAATCAACAGGAAAAACCAAACCACCCACCTTGACTAACACATCTTCTAAGACCCCCATAGGTCTAATTTCAGATTTATCGGCCAAATGAATTTTCATGTTAATCGGTTTCGGTTCTCCTAAGTTCAGTTTAAAATAAATAGATGAAGGCATCAGATTAATACTTGCTCCCGAATCATTTAAAGCACGTTTGACTGATAAATTACCAATCTTACAAGGAATGGTAAAACTACCTGGATCCCCGCGTTTCTCGGGTAGCTTACCTGTCACTGCCGCCGACTAAACATCCTCAAGCACTGTAGTTGCTACCCCCGCCAGATTTTTCTTATTCATCAAAATCTGCCTCAAACATTTGGCATAGCCTGGCATCTGCACAATTGCATCTAAAAATGGAATATTGATATGCAATTTACTTAGATGACTTACAAACTTCTCCATTTGCTCCTTCTGCTTATCTTTCGCCAATCTCTGAGGAAATGGAGCCTTTGGCTTGTAAGGCTTCACCGTTGGTTTCTCAACGGGCTTTGATAGAGCGGTCGGTGTCTGCTTCACGGCTTGATTCGGCTCCACTTCAATCTCCTCATAAACTTGCTCCTCATCTTCATTAACCTGCACAGATGGAAACGAATCATTAGGTAAAGAGTTAGCGGAATCATAAGTCTTACCTGCCCTTGTAGTGATAGCATTCACATGCTCATTTCTGACATTAGGCGGGGTATACTTTTGCCCTGTTCCTTGATTACTGAATTGAGGCCTTGGGTTCTGCTGTGTGTTACTAGGAAGAGTCCCCGTGGGCCTAGCAAGAGCTGCCATCCTACTCTCGAGATCCTTGAAGTTAACACACTGATTTTTCATGTTGATCTCCACCTTCCCGTTTATCTGATCCAACCTCTCACTCAAAGCCTTAGTATCATCCCTGATCATTTGAATGCTAGTGTTTGTTTCAACTTGATTACTAGCCAACTGCTTCATCATCTCCCTCAACTCGGCATTAGGATCGGCATTAGAAGAAGATCCTGATCCTTGGCCTTGCTGAGTCTGCTGTTGAGGCTGATTCTGATAATTATCTCTTTGCCACCTGTTACCTGAAAAACGAGAAGTATTAGCCTGAAAAGAAGAGTTATAAGAAGGATTACCTGAAGGCCGGTTCTGGAAACCGGTGTTGCGGTGGTAGCTCCCTTGGGGTTGATTCTGAACATAGTTCACATCTTTGGGTGCCCGATTTGGACACTCATCAGAATAGTGCATATCACCACAATGATCACACCCATCGGCTACTACCTTAACATCCTCTCAATTGCTCCAAACCTATTCTCTTGAGTAGCAAACCCCTTTTCCATGCGCTCAGATAGCGCCCTAATCTCTCCAATAACCCCTGGGTCATTGCTAGCTTCAACCTTAGCAACTCTCCCTTGGTTAGTACCTCTCTTCATCTTTCTCTCATTCTTCAAAAACCTTTCATCATCCAAAGTTGAGCTATCCTTTGCCATGTCTTCCAAGATTTGATAACCTTCATTGGGTGTAATGTTATTGAAACTACCCCCAAAAGCATATCCCAATTCTCGTTTAGACTTCTTATCTAACCCATCAAAGAAAAGCTCCACATATTTTTCCCTAGTCAAATCGTGACCTGGACAATTTCTTAACATCTCCTTGAAACGAATCCATGCATCTACTACATCCTCCCCATCATCTTGCTCAAAGGACCTAATCAAAATTTCCAGCCTTCTTTGAGTTCTAAGTGAATAAAACTCACCAATGAAAGCCTCCTTAAGTTGGTTCCAAGTAGTAATAGAATTTTCTGGAAGATCATTGAACCAATCAAGTGCTTCTCCGGTGATTGACATGGGAAATGTCTCAAGTTTCACGGCATTCATTTGGTTTTGACCGTATTGATATAGCCGAGCCAACTTTTCAAACCTATCCAAGTGTTGGTATGGATCCCATTTCCTTTTTCCATCAAATTGATGCTCTTCTATGCTCTTAAGATGGTTTCCTTTCAAAGCGAAAGTGTTGCCGGAGGTCTAATGGCAGAACCACGGCCCGTTGGGATAGTTCGAACCCTCTCACCATAGCGAGTGTCATTTGGACCCCTTGGTTGTTCGTCACCCATTTCCTCTTGCTTAAAGAATTCGTCTAAAAAGAACCCTTCCTCGTCCGAATCAGGAGTGGGTTTAGCTATAGGTGAAAATGGTGTTGGTATTGGTGTAGTGGGTTCAGTGAAGTTAAACCTGCGGGCCCCCACTGGGGGCCCACTATGCCAAAAGCGAGAGAAACCCCATCCCTCTCTTTCCTTTTTTCGCCCCCATGTCGCCACACAGGGGGCATGGGGGCGTAAAAAGGGGGATCCTATCAACTTGTTCGGTTGTAAGAGATGTGAATCCGCCTGCCCAACAGATTTCTTGAGTGTTCGAGTTTATTTATGGCATGAAACAACCCGCAGCATGGGTATAGCTTATTAATACGTTACAGAAACCTGAGTCCATTTTTTTTTTACCGCCAAAACCAGTGCCAAAAAAGATACAACTATGTCGTATTATGATATGTATAGTAATGGGGGAACATGGGACAAAAAATAAATCCAATTGGTTTTAGACTTGGTACAACCCAAGGTCATCATTCTCGGAGTAGACAAAGGACTATTCAAAGGGAGACCCGAAGAACGCAAGTTCATCAACTAAAGAAATATGCCTGCAAACACATAACTAACACAAACACGTCAAATGCACCTGTGATAAGAAAAGAAAACTAAACTAATAAACAAGTAACTTCCTCACGCGTGAGAAAGGATCAAACCACTAAATTAACAACTAAATCGGCACACAATCCCCGGCAGCGGCTATCCAAGTTTTTCTTTCTAGGAGCTGTTCTACCACGAGTCTTTGACGGATCATCACAGATTTCATCATTTGATTCATTGAAGATTCAAGAACACCCATCTAGATCGTATCTAATTTTCTGTCTTGCAATTTACATTCAACAATCATTGGTACAATATGTTCTATTTCTATTTCGTTTGTTATTTTCAATTTAGCATGAGTGGCTAGATTTCTAATCATCCACTTTGATGAATCTTGACGAATGATATGATTGCAATATTTTAATTCAAGAGTTGATTCAATTATCGTTGTGTCGTGATCTTTATCAATTAATTCCTTGTGATTTATTCTTTTGATGTTAATGGTTTATGTGTTCATCGTTAGTGGTACTAGGTGAATATGTTTATCGTTTCAATTCGATTGTCTATGGTCGTTTGTCACCGGTTCATGGTATGACGGTGAATGTCAAATCTATAATAGGAGTTAATTGGTAAACGTGTTTAGAAGCGGTTGGTGGTACCACGTTTTCATTCACATAGGCATAATTGGTAATTGGATAATCAAGCAAACTAATTGTTGGGGAGATTTTCTAGGCTTTGGTGGTACCGGCTTGGGTAATTAAACTAGCAACTTAGGTGTTTGGGTGATTTGTGAGCGGTTGGTGGTACCACGCGAGCATTTCTATCCTTTCACGATTATCTTTTCAACTCTAAATAATTTGATCTTTATCGTGTGCAATCATAACTGAAGTCAAGTGGATTCGAAGTGGATGATCTTATAATATTGTTTGAACTTTCTTTACTTTCATTTGTCTTGTCATTTAAATTTCTTTAATTTCCAATTGTCAAAGTGAGGTAACAATTCGGCTACGGTTCCATCCTTTTCCCAAACTACTTTAGCAACAATTATTTCAAAACCAATCCCCGTGAACGAATTTGGACTTACCTTTTAGCTATACTATATACGAACGGGTCCACTGCCCGCTAGTGTGTAGTAGTCAGTTTTAGGGTAATTCTTGTTTATAAATTTTAAACTCGATTTCACACATCAAGTTTTAGCCACTTCATGTGTCCCAAGTCTGTTTCATCTAATTTAACTACTGGAACCAATTTGATAAAGCCTTCAATTTCTGATAAACTAATACAACCTTCATAGCCAAACTTTTGCAATGTGAATCGTTGTGATTCAAAAGTTACTTTCTCTAGCGACTCACAGTAATTTACATACAATTCTGCAAGTGTACTTGGAAGAGATAGAAGCCGTTTAAGTCTTGAGCACAAAGTCAAGTCAAGGACGCGAAGATATGTAAGATGACTGTAGCGAGGCAGGAGTTCAAATAGATTATTCGCTAAATTCAAGTATATCAAAAATGATTGATCACTGAAACTAAGGGAACCGTAATCTGTGGATTCAAGATTGCAGTCCTTGAGAAATACTTTTTCTAGTGAGCGTGGTAAAGAAACGTCCCATAGGCTTGCACATCCTGTCATGTTTAATAAAGAAAGATTGTTTAGATCTCCAAGGGTTTCACAAACATGAATTAGACGGTGACAGTTCCTGAGAATCAAAGTCTCAAGATTAGGGATCAGATAGATGTCGCTGATTTCTAATAGATTGTGCGAGTCTTTGAGATTTAGAATCTGCAATGATCGAAGAACCTGTTGTAAAAGTAACAAGAATTATTTAGCATAGATTAACCAAGAGACACTAAAAGGCCAGTTGATAAAAATAGAGATTGGAAACCCTACCATGGGAGGTTCAAATACTACCAATTTACTATAGCTCATATCTAATGCCACCATGTTTCCCATGTATAACTCAGAGGGTATAGCCCTTAAATGGAATCCAATCCAACAAAGCCATCGTAATTCTTTTGAGAAGTTCTTGTAGGATCCAACGAGTTCCACGCAATTTAGCCGGAGAAATCTTAGGTTATCCATCTGTTCAAGTGAATCTGTTCTAAACTCTGACGACTACATTATAAACAAACGAAGTGATAATTAGTGCCGCATCCTTGATCCATCACAACCACTTACCTTTCAAACACCTAATAACTTTAATTTCCATCACTCATATTTCAAACACTTGCTATTTTAGATCACAACCTGTTGGAACCACGTTAAATGTGACCGTCACTGATCGTTTATCATTCGTGATATGATAATTGACGATAACTGAAATCCCTATGTCTAGTAACTATACGATGGGCGTATTTACTCTTAAAGACATTATAGGGTTTCCCATTAGATGATTGAAACTACGGGACTTATATTGCACATACTAAACACCAGGGGCTAAGTTGTAAATGCTCTCATTATAAATAGAGAGTCATTTACAACCATTTTGGCCCTAATCTTCCACCTTATTTCTTGTGTGTGTGTGCTCTCTCCCTCTCTAATTTTCGGTTCTAATATTAACCGAATCTCAATCCCATCATCAATCAATCATCTCGTTTTGGAAACCTGACAATCAATGGCAAACATTCTTGCTCTTACAGGGTCCTTGGATCGTCTATTATTATTATTATCATATTTTCATTATATTTACAATAGAATCATGTTTATTCCAACAATACTATGTTATTGGTATAAAATGATCAAATTATTTCAACCCTATAACTCGATACCCCACAAACAAATTTATTTTTACTCTAAAAATTAAAACTAGTTATGACAAAGCTAATGTTAGAGCAGAGAATATGATGTCCATGTTTGTGTAATAAGACGATATTGCCCATCATGTGAGAGGCACATGATGCATTTAACGGTGGAATCTTGACGGAATCGTCAATTTGGACCATTCTTGCGAAAAAATCAATCTTTTGGCACCAAAAATGCAACTTTTGAAAAGTTTGGACCAAACGTGCGAAAAGTGTGATAACACAGGGACCAAAAATGCAATTAGTTCTATTATTTTCATTCGATTGTGTATTTTGTTATAACGCTACAGTATTTGCATAATTGTTGCTTTAAAAAAAGTGTCAAAAATCAAGAAACACAGTTGACGATATCCACCCACCCCAAATCCTTCAAAAAATTAAAAATCTCATGGCGTCTTCTTCATCATCATCTTCAAATACAATCAGACATCACAACACCAAATACGATGTTTTCATAAGCTTCAGAGGTTCAGACACTCGCTATTCCTTCACCGACCATCTCTACGAAGCCTTAGTAACCGCAGGTATCAAAACATTCAGAAACACCCATAACCCACAAGACCCGGAACCCGAAACGGTAATCGCAGAATCCCTGGCTTCAATCGTTGTTTTGTCGAAAAACTATGCGAATTCGATGTCGTGTCTTGATGAACTTGTGTTGATTATGGAAAGAAGGAAGAGGTTTTATCATATTGTTATACCTGTTTTTTATTATGATGTTGATCCTTTAGATGTTAAGATGCAAAAGAATAGTTTTGAGTTGAGACTTGATAGATTAGGGTTTGAAAATGATGATGTGAAATTGGGGGAGACGAAAATCGAAAGATGGAAGGAAGCGCTTTCGGATGTTGCGAACTTGAGTGGCAAGATTCTTTCTGGGTATGTTTGTATTCTTTGTTTTGTGTTTGGATATTGGTCTAAATTGATTTAACTTGCTAGTGTCGAAATGCTAGAATTCGGGTGCCAATATGATATATTGTAGATTAAATATTTGTTAGGAAACTATCCTGCTTTCAGCTAATAACTTAGCTGCTATTGTTGAAATGTTAGCATTCGGGTGCCAGTACGATATATTGTAGATTAGATATTTGTTAGGACTTAGAAACTATCATGCTTTTAGCTAATAACTTTTGGAGTTTATGGTTTCATCTAATTACAAGATTGTCTAAAAAAGGTTAGCTGAAGAGTTTTGAATTCGAAGAATTTATTTACGTTTTAAAATGTTAAAGACTATGAGTTCAATATCCAACCAATCCTCGGAAAGCCTCGCCTAATGTCCCTTATTACTTCCTAATGGAATAGCCGACTTTGCAAATTGTTTTTTTTTTTAAGAACTTGTTGACCACAATCAATCTTACCAATATGTTTGAAGGATTGCTAAAAATTGGAATCTATCTTAAAATAGACACAGTGCATTGTTTGGGCTCCCCAAACTAGAAAGTCTTACCTTTATTTTGGGTCAGAACGAAGTTACTAGTGGTTTGAATTTATCGTGTCTTATCGTGCTTGGTCATTTCTTGTGTTATAAAGTTTGAAATAGCAATTCAATAGTAAATGTTGCCTTTTTTGCATTAGACGGTGAAACTGATTAGTCGATTTAGAACATCAGGTATAGTTGCTGAATGCTACATCAGTGCCACATCACTTTCCTTTTTCACCACTATAATACCAAGATTCCCTAGTTTCCCTGCCAAAAAGTAAAATATATTAAAATGTTGCTAGTCCACGTTGATCGATATCACTTCGAATAATGCCGAATTAGCTGGTGTGGTATGCTGAATGATGGAGACTTCCACCTCATCTACGAAGAATGTCTGCCGAAACCACATTCTCTCCAATCTCACTATACATGAAGGCCTAAGAAAGTGAAGTTGAGGACTGAAAAAAGTGAAATAGAAAAACAAAACATGGTAGAGAATGTAATAAATTTAGTAGGTAATGTGTTTGGAAATCTGTATATTAACTTGTTAAACTGAAAATTATAATTTGTGGGCTGCATTCTCTTAGTGTGAGAATAAATGGAGATATGACAGGATTGATAGCATCTATTTTACTTTGTGTGAGGAGTGACGATTGAACCATATGGAGGTGTCGAAATGGGCAGGTTGGTAAATAGGTCAAAACAGGTGAACTTTTGCTGTGGGTCAACATAGACAGGTTTGACTTGAACCTCCTGATGTCCAAACATATGCATCTTTCTAAGAATGTTTAGTGTGTCAAATGTGATTTAGAAATTACTTTCAGTTATAGTTTTTAATTAATAAAATGATAAGGAGGTTTATTGTATTGAAAAAAAACCTTTGGATGACTTTAAACTCATTTTACTCATTCCCTATAAGTTAATTTTCAGGGTTCTACCTTTTTTATCTGTTAGAGGTAAAACTGATCCATTTATGACTAAATTTTCCGAAGCTGCAAGCCCTAGGATCAACATATGGGAAATCGATCAAAACAAATGAACATGTTTTTTCAAAATGTTAAACTATCATAATTGTTAAATTTGAAATTTTGAACGTTTTTGTTTTCTGACTTCTATTGTTTTAGGCCTGAAACAAAGTTTATAGCGGATATAGTTAATACCATTACCAATAAACTACATCTCAAGTTAGTTTCTATTCCACCACATCTGACTGGAATAGACACTCGAGCTGAAGATATCAATTTCTGGCTGAAAGATAAGGAAGGCGCTGAAGTTCTTGCAATTTGTGGGGTGGCTGGAAGTGGAAAGACGACACTGGCCAAACATATTTATGATTCCAACTTGCCAAAATTTGAAAGCAGCAGTTTTCTTGAAGACATTGGAAAGATCTGTGAACAACCGTATGGTTTGTGTGCCTTACAGGAACAACTTCTTGCAGAAATTTTGAGGGACAAGAAAAAACAACTCGATGTTACTTCGTATAAAAGTCAGATTGAGAAGGCCTTAGAAATTAAAAAGGTGCTTATCGTTCTTGATGACATTGATAAAAAGGAGCAGCTAGAAGCTTTACTTGGCATGGAACAGATTAATACGGAAAGCAAGGTTATTATAACAAGCAGGCTTCCAACTGTACAATCATTGTTTGGGTCTACACACCTTAGGTGTAAAGAGCACAAACTTGAGTTATTGAATGAACATGAATCATTAGAGCTTTTATGTTGGCATGCCTTTGGATCCAAACTTCCTATGGAAGGTTTCAAGGAGCTTGCGTTAAAAGCAGCACAGTTACTTCGTATAAAAGTCAGATTGAGAAGGCCTTAGAAATTAAAAAGGTGCTTATCGTTCTTGATGACATTGATAAAAAGGAGCAGCTAGAAGCTTTACTTGGCATGGAACAGATTAATACGGAAAGCAAGGTTATTATAACAAGCAGGCTTCCAACTGTACAATCATTGTTTGGGTCTACACACCTTAGGTGTAAAGAGCACAAACTTGAGTTATTGAATGAACATGAATCATTAGAGCTTTTATGTTGGCATGCCTTTGGATCCAAACTTCCTATGGAAGGTTTCAAGGAGCTTGCGTTAAAAGCAGCACAGTATTGTTTAGGAAACCCCCTGGCTCTTAAAATGTTGGGTTCTTTATTTGTTAGTGCTAAAGACTCGAGGAAAAGAAATAACATAGAACACTGGACGAATACATTGAATAAATTAGAAGGAGAACCTAATTACAGAATACAAGTTATCTTCCGAATGAGCTTCGAGTATCTGCCATTTATCACTTACCGAGAGTTATTTTTGCATATTGCTTGTTTTTTCATTGGTGAAGATGAAGATTATGTGGTGAAGATATTGGAGCCTGATTATTGTGCAACAGCTGGGATCGTAACCTTAATTAACAGATGCCTTCTTACTGTTTCACCAAGCAAAAAACTGATGATGCATGGACTGTTTATAGAGATGGCGAGAAGGATGGTTGTTGAAGAATCACCCACAAACCCTGCAAAACGTAGTAGAATCTGGTCTAATGCTGACTCTTACACTTTGTTGAGGCAAGGAGAGGTAAGATGCTATCTTAGTATATATATCTTATATATATCTATACATGGTTAAAGTTTCTTTCTATTTTTACTGACTTTGTTCTGTTTTTGTTGTTCTTTCGTTAGGGTTCAGAAACTATAGAAGGTCTAGCACTTGACATGCGAATGGTGAGGGAAGAAAATCATAAGATGGTAATGCCGTAGAAGCAATAATTAGTTCCATATTCCATGATACCATTAAAACTGTATTATAGTAGCTAGATATAAGTGAAGAGCGAGACCTGAAGAATTGTGATGTTAGGCACCTGAGGGAAATTTACTTGGTTAAACATATCTAACATGTTCCTCACTTTAAGTGATAATTATACCAACACTCAACACCTCATAGCTCACCCGGTGGTGCATGGGTGAGAGAGAACCTTGGAAGTGAATTTGATTAGAACTATGACTCTGTAAATGAAGGAGTTTTCCATGCTCAAGTTACTCAGGAGGGAAGGTGATAAACTCAGATGTATGCGGTCTAAGTTAAAATGTCTAACTGACGGCTATTCCCTTTACCATTTCCAAACCCTTTCCCTAGCCCCCCAAAACTCTTTAACTTCCCCCCCCCCCCCCCCCCCCCCCCTAAATTTAGGAAAGCACCCCAAATCATTATCTAGAGATTTAAACTTGAGATCTCTTGCTCTTGCAAGGATATCAAGATACACCACCTCTTGTGAGGACTATGACTATGTATAGGCTATATAATACCAATTGAATGGAACTAAATGTAAGCATGTTTGGTACGGGATTGCGGTTCGCTATGTTCCTTGTATTCTGTTCGATGGGGGTAGAGGCTGATTTCGGATTACTTGGTACGATGTACAGATGTACCCAATTAATATTAATATTAGTTTCCTATATCTATATACATTCACAAGTCATGACCAAACTTCCATAACATATTAGTATTAATACTTAATAAGGCGTTTAATGCTCATTGTTAGGTCGGTAAAACTGTCCATGTAGCTAAAGTAAAGCCAATTGTTCGAGTTCGCGTTCTCGTTCAGGACAGGACAGTAATGCTTATAAAATGTTATTATTTCAAAGCTTCGTACAAAGAAAAAAAAGAAAGGTAAGTGGGTAGGAATCCTCTGGTTTAGTCTTGGTACCTAGAGCGGACACCGCATAGAATTCATCATAAATTTGCCTGTTTGGGAGGCCTGGAATGGTTTATAAATCAAGTTGGGAATGTTGATTTTGCCATACGATTCACGACCCCAAGTGATCCGGAAATCATACCTTGATCTGGTTCTCCCAATCGTGGGTGGTTCTGCGATGAGTGTAAATTTGAGCATTTTGAGAAAAAAAGATTACAATAAAGATTACAATACAATATTGATATTAGAGTATAGAATTGAAAAAAGGAAAGAGATCTCAAAGATCTTTTTCCTAAAATTACCTTTTGTCCATTTATATCATAATCCTACCTTTCCTTCAATGAATTAGATTGGTCATCGAATCCGACTATTAACTATTCGGAGTCATAATTTGACGAAGAAGTCTTGTGGTATTACTGTGGTATTACGACCTTATTAAATAAAAAAGGATGTTCTAGGGATTCAGACACAGTGGCATGGTGGCAACAAATAAGTAGTTTATAGGTTTTTAGTTCGCCTTTAGGTTTCAAACCCCTGATTCTAATAGTTATTAGGGTTGCAGACGATTTGAGGTGAGCTCAAACTTGACTGGTTTTGAGCTCAATGAGCCTTCGTGATGCGATCTTTAGGTAAAAAACAAAGTCCAAATCTGCCCATTCATAGTAAATACATAAAACTGCCAACTCTAAAATGAAAAACCTTGTGTTTTGTATTATTGAATTGTGATTAAGGATAAGCTATATTTATAGACTAGCCTAAACTTGTCCACCAAGTATTACAATAATAATAGGAAACTAGATATCTAATATATGGAAACTATATATCTAATAAAGGGTAACTGGTATTGTGGTTAACCATTCTTAGTTGGAATGCAACAACAAGAACCGATCAGACAATAAGGCCTTCGTAAAAACATCAGCAATCTGATCATGTGAAGATATGAACTTTACTGACAAATTTCCTTGAGCAACCTTCTCTCGTACAAAATGAAAATCAATTTCCACATGCTTTGTGCGAGCATGAAAGACGGGATTAGCTGACAAATAAGTAGCGCCTAGATTGTCACACCACAATGTTGGAGTAGTCTGCATAGGATGCAACAGTGTCAGCCATAGCCTTGTACCCAACCTCTGTGGATGACCGAGATACAGTTCGTTGTTTTCTAGCAGACCAAGAGACAAGATTAGATCCAAGATATATAGCAAATCCCCCCGTGGATCGACGGTCATCTGGGCAACCAGCCCAATCAGCATCAGAGTAGGCATTAATAGCATTGAAGGAGGCATCGACATAAGCATGTAACTGAGTTGTTGAGTTGCTAGAGATGTGTAACCCGTAACCAGATGTCCCTTGTAAGTAACGAAGAATACGCTTAACAGCTGACCAATGAATGCATGTATTGACACACTTTGTTCAAAGCAAATGCGATATCAGGCCTAGAAAGAGTAGCATACTGAAGACCTCCAACAATACTCCGGTATTTGACTGGATCCGAGAAAGCAGTGCTATCACCATTAGACAAAACCACAGATGTAGAAAGGGGAGATGGAACTGGTTTGGCATTGGACAGATTGGCGCGTTCCAAGAGATCTGCAATATATTTGGATTGAGAGAGAAACAAATCTGAACCTTTACGAGTGATTTCCACACCAGAAAATAGGACAGATGCCCCATGTCTTGAATGGCGAAGGCACGACTAAGCTGATGAACAACCTGATCAAGCACCAAAGGGTTGTTACCTGTCAAAATAATATCATCAACGTACACTAGCACTGTACCACGAGCACAATAGATGAAAAGCGAGGGATCGGTTTTGGATCCCCTAAAACCGATGCTATAAAGAGCCTGAGAGAGCCGATGAAACCAAGCTCTCGGTGCTTGCTTGAGGCCGTACAATGATTTGTGAAACAAACACACATGATCATTTTGACCATAGTTGTCAAAAGCGATCGCCTGTTGCGCCTAGGCGCAAGGCGCAGGCGAGGCGGACCTCCGGCGCCTGAAACTCTAGGCCCAGTCGTTCATGAAAGAAGGCGGTCAACGACGGTCAACTGTGGTGGTCAACGGCGGTCAAATGGGTCAAGATTCGACCAAATCATTCCAGATCTGGCCAAATCGTGGCTAGATCTAATGTTTTCCAGCCAAAACGTGACTGATTAATTTTTTGTAGTTGTTTAAGAAGATAAAAGAAAGGAGAGCTGTCTTTTTTCTGAAACGGAGGGAGAGAGAGAGAAAGTGACAACTGAAAACTGGATGCTTTTTGAATAGTCCCTTTGTATTATAATACCACCAATTATTAATGTTTGGTGGGCTATTAAAATTTTAAATTAAACAAGCCACTTTTTACTACTTATTACTCGTATCAATGTTATTATATATCTATGTATTTTTATTTATGGTTCTAGTAGTCTAATAATTTCAAAAAAATATTATTTTTATATTATATATAAAAATTCAATTCATGTTTGAACATTTTGATCAATAATAGTTTTGAAGTTTTTGGTTGAAAAGTTTATATTTTTTGAATGATATTTGGTTTTATAAATGACATTTGATTTTTTTTACTATTATTTTTCACTATATATAAATATTTTATATTTATTTACTTAGTGCGCTTTTTTTTTTCCGGGCGTGCGCTTTTTTTGCGCCTCTCGCCTTCGCCCCATTTGGGGTCTTTGCGCTTTGAGGTCGCCTTCGCTTTTGACAACTATGGTTTTGACATGTCAACAAAACCCGGCGGTTGTTGTAGATACACTGTTTCCTTAAGATCACCATGTAAGAATGCATTCTGGACATCTAATTGTCTCAAGGGCCAACGATTAGCTGTAGCAATAGATAAAACAACCCGGATAGTGGTAGCCTTGACAACAGGGCTAAAGGTGTCAGTGTAGTCAATGCCCGGCTGCTGGTGAAATCCCTTAGCAACAAGTCTCGCTTTATAGCGAGTGATAATTCCCCGTTGATCACGTTTAACTTTGTATACCCATTTGCAGTCAACTACATTTTTTCCAGGAACACGTGGCACTAATGACCATGTGCCGTTTCTCATAAGAGCCGAATATTCATCCTCCATGGCTTTGCGCCAGAGGGTTCTTGTTGGCAATAGCAAAGGTAGCGGGTTCAGATTCGGAAAGAGATGTGGAGGTATGATATGCAGACGGATCATATAATTTCATTTTAGGCGGATTTTGGCGAAGATTTGAAGGACGTGTGCGTGTAGTGGGCTGGGGTGGTGATGATGGTCTAGAGGAGGGAATAGGATCGACGAGTTGTGCGGGTTCTGATGAATGTTGTACTGGTTGGACAGGAGGAATGAGCGTAGTTGTGGGCTCAGGTGGAGGAGGTAAATCAACATTTTCAGCTGACCCATCAGAAATCGGGTTGATCGTAGGAGAAGGGGAAACGTAGGAGGTGGAGGTGATGGATAAGACGAGAAGTATTCGTCTGGTTGGGAGGTAGGTGTCGGTGGCGAGGTGGGTTGACGAAATGGGAAGAAGTGTTCATTAAAGCGGACATGACGAGCAATATAGAGACGCTCAGACTTCTTGGTCAAAACACCGATACCCGTGATGGGAGGTGCTATACCCCAAGAATGTGCAAGGAGTAGACCGAAAATCCATTTTGTGTGGATTATAGGGTCGTAGGTGAGGAAAACATTGACAACCAAAAACACGGAGAAAAGTGTAATTGGGTGTCCGTTTGAACAAAAACTCGAAGGGAGAGGTGCGTGCTGTGTTTGAAGAGGGCATGCGATTGATAAGGTAGACTGCAGTGTCAAAGGACACCGGATTGAGAAAGAAGAGTGAGACCAGTTTCAACGACATGTCGGTGTCGTCTTTCAACAAGGCCATTTTGTTCACTTGTGTGAGGACAAGAGAATCTGTGGATGATGCCTAGATTTGAGAAAAAAGGAGACAATTTGCGAAATTCACCCCCGCCATCGGTTTGGACTGATTTCAGTTTTGTTTTAAATTGACGTTCTGCCATAGCAACAAATTGAGTAAATATATGATAGACATCAGATTTACGTTTCAAGGGAAAGAACCACATGTAACGTGAAAAGGCATCAACACACAACAAAAAATAAGAATGACCATCAAAAGAAGGAACGGGTGAAGGACCCCATACATCACAATAAATAAGATCAAGAATATTCGAAGCTTTATTGCGAGATAATGGTAAATGCAGTTTGGAAGACTTGCCAATAGAGCAAGCAGTACAATGACTTAAAGAACTATTACTAGAAAGCGGTAAATTAAATCTAGATAACATAGAAGAAAATAATTTTGAATGAGGGTGACCCAGTCTTTGATGCCACACGTCCGGAGAGACTCGAACAGTGGTGAAGACAGATTTTTGGATAGGTTGATAGCTGGGTAGACAAAAGGAGTAGAGACCTCCATTACTTGGACCAGTGAGGAGGGTAGAACGGGTGACCTTGTCCTTCACAGAAAAGAAAGTTGCGTGAAATTCAAAAAACACATTGTTGTCTAAACAAAACTTTTGAACGGAAAGAAGATTTTGTTTAATTTCAGGGACATGAAGGATATCTCGTAAAGAAAGTCTTTTATTGGGTGAATAAAAAGTTGAAGAGCCAATATGTAAAATAGGAAGACCCTTACCATTGCCAACATGAACATTGTCATCGCCAAAGTACGGCTGGAACGTGTCAAAACTAGAGAGATTAGGAGTAACATGGTAATTAGAACCTGAGTCAGGAAGCCATGAAGTTGATGCAGGAGAGCGAGTGTTAGCAGCATAGTTGGTCTGAGTAAAGTTAGCAGACGGCTGCCTATTACGAATTGTGGAGGGGTCCCGATTTGGGCATTGTGACGGGACATGACTGATTCCACACTTGCTACAAGTACCATATATAGTGTTTTGATTAGTTGCCCAAGAAAATTGATTTCGATTACCTCCACCGCGATTTTGGGAATTCTGATAATTGCCACGACCTCTACGATTGTTCTGATTGTTGCCTCGGTTATTGTTGGACCGATTTGTATAAAAAGTTTGAGGTGACTGGGCAGATGATGGTTGAAGCTGAAAACCAAGACGGGTGGGATTCCATAGTATCACTGGGAAGCGAAGGTGAATTTCCACTAGGGCTCGAAGACTGTGACAATGTAGCAGTCGAGAAAGTTTGAGCGGGGGTTAAATCAGCCACGGGTTTCTTGACCATGTAGTCAAGATCCAAGAGAAGCCCGTTCAGCTCAGAGAATGCCAAGGGGGTTGGTCGGCCAAGTATGGTTGATTTGAAGTTGTTGTAATCATCGGGAAGACCTGTTAAATCATACAATACATTTGGTTTAAGCCTATGAAAAACCTTGTGTTTTGTATTATTGAATTGTGATTAAGGATAAGCTATATTTATAGACTAGCCTAAACTTGTCCACCAAGTATTACAATAATAATAGGAAACTAGATATCTAATATATGGAAACTATATATCTAATAAAGGGTAAGTTTCACAAGTACAATGGTTAAACAAGACATCAGAAAGAAAGTTGTCACATCAGGACAAAATGAAAAGTAGGTTTTTATGGATGAAAAACTCTTCATTTAAAACTCTTCAAAAACTCTTCATTTAAATAAAAGCAATACTTGATCACCTGTCAGAAACCTTATATGCAAGTCTTACAATAATAAATTTCAACATCATCATCCGCAAATTCTAAATTACATATATATTTATCCGTACACCTACATGTTACTTATTAGTAGTTATTACCCATGGACCAGAAAGTTTGATAAGATCCTGAGCCGAGACCTAAGCTTGAGCTAGGCTTGTTATCTATGTGGAGCTCCGTATTAATATCGAGCTCTACCTTGAACTTTATAAATGATCGAACCAAACAAGCTAGGTAACTCGGAACCTACATATTACTTATTAGTTATTACCTTAAATATTTTCTTTAGGTGCTTATGATGTTTGTATTTAGGTGTTGCCATTCTAGGCAATTTTGGTATATTTAACTCTACAAGATATGCTAAGTAATTCACTGTTCACTACATTTTCAGCCATCAGCCTTTGATGCAGATTCACTTGCAAAGATGGATAATCTAAAGCTGCTACAGCTCAACTACGTGAAACTATTTGGATCCTATGACGATTTTCCAGAAGATTTGAGATGGCTTTGCTGGCATGGATTTCATTTAGGAGCTGTACCGTCTGAGTTATTCATGGGGAACTTGGTAGCTATCGACATGAGTTACAGCAAATTGGAACTATTTGAACCGCCCATGGTAAGTGTATTTCCCTTTTCTGTGTTCTTGGGTATTTACTTAGTTTTAAGTGTATTCTAGGGGTTGCATGTGGATTGCTGAATAAATTTCCCTACTCTTTAAACAGGTTATTAGACCACTGAAGATTCTAAACTTTAAAGACTCGCATAGTCTAGTTAAAATCCACAATATCTCCCGACTTCCTAATCTCGAGACTTTAATTCTTTGGAACTGTTACAGTTTGGTTTATGTTTCTGAAACCATTGGAGAGCTTAAGAGTCTTGCTCAATTGAACATGACAGGATGTGAACACCTATTGAAAGCCTTAGGGGGGCAGAGTCCTCGACAGCCGTTGTTTTCTTTTCCACACCTGTTAGAGCGGCTATTGCTCAAAAACTGCAATCTTGATTATAACAATAATTTTTTGAGCTTCCAAGAACAATCGCTTTTGCAATACTTGCATTTAGGCAATAATACGTTCGAATCCTTACCCGATTTTAATCATCTTAAAACCCTCCTGGTCCTAGACTTAAGTTTTTGCACAAATCTTAAGTGCATCCATTGCCTCCCAAATACATTAGAAGAGTTGTTCATTACTTGCTGCAAGTCATTGGAGAAAGTAACCTTCCAATCCCAGCGGTTCACACTGCAAGAGATTGATTATGAAGGTTGTACTAGTCTGTTGGAAATTGAAGGTCTTCTAAAGTTGGTGCCAATATCCAAGATTGAAGAAACAAATTTAAAACATATGAAGTGGCTCAAACTGTATCAGAATCATGAGCTGTGCTTGATTGGTGATTTACAGCTGACAGTAGGCAGAAGTTGGCATATCCAGGTTCTGTTTTCCACTCAAACCAAACGCACATGCATGAAGAGCTAGGTGAATGGGTCATCATATCAGTTCTGATATAATCTGATTCATCATCATGCTAAATGGATTGTGATCTGACCATAATTTAAACGGTTACGAACTTCAAATATTTAGTATGAATATAATACAAATTTTTAAAAATAAATTATTTTCTATAAAGGACTGTATCAGTTCTAGACTGGATTGAACTCAATCATGAAGCAGTTTTCTGAGACGCAAGAACCAAAAGCCAATTTTCTTAAAACTATTTCACGAGAACCAAACAGAATATAGCCAGTTGCACCTTTAGTACTGGTGGAGACTTAAATTTATAGCAATATATATACGTAAATGGATAGGCCACATGGATCTTCCCGATTATTATTAATACGCTTTAAGGCTGCATCTGTTGGATGGTTGGATCAAAGTTGTTTTTACTTGTTGGACGGATAGGATCACATGTAGATCATTACCCCGAGACCCTTAACGTACCTGCATTGAGCTATCACTTCTAAACTAATCAACATATGATGATTTCAATATTATGAATGATTGATTTCTGTAATTTTGTAGTACAGATGTTGTCTGAATTCGGTATTATGAGCACATTTCTGCCAGATATTAAGGATCACAACATAACATGTGAATACATGTCACAGTCCTCGTGCTTATCCTTTGATGTGCCTCCACATCTTAATAATCACATGCTCAGAGGATTAAATGTGGCATTCAAGTATACATTATCTGGTGATGAGCAATATATGTGGCCAGTATTTGCTAAAATAAGTAACAGAACCAAGGGCCGGGATTGGGTTTACAACCCTATGGTCTTTGGTAAGCCTGCATATGGTGAAGTTGCTATATGGTTTAGCTATTGGGAAATGGAAAACTTATTAGATGTTGGTGATAAAGTTAATATCTCAATTATTTTGGAGAGTGGATCAGAGGTACATGGGTGTGGTGCAAGCCTTGTGTATGATGAAGATGGTTTAGAGGAGGACACCTGTCAAAATAATACAGAATGGGATGAGACTATTATTGGAGATCTCTCTGCATTTCAGCTAAGCATGGAAACATATTATCTATGTCGCCGTGACTTTTTTAAGTCAATGGAGGTTGATGGACCAACCCCTAGTTGGTTTCGGGATTCGGTTGGTTATAAAATTGACTATACAGGTATGCTTTGCTTGTCAAAGCTAGTTTTTGGCTTCTTAAATTAAGATTTAGTTCCAAATGAAGTTAGTTATTGCATCTTGCATTGTCATAGAGATACAAGGTTGGAGAAAAACAGGCCGATCTCAGAAGTTGCAACCATAGATGTCAGATGTTGGAAATTCTGTTGGAGCTATTCATGGTCCTTAATCGGTAAGTTTCATATATGCTATATATGGACTCTTTAGATGCGGAAATATTGGAGATATGCATGATTGTAATACTTGCTAGGCAGTATCGAGCCATCGGCTAACTTGTAGCGAGCCTAGGTGTGTTGGTTGGCTAACATGAGAATTTTTATATTGGCTGGCATGTATCGGTTGGCTAACTTAAGTCGAGGTCCTTAATATTAAGTCATTCAAAGTTCAACATTCAAGGACCTTCAAGAATTGTTCATCGGCCCTAGAAATATCTTTAGGAACATTAACTCAATTGTTCAAATGCTTCAAACTGATTATGACCGAGTTAACACCGAGTTTTGACCGAGTTTGAGTAAAGTATTGACCAAACCGAGCTTTTGATAAATTCGCCTTAATTTAACTCAGTCATTGACTTTGTAGCTAGTAATTGTTGATTTCTTTGCCTTGTAATCTGGTTTTTACAACATTGGCTATACGTGAAATTTTTTGCCATGCTTGTTAGAATACCATTAACATTCTGCGATCGTGAGTGATGACAGTTTATTTTACCTTGGATTACTGTGAACCTTCCCCTCTGTGGTACTTGAATGTTGTGGAACATATTCTGTAGGAATTGGCTATAATACTTAAGGAGAGTTCCTGATTGCTGAGACCAGTTATTTGGAACATCCATGCAATAAATCATACATATGCGATGGTCTGCATTTTGTGTATCGACATTGACATTGACATTGCGGGTTGGGTCGGGTCATGCTTTTTTTGTTGAACTTCTTTGGTGCTCTTAGATATATAATTCAATTTAAATAGATTGGCAAACATTTGGATCCTATATTTTTATGAGTTTGAAATATGATCAAGAGAATCTTGTCATGGTCTGGAGCATATTTTGAATCATTGAAGGGGTATTTAGCAATCATGTTGACAGACACCTATACCGCTTATGGTAGTGGTCAATCCAATCTTATCATCTATATCTATTTTTTAATACCATATTATGAAGCATACGAGGCTTGTCTTAAATTTTGAAAATTAAGTACAACAATCTTACTATATTGCACCGTTAGTAAATAACCTTACCTTTTTCATATTTATATTATTTCTAAATCTATTAATCTAATCAGATACCAACTTGAAACAACCCAAACACAAAGACGATAATTTTTGAATAAAGTTTTTGGCATGACCATATAGTAAAATCTACAATTTGAAAGAATTTTACCAAACCCGTAAACGACCAATTCTAGCATTTTTGAACTTTACCTTCATACTTACCAAGTACAATTCAAATGCCAAATTTACATACCAAAATACCATTTTGACTAAAGCATAAGCTAGTCAAATGATCACAAGCATAGTTTTATTACAAACATAACTTTACCATTTGACCAAAAGATTTCTAGTCTAAAGTTTGACCAAATTATAACTCAAAAGACAACACTTACAAAACATTTGATCAAGAACTTGGCTAGTAGGGATTTTTAACTTAAAAAAGGGCATAACTCTTACTACCTTCCTTGTTTCCAAGTTCAATTTTCAATCTTCCCCATATCTTAAGGATTACCTATAAGTAGCAATTAATAAGGTGAGTACAAAGTATCTTTATGTTTGCAGAGATGACTACAAGAGTTGGCGTTTGTTCATTTCTTGTAGGTAGTTAGACTACAAGAGTTGGCGTTGTCATCCTTTGGAACAGGAATAAATGGAATAAAACTGATGTAGGAGCCATGACCCGACCCAACCCAAAATGCAGTTTAATAAGTTATCTTTTTATTTGTTTATCTTTTATATTTTTTTTTTTTTAATTGATTTGTTTCCTATTTTAATGGGGTTAGGATTAGTATAAATAGGGATTTTAGTTATTGTAATATGCAGTTGATTATTATTGAGTTTATAAGAAAATTGACGTTTTGTCAATGTTTTCAGTCTTTGATTAATCTTTGTTCTTGAGCCATTTGATGCGTGTGAAACTGCATCATTGGTATCAGAGTTTAATTCAAATGGCTCTGCGTGATGAGGACGACCTTTTTACTCGTTGAATCGCCAACCGAGGCAGCGATGAAATCGTATTCGATTCACAAGATCGCAAGACCCAGGAAACTGACCCAAAGGATGTCATCCGGGATGAGATCGTTGGGAAAGAGAAGCATCCTGAAGACGGCGATGGTTACAAGTTTCAAGAAACCGACTCAGAGGCTTTCATCCGGGATGAGAACTTTGGGAAGGAGGAGTATCTTGGGAATTGTAGCACCCTCTATCGAGCACCTCCCGTGTTTGATGAATACGAAGATGAAGAATGGTTTGGACAACCGGGTCTTTAATCGTTAAAGATGAAGTTTTCGACAACAAGACGGAGAAGGAAGACAATTTAGATGATAATTTTCGTCTTTTAAAGAAAACACGAAGTCAGCTCAAGATGGTAACGTGCTATTATTCATAAAAAATACTAGTATTATCAATTACTTGGAATCACAAGATTTTGCTTTGAACTCTGGGATAAAGTTTATTTGTTGGCATAAAATTTCAAAGTCAATCTTGAAGTTATATCTAGAAAATCTATTTTTAAGTATCGATATTTTTGCAATTCAAGTTACAACGACATTAATTGCATTTATATCTCCTTCCAACTTTGGTGATTTACCAAACTTAAATATCTCAAATGGAGATGTTGGTATTATTTTGGAGACCGAGATTTACAATATTATTATGGAGTTGGTCACATGCCTGCAACGAGTTTTCAAGAAGATCCCGACTGAGTACCTCTCCGGCGAATGTCTTCACCCAATACCAAATCCCGAATCTTTTCAAATGTCATATCATCGGTTCCCACCGAGCTAGTAACGGCTGTCACTGTCCGGACCAACTATCAGGCAATGAAGATAACAATAGTACAACCTTAATCTCATCATCAAACTCCATCTTAACAGAATACAATCTGGACAAGATAGAGTTCAATTTGTTAATGTGCTCGGTCACCGAGCTCCTTTCCTTTATTCTCATGGTAAACAACTCTCTCATCAGGAATACCTTATTAGCAGCAGACGGTTTCTCATACATATTTGACAACGCCGACATCATACCACTGGCAGTAGTTTCAGACATGATGTTGTAAGCCACGTTTCTCGTCAAACTCAGTGTAATAACCCCTCTGGCTTTCTTATCCTTCGTATCCCAAAGAGCTTTGTTCATCATCCAATAAGCATACACCTAAACACAAAAAAAAACAATGATGACTTACATGTTGCACATAAAGTAAGAGAAGATAGTTTTTGAAAGTTCCATTGCATAAAACAAAATAAATAAAATAATGATATATTTCACCTGAATGTGCGTCAATCTTTTTAGAAATATAAGCTAGGTATACACTATAAATTTGGAAACAACGAAATAGATTGCAGAGTTCTTAGGCTAAGATGAGTGGGGCTACTCCTTTTAGAGGGGACTTGCGCCATGTGGCGCCATGTCACCATGGGAAAAAACTTAGAAAAAGTGGGGAGTGGGGCTACTTGGAAGGTAGGGGGACTTGTGACACTTGTCACATCCCAATGATTGTTTTTTTTTTTTCACCTCCATTTTTTTTATAAAAAATATCCATCTTTCCATAAATAAAATACATATAACTAAAAATCTATTACACATAACAATAAAATACATAATAAGTAAAATTCTATTACACACCTAAAATTCAAATACATAATAATTAAAGTTCATTACACACCATACTACAAAATAAAATATAAAATACGACATAAACTAGTCGTCATCGCTAAAGTAGGACTCAACGGTAGGCGGCACGTATTCTTCCTCATTCGCATTCGCCGCGTGGTTCTCCCATAGATGATCCACCAAATCAGCCAATAACATGTTATGTGTTTCTCTGCTCCTAACCGCATTTGAGTTCTCAATCCGCTGCTCCAAAGTCGGGTCATGCTCGTAGAAGTCTTGACAATAAGCTTTGTCTTCATCCTGCAAAATCATGTTATGTAAAATAATACATGCATATAACACGTCATGCATTCTCTCCTTGTTCCAAAACCGTGAAGGAAAACTAATAACTTTCCAACGCTTCCTCAACACGCCGAAAGCTCGCTCAATATCCTTTCGCGCCGACTCTTGTTTTTTCTTGAAGTATTTTCTTTTGTCATCAATTGGGTCGGTAAATGTCTTCACGAAGGTAGCATACTCCGGATAGATGTCATCACTCAAATAATATCCGGCTTTATAATAATTGTCGTTTGCATAAAAAGGAGCTACAATTTTGAAAGTTAACACGTTAGTAACTATATAATAAGTATAATGTTGAACTTTATAATAACTATAATGTCAAACTTTGTAATTCTAACCTGTAGGTGCCAAACCGGATATAATTTCTTCAAGAATGGGCGACGACTCAAATACGTTGATGTCATTGTTCGAACCTTGCTGCCCAAAATAAGCGTTCCAAATCCACAAATCAGTCGATGCGACCGCCTGAAGTATCATGGACGGCCGCCCAATATCCCCTCGTGTGTGCGTACCGCGCCATGCGGTAGGACACATCTCCCACGCCCAATGCATGCAATCAATACTACCTATCATGCCCGGGAAACCATGTAGCTGCTCATGCACATCATAAAGCCGCTGTATATCGCTAGAAGTAGGTCTACGTAGAAAAGTCGGCCCATATATATGTATAACACCTATAAAATGTAAATAATATAACTATATAACTAAAATTATATAAATATGTATAATAAGTATGACATAATAAAATGTAAAACTATATAACTAAAATTATGAAATGTAAATAATATAACTACGTAACTAAAATTATATAAATGTATAATAATATGCATAATAAAATGTAAAACATACGTAACTAAATTATAAATGTAAATAATATAACATATAACTAAAATTATAAATGTAAACTATATAACCTATAAAATGTAAATAATATAACATACTATATAACTAAAATTATATAAATATGTATAATAACAATGACATAATAAAATGTAAAACTACGTAACTAAATTATAATAACTATGACATAATAAAATGTAAATAAAAAAGTTTTAGATTGATACCTTTACAAAAGTTGGCTAGTGACTCCCGTAAAACCCTCGCTGACATCTCGAAATTTTCGTCAACTGAGTCGACGCTACTGCCGTATGCTAATTGGCGAAGCGCGGCAGTACACTTTTGTATCGCGGTGAAACCTAACTTCCCACGACAATCATATCTTTGTTGGAAATACGTATACTCCTCTTCCAAATCTCTTGTTATTTGCAAAAATAAACGTTTACTCATACGATAGCGCCTCCTAAACTCCCTCGGGGGATATACCGGGTTGTCAA
Organism: Erigeron breviscapus; assembly: GCA_034093135.1. Lineage (NCBI taxonomy): Eukaryota > Viridiplantae > Streptophyta > Magnoliopsida > Asterales > Asteraceae > Erigeron > Erigeron breviscapus. The sequence goes on from CM067168.1 coordinate 25,944,702, forward strand.
CAAAGTAAAAACGCATCAACCGTTCGTTTGCCTCATGCCGTCTACGATCTAGGACCGCCCTTCGCCTAAAACCCGGAACACGCGGTAGTGGTGCGCCCCCCTCCTCTTCTTCTTCTTCCCTTGCGGCTTCTAACATTGTGTTAATGGTCAAAACGATCGTACTCTCGATAGCCTCGTCTAGATCGGTCGAACCACCACTTGAGTCGGAACTAGAAGATGAAAAATCATCGATGTCTTCCATAATGAAAAAAAAATGTAGTGTATGTTTTGTATAAAAATGTGAAAGATATGTTGTGTGTTTTGGTTTTGTTTTAGTTGATTGTTAAAATGAATGGTTGATATGTGTATATATAGAAAGAAGAAAAGAAAAAAAAATTAAAGTAGCCGTTACCTACCGTTGGCACGGAATCCATGGCTTGATCAAAGCATTTCACAGCGATCCAAACTATCGCCAAATATTTTTGGCCTATCGCCTAGTCGGGCCGGTTTAGCCAGCGATGGCATCGGCGAAACGGGGGGGGGGGGGGGGGGGAGGGGAATCGCCAGATTGCAGGAGGTTCTTACCGACAACATTTGTGATCACGCTCACACTTTTCTGAAAAGCAATGGCTTTCAACTGCTCCTATTGCTTTGACACCCATTATCGTGTCTTGCCTTTCTTTGTTATTTTTTGCTTTTCGATGGATATGTCTATCTAAGTAACTCACTTACAGAAAAGACTCTACAAAAAAAAAAAAGATTAACTGAATTATAGATATATTTTTTGCTTTCAAACATTGTTAAACCATCAAGAGGAATGGAGGATCATAATGCATCGGCATTATACCTCTAAATATCTGCAAATCTAAATCAAAGGGAGATTAATAACATGCATATGCAACAATTAAGCCTAGACCTAGACAACAAACAGATAGACAAAACATCAATTATCTGCGAAGATGAACCAAGACTTATAACCCTTAAATTTTCCAGGGAGCAAATTGTTTTATTGGGTCATAGCTAGCAACATCAACAACAGTAGAGAAGTATTTGAGTCCATTCGGAGCTTATGTGGAATCACTCCCTTCATAGTAGTGTCGTACACACTATACAAATAATTTTCAAGTTTAGAAGAACAATGGTACCTATCATTTTGTTCCTAAGATAGTTTTACCAGGTGCAACCTGACTTGTCTAGAGTCTAGACACTGAGTTTTACAGGTTATCAGCTAAATAGGCTAAAATGGAATGAGTAGTTTTTGTATTACCTAATATCTTGCGGGAGCAGCAACGATGACATACTAGAACCATCAATCTTGCCCCATTTCTCATTATCATCATGAACAGGTCTAAGAGGAGAAGTGCATTAATCCATGGTTCATTCTCGATGCACATTTCCAATGAAGCCTCTAAAAAGGTATTAAAGCGGAAATTAAGAAACGTATAACCAATACGCAGTAGAGAAGTTCTTCATATGCAAGAATTCTCACAATCAAGTTAGCAAGATAAATCCCAATAATATCCCGGTTTGTAGAAATGTCAAGACAATAAGTGAATTGCAGGTTATCAGAGGCCATTGATTTTGGGTCCTCAACACACCGTCCATTTACAATCCCGAATAAGTTGTTTCTAGGTTGACCTTGAAAAGGTCCTAAGACAAAAAGAGTATTCAAGTTTTAAACTTAATTTGGGACTAACAATACCAAAAGACCAATTTGAGACAAAAAAAAATACGTGCGGGTTGGAGCCCTGCCGTTAGTAGGGGCTGAGCAAGAGCCATTTATTTATGAGGAATGTGTAAGTCCCCTGGTACGGATCGTTAATAGCTTGCTCCAGTTATCTAGAGGTGCGGAATCCCTCTCTATAACTTGGTGATCAACAATAAGCCTCTAGATCATCTGCTGCCTCGCAGATCTTCTTCAGGCTAGCGGAACAATCCTTTGACGATGAATCCTGCACTATATGCTTGATATTTCGACAAATGTTCAACCCTAAACTCTGTTAGGGTTCGGTATTTATAGGAAAACACCCGATTGGACTTCAGCGAGTCGGCCTCGCAAATCCAGCCCAGCCCGTCACTAATGCGAGGTCGCATTCTGTGATTGGCCTCGTATTTGACCCTGCAAATACGGGGTCGTATTCCTATAGTCTTGCCTCGTAATTGACCCTGCAATTACGAGGTCGCATTTCATCCTTAAGCAGACTTTATACATTCAATACTTAAACTTAATCTAGTATTCTATGCATAATACAAAGTTCATTAATGACAATCACATTACAAAGACATATTACAATATAATCCCAAACAATCTAGACTGCTATTGACATAGACGTGCACTTACAGACTCCCCCTTGGCAATAGCTTCTAGACGTTAAAATAAATGTCTTTGTCTTTGTCTTTGTCATTAATCTACTTCTTCTGCTTCTTCTTCTTGCTCTTGCTCTGCTCCTTCTCAGTCTCAGTCTCAGTCTCGAAATCAGAATCTGACTCTGACTCTGAAGGAGTATGAGTTAACCCTAACCGTTCTTTCTCTTGATCCCTCATAGATCCTGGATCATAATACCAATCCGCGATCTCTGCCCTAGCTCTCATATGAGCCTGTGGATCATAATGAACGAAAATCGATTAATGAAACAGTTGGCTGTTATTATTATGAAAGTTTATAGTTCGAGTACAAATTGAGAAAAATAAAAATTGAATATCTAAACAATGAGTTTAGATATCAAATACAAGAAAAAACAGAATGATCGAATAATCTAATGATCAGTATGATCAAAAGATATAAGAACCCTAAATTTCAATTGAACGAGAGAAAAAATAGAGATAGAAAATATGTGTGTGAAAAAACCACACGATCAATACCCTAAGCAGGGTATTTATATGACTTGATCTCTGATAAACGCCTAAAAGACATGATCTTAATGGATAAAATTGGACCACTTTGTGCTTGTTAATAGACGAGTAGGGCGTTTTATGTTTGTTTAAGTGTTTCAGGTTCTAAGTGCTTATTTGGATTAAGTGGATCAAGAAGGAAGTCAAATGAAACGTAAAGTCAAAGAAAGTTAATTCTGGAAAATCTGGAAAACTGAAGTTATAAAGGGCGTAACTTACGCCCAGTACAGGCGTACCTTACGCCAGGCAAAATTGAAGTAGGCGTAGCTTACGCTGGTCTCAAGCGTAGCTTACGCCAGGCAAAATTGAAGTAGGCGTAGCTTACGCTGGTCTCAAGCGTAGCTTACGCCAGGTGAAGATCAAAGATACAACAAGCGTACCTTACGCCCAGTTCAGGCGTAGGTTACGCTGGGCAGAAATTCAATGGGCGTACTTACGCCTAGTGCTGAACAGAATCCTGATTTTGTGGATCTCTTAACTTTTAGTTAGGGAATTAATTATGCACGAATTAACACACACACAAGCCCTAATTTCTGAGATCTAGAGCAGCAACCAACTTCTCCCAAGTCCCAAAATCATCATCAAATCATCATTCAATCACAAGATCATGGAGATGACAATCCAAATTGAAGATTCATTGATGAACATGGAAGGCTAATTCTCTTTAGATCATTCTTATGTGAACAATTATGTAAGACAATTGTATTCAACCTTTCTTATATTTATGTTGGATTAGATGTTTAATTCTTAATTGTGGTTTGCATCTAATGTTGTTTGGATTTGAATGAATGATTACATGTTTTTAACCTTGAATGATTTCCATCTATCTTTTGATTTCAATTTATTGTTAATCATTAATTATTGGAAGAATCTCTTATTAATTGTAATCTGATTTTTGAATAGATAATTTAGTTGTGTCAATTCCTCGGTTTAATTATCGTGAATCATCACAACCCAATCAATCGGTTCTTGAAGTTCATTCATTCCATACATTATAACGAATCATGTCTATGTGATTTCCAACGGATATAAGTTAGGTTATACTTTTGAAAACATAATTGGGATCATAAGAATGGTCTTACCTTTTTATTATTAAATTCTTGTGTTAAGTTTATGATCATTTCTAGTTTAATCAAATCAATCCAAAACTCGATTTTAAGTTTATGTCTAGTTTAAACCATTTTGTAACTTGTTCAACACTTTCCCATGATTCCTTGTGGATACGATACTCTACTTATCCGTACTAGTTATTGATAATTAGTTTATATTTTTGATCGGCTCAACGACAACGATCAATCTCCTATTTCCAAAATACTCCCTTGAACTTCTAGCCGACAAATAACAAGCCCCTCCTTCTTCTTAATTCTTCACCTTCAGTCCAGCAAAGTCTTCTCTTGACACTTATAGTCCAACATACAATCTGCACACAAAAAACAAACAATACTAGAAAGTGTGTAAGTAATTTATCAAGTAAATAAGTTAAGGTTGTACTATTTTGAACATTCCCCCTCAACCTTAACTTGGAAAAAATCTTTTAACCCCAACTTATTGCAAAGAAGTTTATGATGTTCAGAGGCTAAACTTTTTGTCATAATGTCAGCAACATTATCAATGGATTTGAGCTTAACCACTTTGACCAAACCTGCACAAATTTTTTCTCTTACCAAATGCAAATCAATTTCAAGATGCTTAGTTCTCTCATGAAAAACAGGATTGCCTGCTATTTGTATAGCAGATTTATTATCACAAAAAATTTGAGCAGGTATTATATTAGAAACCTTAAGGTCATAAAGCAGATTAATAATCCAAAGAAGTTCCTGCTATTTGTATAGCAGATTTATTATCACAAAAAATTTGAGCAGGTATTATATTAGAAACCTTAAGGTCATAAAGCAGATTAATAATCCAAAGAAGTTCACAAGTAATAGAAGCTAAGGCCCTATATTCTGCTTCAGCAGAGGACCTAGCCACTGTGGGTTGCTTTTTACTTTTCCAGGAAATTAAGTTCCCACCAAAATATATGTTGAAACCTGTAACAGATCTTCTAGTATTCAAACATCTCCCCCAATCAGAATCAACATATCCACATAAATCAAGAACATCATTTTTATTTAGTTGAACACCATTTCCTGGAGAAGTTTTAAGATATCTTAAAACTCTAAATGCTAATTTCAAATGTTCAGCAGTAGGAGCATGCATGAACTGACTCAATGCATGTACAGAGTAACTTATATCAGGTCTAGTGAGAGTAAGGTAAATCAATTTACCCATTAATCTTTGATAAACAGAAATGTTATCCAAAATTTTATCATGAGAAGTGGTTCTGGATATAGAATAATTACCTTCCATAGGAGTTTTCATAGGTTTACAACCAAGTAAACCAAATTCATCCAACAACTCCATACAATACTTCCTTTGAGTCAAGCAAATTCCAGAATTATTATAAAGAACCTCAATACCAAGAAAGTATTTAAGTTTCCCTAAATCCTTAATCATAAACTTAGTTTGCATAAACTGTTTAACCTTATTAATTTCATTAGAATCATTTCCAGTCAAGACTATATCATCAACATAAACTAACAAGGCCACAAAAACAGAATTCTTTGTAAAAGTAAACAAGGAATAGTGTAAGTCCCAACTTGTTAGATGGTACTACTGAAGACACCTCTATGTCGATGGTGGAGTTACTTTGCAATATACTTGCTAAACTGGAGAGGACCAGTTGTAGAAGTATATACCAAGTTCTAGATAGATTACTTATATAAAAGACAATAAGTAAAGAACAATGCAATAATACAAATAACTTGTAAACAATCTTGATGAGACAATATGTAGTTTTCAATGTGTATTTATTTATTGATGTTAAACAAATTACAAGGTTGATGCGGAACCAAGATAATACACGAATGTAAATATCCTAACAACCTATGAAATACAATTGATCTATACTTGGAATTTCTCTTCAACAATCGAAACACTTAAAGTAGTGAATGTTCCTTTTAGCGATTGAGAGAATATTGCACAAGTTCACCAAGAATATTGCAGGTTTGCAAAGTGAAGTATTTTTGCTCTTGTGAGTTCGAACACTTTGTATTCTGAATACTTAATATTCTTGGTTGTGCAATGACTTGTATTTATAGGCAAAGTTAACATTGGGATGTTAACTTTAGCCGTACAAATGTGGTTGGAGCATTTAAGGAATAGCATTTAATTCCTTAAAAGGCAGTGTAAAGTCGTAGGATAAAGTGACTTTACTCAACCACCTTTATGTACCTTTTAGTACTTAAATAATAAGATAAGGCTTATTATCCGGGTAAAGGTACATAAAGTATACAAGTCAATTCCTCGTAATCAGTGTAAAGCTTTGTAAGTGCTTTCCACTGATGGTCTCCAGTTTGTAACTGACTAGAATGTCAACTGGGCTTCGCTGCCATTGCCATTCTCTATCTTCCATTGTTGTCTTCGACTTCAACTGGAATGTTTCTTCAACTTGGTCAGTTCTCAACTGGAGGAAGTCTTCAGTTGCGTTAACTGTACGGTGCAACTGGACTTCAATATATTTCTGGACAAATCTTCTTGGTCACCAGTTTCACTAGTCTCCAGATGCAACTGGTGACTGACAAGTGTGAACTGGTGACTGGCCAGTTCCAGGTGAACTGGTCCTAACAAATTCCCCCTATTTGTCCTGAAATATTGCTAAGTCTTTCTAGTTCTTTGTGTCTATACAAGTATGAACTGGAAAGGTTAGTTTGATTAAATTCTATCTAAGTTTCTAAGGTATTTTTATAGATCAATAAATACCTTAGGTTTTTCTTTTAGTTTTGTTAGATTTTAATCTTTTATCTACCTTGTGGTTACAAACTGGTAACTTCATTTATACAAGGAATGAAATTTACACAAGTTACAGAATGTAAAACAAAATACAAGAAGATAAAATGAAGAAGAACTTAAACAGTTGGCCCTTCGCCAGTTCTTCTTCTTTTGGCAACTGAAGAAATGGGCTGTTTGTCTTCTGGATCAACATTTAGTCTCTCTTCAATATTTTCTTTAAACTTGAGCAGACTTTGAAGAACAAACATCCATCCTCTTTCAACCTTGTTCTTTTGTTGCTTGGCCCCCAATAAGTTTGCCATCTCCACCAGCTCCGAATAACCATATCCAGTAACATCAGGATTCTCAGTTTGCCTTAAGGGTCCATTAAGATATTGAACCCCAACAGTGAAGTGTTTGGTACCTGGTTTGATGAAAACTTTCATATTAGTAATCTTACCAGGGTGATATCTCCGCTGTTGCACTTCAGATAGATATTCTCGAGCTTCAGATTCATTGGCCAGTTTGATCTGGCCAGTGCTCATACTGTGCACTGCAGCTTTGATATCTTCACTTGAAGGTTCAGTTGTTTCCACCCAGGTTCTAAGATCTGCATCTCTTGGCAGTTGCTTAAGTTTTCCTCTGGACTTGGGTGGATTCAACACTTGTTTGACCACCTTCTTTACATGCTCAGCTCTTTTGAGAATTCCTTCAGTTCTCACTTCCTTGGCCTTATCCACTGTGATGTTTAGACATCTGGCATCATATTCAGCCTCATCCTCCTTATAATGTTTGTCAAGCTCAATCTCCAGTTGTTCTTTTAAGGCATTAATAATTCTGGGATCAGCCTTGACTTTGGCATATTCTGCAAGTGTCATGCCCAGGAGACACGCATCACTTATATCAAGTAGAGTTGGGGCTAAAGTTTTTCTATCATTAGCTTGATTAACCCTCATCTGTTTCTTTCTCTCCTTGATTACGTCCCCAAGCCTTGCCAGTTGCCTACTAACATCATCTGATACTGGAGGAAGCTGATCAACGTTACCAGTTTCTAACACACTGGCTTCAGTACCAGTTGTTTTTGCTTGTTCATCAGTGGCCAGCATCACTTCCTTTCCTTTATTCCCCCCATGACCAACATCATCAAATGTTTCAATTACTTGCTGGTCATCATCATCATCAGTACCAACAACAGTCCTTTGAACCAACGGTCTTGCACTTACACCTGGCAGTCTTGGTGCAGGTGCAAGGATATTCCTTCTTTCCCTTTCCCCCTTGGCAGCATCGAGACCTGCACGAATAGCTGCCCAATCTTCATTACTGGAGGGCAAACGGGCTAGAGGCTGCCACGATTGCATATCCTTGCACTCTCTAAAAACTGTGCAAATCATTCGAAAGGATCTCCACAAGTGGTTAATTTCTTGAGACTGGGTCAAGACATTTGCTGCAGTTTGGTCCTGACCAGTCTTCAAGTCTTTCAACAGCTTTGAGTCTTCATCTAAACCCTTAACCACTTGTTCCTTTACTTCAGCATCCTTCTTTTTCAAGTTATCCACTTCAGTTACCAGATTATTAATTGAAGAAGTATGGGAAGCCAACTGAGTGTTTATAGCATTAACTGCTCCCCTTAACTGCCTAACTTCAAGTGCCAGAGGCTCCAGATTAATCTGAGGAGGGGGAAGCTTGGCAAATTCAGCATATTACCTTCTTAACCAGTTCATCTTCTCGACTGGCCAGTTTTTCATCAATCATCTGGCCAACCAAACTGGCTACCTGCTGTCCAATTTCAACTACATTAAGGCCAGGTCTTTCAAACAACTCCTTGACCTGCCTCTCTATCTCCTTCAGATCAACCTCTGATGATCGAACAGTGTTACTCAATAGGTTGGAGATAGATGTATTGACATTGGAATGAGTTAAGTCAAAAGCTTCTTTCAAAGATGTGGACAGATTGTTACAGCTTGTGACTAACTCATTTAACTTCATAAATACCAAGTCCTCATTAGCAGCAAATTTGTTTATTCCCAAATCAACAACCTTAGAATTTGTGATTGTGTCTTTGTTGTATTTGGAAATGGACTTGGCATTCTGCTCAATTGTCTTATGAACACCCTCCACCCGTTTGATCAGGTTTTGGATGTCGGCAGAGAATGAGACAAATTGAGTTTCCAGTGACAAAGGAGAAGTTGTCACTGGACCAGTAGCAGGTTGCACTAGATCAACTGGAGGAGGTAAAACAAAGGAAGCCTCTCCAGTTGTTCCAGTGGCAGAAGAAGGAAAAATTGGTAATGAAAAAGAACGCTGAGGAATTTCAATGTGTTGGTCAGGCTGAGAATGCTCAGGTGTGACCAACGGCGGCGGTAGGGAGGTTTGCCTATTTCTAGGCACAAAAAGGGTTGACATTAGTGATGGAGTTCTTTGTGGGGAAGTATTTGTGAGCGTATCTGTATGGGAAACTGAAACTTGTGGTTCTAGGGGTTGATCAGAGAAAGAAGGGAGTTGATCATGTACAGATGCATCAACCATTTCTTGATCATCTTGTGTTCCTTCCGAATCCGAAGATTCAAGATGGAACTCATCCTCATTTATGCCTAGATTCATAAATGATAGGGATGGCTGAACATCAAGTTCAGGCTCCTGATGACCAGTTCCAGTTACCTGGATGGTTTCATCAGTTGGAGGATCAGATGCCGAAGCATCTTCACCAGGGATAGACGTGATAGGAGTGGCTTCAGTTATGGTTGTTCTATCCTCAACCACAACTTGAGACGAACTGGAGGGTCCCTTATTATTTTGAGGCCCGCCCAGTTGTCTTTCTGATTCACTTTCCAAAGGTGCATCAGTTTTAGCAAATGCCAGTCGCATTTGCTCTGGAATTTCGACCTCTCCAGCTTCAGAAACCAGAGAGTCTAGATTCCTCATCAAATCTGGCCTTGTGAACGGAGAATCTGTATTTCTATACTCTTCATCGCCCAGAATTTGTTTGAAACATAGTGAAAGGAATCTTGAAAAGGGGATACACACACCCCTGGAGCCCTTCAGCTTTTGTACGAGACTCCTATACAAAATGTCAGCAAAATCCACCCTCAATCCGTTCCACAAGCAGTAAGCCATCTCTGCTTGTGAGGAGTTGATTTGGTCAAGACCACCAGAACTCCCACCTAGACTTTCCACCAGGTGTATGAAGAAATACCTCCATGAAGGTGTAAGACCCTTCATGGTCATAGCACCCTTAGTCTTCAACACCCCGTTGTCCAAACACTCCTTATGACCCATCTCAAGGAGTACTTGACGAAAATTGATATTAGGGGGCAAGACAACTGGAGATTCACCCTCTCTCCAGTAATTGAGGTGTAGAGCATCCCTCAATACTTCAACAGTCAAGGTACACTTGATTGTTCCATCCTTTAACGTGAAACTGATGGAGGAACAATCAGAAGAAATAGTGGCAGTGTACCAGAACTCACACAAGTAGTTATGATACATCTTGCGTGGGTTTCTAGAAATAAGGGTCCTATTGGAGAATCCTTCAAAAACCTTCGGATTCTACCAATAAGGGTATTGGACCCTTGAGAACCTTGTAAGCTTGCCAATGGATTATTAGGGTTTAGTTTAAGGGCAGCACTACTAGGAGCACCAGGTGCCTGTGTGACATCTGGTGAGGGATTGTATGGAACAGTCAAGAGATTTACATCTCTTGAACGGGATGATCTAGGAGCCATAGAATGAAAATGAAATTTAGGATTTAGGGTTTTTGATTTGTGAAGCAAAGAGAAGAATGAAGCAATGTTGATGATTGGAAGTAAATGAAGGAATGTAAGAGAAAGAAAAGTAAATGAGTTTGGAGTAAATAAGGGTATTTATAAGGGGATTCAAGATCCCAATGTAAAACCAAAATTATATTTTATTAAACCAAAACAATTTTGAAGATATTTTGACAAAATGTGTTTGAATTTTGAAATAAAATATAATTTTCCATGTAAGCATTAAATGTTACCATGTCAGCATTAAATGCTACGACGGCTTACTTTACCCATGACCCCACTCACTTTTTGTTATCCCAATACAAACAGTTGTCAAGTACTAAAATTGGTTCCAAACACGTCAGATCACGATATCAAGTGGTTTAAAACACTCGAGTATCATCACGTGTCACACATATTGACCAAGTATTTGTAACGTTATAAATTTAGACAAAGACTGAACCTGGTAACTGGAGGATCAATCCAGTACCAGTTTCCAACTGGAGAGTTCTCCAGTTGCATTTTCAAACAAAAACAAATTTTGGTCAGAAAATTATTTTGAGTCTTTCCCCCTAAAATGATGATCCAGATATCAATTAGTGCCAAGATAGTATCACAAAGGCGTTCGATAGCCTGGCTAGCAAAGATGATCTGGACCTCCTCAACTGGAGAACCTCATCAGTGTCACTGACGCGTTCAATAACAAAGAAAGCTCCAGTTAAGGGTTTAACATTCCCAGTTCGCTGATGAGATGTTTAAAAGTTTTCTCATCGAGAGGTTTAGTAAAACATCAGCTAACTGTTTGTCAGTGGGGATGAAATGAATTTCAATATCACCTTTCATAACATGATCGCGAATGAAATGATACCTGATGTCAATATGCTTTGTTTTGGAGTGCATCACTGGGTTGTGAGAGATAGCAATTGCACTGGTGTTGTCACAAAAGATTGGGGTCTTAGTAAACTTTTGACCATAATCTAGTAACTGGTTCTTGATCCAGAGAATCTGGGCACAACAACTTGCCGCAGAAATGTACTCTGCCTCAGCAGTGGACATAGAGACTGAAGTCTGCTTCTTGCTGGTCCAACTTACCAGTTTTCCTCCAAGGAAATGACAACCACCAGTTGTGATTTTCTATCAATCTTACAACCTGCATGATCAGAATCTGAATAACCCATTAGATCTAATCCTGAGCCTTTGGGTACCAAAGACCAAGATTAGGACACCCTTTCAGGTATCTAAAGATACGCTTTACAGCGTGCAAATGTGATTCTTTTGGGTTAGCCTGAAACCTGGCACATAAACATGTTGCAAACATTATATCTGGTCGACTGGCAGTCAAGTACATTAGTGAACCAACCATACCTCTATAAGTCAGTTATGTTAACTGTTTGCCAGTTGGGTCAGAGTCCAATTCAATGGTGCTGCAATAGGTGTGTTTTTCGATGGGATTGAATCATATTTGTATTTTCTTAACAAATCTCTGACATATTTTCCTTGGTTTATGAAAATTCCATTTTTTGCTTAATCTGAAGACCTAAGAAAAATGTTAATTCACCCATTAAGCTCATCTCATACTCAGATGACATGATTTTAGAAAACTTTTACACATTGCATCATCAGTTGAACCAAAAATAATGTCATCAACATAAATTGTACCAATAAGATATTACCTCTTTCTTTCAAGATAAACAAGGTATTATCTATAGCACCTCTTTGAAAGCCATTTTTAAGAAGATGTTTAGTTAAAGTATCATACCAGGCTCTTGGGGCTTGTCTAAGACCATACAATGCTTTGTTCAGTCTATAGACCCAATGTGGATGCTTTTCATCGATGAAACCTGGAGTCTGCTTAACATAAACTTCTTCTTCCAATGTTCCATTAAGGAACGCACTTTTGACATCTATCTGGAAGACCTTGAACTGCAGATGGGCTGCATAAGCCAGAAATATTCGTATGGCTTCAAGTCTTGCAACTGGAGCAAAAGTTTCATCAAAGTCAACGCCCTCTGCTTGACAATAACCCTGGGCAACTAGTCTGGCCTTGTTTCTTACAACATGACCATCTTCATCCATCTTGTTTCGGTAGACCCACCTGGTACCAATGGGTTCTTTCTTTAACCCTGGTGGACAAGGAACAAGTTCCCAAACATTGTTCCTTTCGAACTGGAGGAGCTCTTCTTGCATAGCTTCCACCCAAGCTTGGGTCTGCCATAGCCTCGTCAATCTTCTTTGGTTCAATTAAAGATAAGAAGGTGACGTTTAAGCATTGCTCACTGGTGGCTCTTCTAGTCTGAACCCCACTAGTTGGATCACCCACAATTTGTTCAATTGGATGGGCTCGAGTCCATCTAGTGTATTGACTAGGCTGGTGAACTACAATATCAGTGCAAGTCACCTGGCGATCTTCTTCAGTTGCAATAGCATCTGGAGAAGGATCAGTCCAAACAACTTCTACATCCTCATCAGAGTCAATGGTCTCGATTAGCATCATGAAATTCCTCATTTGAAGGCATTTCATGAAGAACTGGAGAGGTAGGTGCTTGAACTGGTGCTGATATTGGAGTGGCACGTACATCTGATCCAATCACCAATTCTTGTGGCAAGTTAAAATTGATGGAAGGATAAAATGATGTGTCACTGGTGCTTTTCTTCTTCTTAACTGGTTCCAGTTTGTTGGAACTGGAAGCATCTTCTGGTGAAACAACTGACCGATGAACTTGGTCAGTTTCACCAAAATTGATTGGAATAACTGGAGAAATATCAAGGCTTGGTCTCTTGTTGATTGCTTCAGTTGATTCATCGAATGTGACATGAATTGTCTCATGAACCTTTGGGTCTATAATTATAAACTCTAAAGGCCTTTCGAATATCTGAATAGCCTAAAAATACTCCTTCATCAGCTTTTGCATCAAACTTTCCAAGCTGACTGGAATCGTTCAGTATATAAACTGGACAACCAAATACATGGAAATATCCAATATTTGGTTTACGATTCCTAAGTACTTCATAGGCAGTCTTCTTATGTCTCTTGATGTAGACTGACCGGTTTTGGGTGTGGCAAGCAGTTGCAACTGCCTCAGCCCAAAAACTGGTGGGAAGACCAGATTCAGATAGCATACTTCTGGCCGCTTCTATCAGTGTACGATTCTTTCTTTCAACAACTCCATTTTGCTCTGGAGAGTGAACTGATGAGAAGTTTTGAGAGATGCCAGTGCCAGTGCAAAATGTTTCAAGTACCTTATTTTGGAATTCAGTACCATTATCACTTCGCAACTGACAAACTTTTCGAGTGTACTTGAGCTCAATTCTTTTGATAAGGGAGATGATTTCAGCAGGTGCATCACTTTTGAATCTGATGAATACCACCCAGCAGTATCTGGTGAATTCATCAACCACAACTAGAGTGTACTTCTTTCCAGCTCTAGTTTGAACATTCACTGGACCAAAGAGATCCATATGTAGTATGTGAAGAGGTTCAGTGATGCTAAAATTTTGCCTAGTTTTAAAACTGGCTCTCTTCTGCTTACCCATCTCACAACCTAGACATGGCTTTTCCTTATTGAAGGAAATCTGGGGTATCCCATCAACCAGTTGTTTGCGAGACAACTTGTTGATATTTTTGAAATTAAGGTGGGATAACCTTTTATGCCATAACCAGTTGGTGTCCTCATCAGCTTTGGTATAGAAACATTGCTCTTTTGGAGCTGGTTCCATATCCATGATGTACACATTTCCTTTTCTTGGTGCAATCATCACCACTTTCCAATCCTTGTAAATATGGTGCCTTGTGCAATATCGAACAATACTCTGAAGCCATCATCGCAAAGTTGGCTGACACTGATCAGGTTGTATTCAAACCATTCACAAATGCAACTCTTTTGAATTCGACTTGTCCATTATTGAGCACACCATATCCTTCAGTCTTTCCAGATTGATCGTTACCAAACGTCACTGTCGGTCCATCTTGGACAATGAACTCTTCCAGTAGGGGCTTACATCCGGTCATAGTCGGCCAACAGCGCTGTCCAGATACCAGATATTCTTCTTTCGATCGCCCTACACACACACAAAAATCATTAGTTCTTTTCTTGATGGGTCCACTGGACTTCTCTACAGAAGCCACAGTTGATTGTTGAGGTGTTGAACTGGAGGCTACATCTGGAGCTTTATCACCAGCTCCAGGTGCAGAAGTAAAAACGATTGGTATTTGATACTTACTCCTTTCTTTACCAGGTTTTGTTCCAGATGGAACATTCTTCAGTTTAGGTATAGAAGGGAGTGGTTTAATATTTTGTTTGAAAACTGGAGGTGATAAACCTCCTTCAAGGTTGTTAATCCGGGCAGTACAACTCTGAACCTGCCGAGACAAAAGTTGGAGTTGCCTTTCCAGATTAACCAAAATATCATTTTGGTCAGGCAGTTGAACCTTGGACCTTGGTTCAACTGGAGATTTAGTCTGTCGGGTCTTGGGCTCCTTAGACTTATGAGGTAAAGGCTTGTTACCAGTGGCCTTTTGACTGGAGCTTTAGCCTGTTTGGCTCCAGTTTTAACCTCAATAGGGGTGGTCTCATTGGTTTCAGTTTCAACAGCTTCAGGTTGATCATAAGGTGTTTCAACCTGGAGAGCTGAGGCAATGCATGAAGATCTGGTATAAGAGCTGCCATCTCCAGATCTTCAGATTTCCATGCATTCTTCTGGGCATCGATAGTTCTTGAAAATGCATCATAGTTTTTGCCAGATGCTTTTACCCATGACTTGATAATCTTTTGTGCTTTTTCAAAATCACAAGATAGTTTTTGATTATCAAGTTCTAAAGCCTCAATCTTTAAAACTGACTCCTTGAGAGCCAACTGGACACTTTGCAAATCATTTAATTGTGGTTTAACATTGTTCAGTTCAATTAAGATAGTGTCAAGATATCTTTCACTATCAGCTCTAACAGTTTCTACAAATGCCAAATCACCACTTAATGATTCAGCCAGGTCCAGTTTTATTCAGGGTCAACCTGGTGATCATAATCACATACCTTTTTCAGTATGATGTCCACCCATCTTCCAGAGATAACATCATCTTTCACCACATGCTGCTGTTGTTGATCTTCCAAGGCCATGAAACACATGCCCCTTTCCTCTTCTTCATCATCAGATGAGTCATCAGAGTACTCCCATTTTCCCTCAGTTTGTGCCATTAAGCACTGATCCCTTTCCTTTTGCATGGACAGGAGGGCAATCTGGGCCTTAAGCTTCTTGTATTTAGCTTTGTAGCTATCATCAGGCCGATTGAAATTTGGGACAGAGGGGCCAGTTTGGTTATTCAACTGACTAGATCTGCATTCCTTCATGAAATGACCTTTCTTTCCACACTTATAGCATGTAAGATTGGTCTTATCCAGAGAGTTGGAGCTGGAAGCATTGTTGGGGCCATTAAATCTTTTGGATTTATGCTTAAACCTATTAAAGGTTTTAGCAATCATGGCGACCAGATCATCATCGTCAGTTTCATTATAACCAACACTGTTTTCAGTGGTCAGCCAGAGTTTAAGAAACTGTCTAACATCTCCTTCATCGAGTGTGCCTGGACACTCTCAGCAGACATTAGAGCAGCACAAGGTCGCTCAGTTACACTAGCAACCTTGGGACTCTGGGCATGGTTCATGGCATCTTGCTCAGCCACAAGTCTTGCAGCATTATTATCTTCAGTGAATCTGAAGGCTCCATAGAGCGATGCAAGAGTGTGAGGGTGCAAGGTTTTACCTTGTCTCAAGACAAGAACCATGTTTTCCCATTTGGAAGGAAGAATATCACAAAACTTCTCAAGAAGAATATCCGTATCCTTCTCTACACCCAAACCTCTCAACTGATTGATGAGGCTAGAAAATCTGGTATATGTACCAGTTAACTTTCATTGGGCAAGGCAAAGAAGGATTCATACTTCTTGTTCAAAGCAACTTTTCTGGTGACAATAGTGTCATCACCTCCTTCAAATTGAATCACTAATTCATCCCCCATAGACTTGGCACTGGGAAACAACACAAGTGTTGGAATTAGGTCTTCAGGGACAGCCCCAAGGATCATGTTTTTCAGTCTGGTGTCCAAGTCCACCAGTTGCGATCCTCATCAGACCAATGGTCTTCTGGCTTTTCCCTAGAACCTCTTCTTCCAGTTGGATCAAGAAGAGGACTGACCCCAATGGACATAGGTATATATGGTCCATCCTTAAGGATTTTCAACATATACCTTTCAATCCCACCAAAATGCAAAAGCATTCTAGCCTTCCATGTACCGAATTTCTCACTGTTTCCATCAAATTTTGGAACAGGAGTGTTAGAGTAGTGTACATGGACATGGTTTGGGGCAGTAGGAGGAGGAGGGTTGGTGTTAACATTTTGAAAAGGTTGGGCATTATTATTCGATGGGTTTTCACCTGAACCAGAACCATCTCCACCTTCAGTAGTGTTCATCTTAGCAGATCTAGGCAAGTATTAGCCTTCTGCTCTGATACCACTTGTAAGTCCCAACTTGTTAGATGGTACTACTGAAGACACCTCTATGTCGATGGTGGAGTTACTTTGCAATATACTTGCTAAACTGGAGACGACCAGTTGTAGAGTATATACCAAGTTCTAGATAGATTACTTATATAAAAGACAATAAGTAAAGAACAATGCAATAATACAAATAACTTGTAAACAATCTTGATGGGACAATATGTAGTTTTCAAGTGTAATTTATTTATTGATATTAAACAAATTACAAGTTGATGCGGAACCAAGATAATACACGAATGTAAATATCCTAACAACCTATGAAATACAATTGATCTATACTTGGAATTTCTCTTCAACAATCAAAACACTTAAAGTAGTGAAATGTTCCTTTTAGCGATTGAGAGAATATTGCACAAGTTCACCAAGAATATTGCAGGTTTGCAAAGTGAAGTATTTTTGCTCTTGTGAGTTCGAACACTTTGTATTCTGAATACTTGATATTCTTGGTTGTGCAATGACTTGTATTTATAGGCAAAGTTAACATTGGATGTTAACTTTAGCCGTACAAATGTGGTTGGGAGCATTTAAGGAATAGCATTTAATTCCTTAAAAGGCAGTGTAAAGTCGTAGGATAAAGTGACTTTACTCAACCACCTTTATGTACCTTTTAGTACTTAAATAATAAGATAAGGCTTATTATCCGGGTAAAGGTACATAAAGTATACAAGTCAATTCCTCGTAATCAGTGTAAAGCTTTGTAGGGGCTTTCCACTGATGGTCTCCAGTTTGTAACTGACTAGAATGTCAACTGGGCTGCGCTGCCATTGTCATTCTCTATCTTCCATTTGTTGTCTTCGACTTCAACTGGAATGTTTCTTCAACTGGTCAGTTCTCAACTGGAGGAAGTCTTCAGTTGCGTTAACTGTACGGTGCAACTGGACTTCAATATATTTCTGGAAAAATCTTCTTGGTCACCAGTTTCACTAGTCTCCAGATGCAACTGGTGACTGGCAAAGGTGAACTGGTGACTGGCCAGTTCCAGGTGAACTGGTCCTAACAATAGTTCACTATTATTGCACAAATCCATATTCAAATAAAGCATTAGAAAGTTTTTCATTCCACTGTCTAGGAGCTTGTTTAAGTCCATATAAGGACTTAACAAGTTTACACACTTTATTACTTTGATTGTCATAATAACCTTCAGGTAATTGCATATAAACATCCTCATAAAGATCACCATATAAAAAAGCATTATTAACATCTAGCTGATAAAGAGGCCAACTATTATTAACAGCCAAAGATAACATACATCTAACAGTAACCATCTTAACCACAGGAGAAAAAGTTTCATCAAAATCAATACCTTCTCTTTGACTATAACCTTTAGCAACTAGTCTAGCCTTGTATCTTTCAATAGACCCATCAGACTTATACTTGATTTTAAAAATCCATTTACAACCAATTGGTTCTCTTCCTTTAGGAAGATCAACAAGAATCCAAGTATTATTTCTATGCAAAGCTTCCATCTCATTGTTCATGGCTTGAATCCAATTCAAGTCTTTACAAGCCTCATTAAAAGTTTTAGGTTCACTACTTTTGTTAAGACTTGTAATAAAACAGAAATTTTCAGTATTTAAGCAAGAATAATTGACTACCCTTTCAACACCATACTTAACTTTTCCTTCTAAAACAAAATCCTTGTATTTATTAGGAAAAACAGAAGCTCTTTCAGACTTTCTTAAGTTAGCAGGATCATTAACATCATCAATGTTCACATGTTCAGGAGCATTCTGCTCATGATCAGTGTGATTACCCTCAGAACTATTAGTATCATCACTTTGTGTTGCAGAATCATCAGTCCTTGGACTGCCAGGCATAATGGGTGACTGAACACTAGGTGTTCTATCTCCAACATTAGCAGTAGTCATAGGAATGTTAGGACTACCATCACAATGAGTATTATCTCTCACATCATCATTGGGTATGGGTTCAGAGAATAATGTGTCAAAAAAATTTAAGTGAGTAATATTTTCAAATTCAGAATTATCAACAGTTTTAGAACCATTTTTCATTTTAAAAGGAAACACAGTTTCATAGAATTTAACATCTCTAGAGTAAAAAATGGTTTTATTGTCTAAACTATAAAGTTTGTAACCCTTTTTATCATTTGAATAACCAATAAAGACACATTTTTCTGCTCTACTACTAAACTTATCAGAATTGTTAAGAATAGTAGCAAAGCAAAGACACCCAAAAGATCTTAAGTGAGAGAGAGAAGGTTCAGAATTAAACAACTTAAAATAAGGAGAACAACCATGTAGTACAGAAGAAGGAATCCTGTTAATCAAGTAAGTAGCAGTAAGTATACATTCAGGCCACATAGTAAGAGGTAATTCCCCCTGAAACATAAGAGATCTAGCAATATTGAGCAAATGTCTATGCTTTCTCTCAACAATACCATTTTGTTGAGGTGTGTAAACATTAGAAGTTTGATGCAAAATTCCTTTTTTAAAACAAAAATTGTTAAACTTTTGGTTTATGAATTCAGTTCCATTGTCAGACCTAAAAGTTTTAATTCTTTTACTAAACTGATTTTCAACAATAGAAACAAAATCTAGAATGTTTATAAAAACATCTTCTTTTGACTTAAGTAAATAAGTCCAAACAGCTCTTGAAAAATCATCAACAATAGTTAGAAAATATTTGAATCCTTCTTTACTAGTAACCTTATAAGGACCCCATAAATCCAAATGAACAAGTTCTCCAACTTCCTTTGAAATATGACTACTCAAAGGAAATGGTTCTCTTGTCTGTTTGGCTTTATGACAAATGTCACAAGGAGAATTATTAACTTTGTTATCAAGTTTAAGACTATGCTGTAAAACTCTTAGAACTTGGTCACCAGGATGACCAAGTCTGCTATGCCACAAAGAATGGGAAACATAACACACAGATATACAATTATTAGACACACCTTGACAATTTGAGTCATCATCCACAACATACAACCCATTCCTTTCACTACCAGTCCATAGAGTTTTCTTGGTTTTTAAGTCCTGAATGTAACATTTAAACTCATCAAACCCTATAAACCTTTTACTATCTCTAGCAAGTTTGTGTACAGAAAGTAAATTAACACAATACTCAGGTACAACAAGAACATCAAACAAAGTAACCATACTGTTTAAATTTAGATTTCCAATCATTTTAACTTTAGCTAAAGTTCCATTAGGATGTCCCACAGTAAAATTTAAATCAGAAACATCAATACCATTAGTAATATTGTCACAAGAATAAGTCATATGTTGATTAGCACCAGAATCACTAATCCAACCATCATGTTTACTTTTAAAACATTTTTCACTAGAAGCACAAAAAAATTTATCAAAATTGTTATTAAAGAAACTATTGGAATTAAAGTATTTACCAGACATATGAGACAGATTTGCAGAGATAGCAGGTTTGTCATTCAGCAGATTTAACAATTTTGACATCTGTTCATTAGTAAGAGACAAAGTAGAACCAACAGTAGAAGAAGAAGAAGCAGAATCATGAGATTTCACATATTTACCAGACATTGCATTGTTATTGTAAATTTGTTTAGAATTAGATTGAGATCCTTGAAAATTAAAATTCCTCTTATAACCAGGTGGATAACCAACTAATTCATAACATCTATCAATAGTATGACCAACACCTTTGCAATTAGTACAATTCAAATTTGTATTAGGACCTCTAGTTCCAAAATTTTGACTTTTGTTCCCAAGGTTGTTATTAGTATTAAACCTTTTCTTGTTATCATGAAACCTAGAAACAAAAGCACTAGATGAACTTTTATTAGAACCAGTTGAACTAGAAGTATTTCTATGAGATTCTTCTCTAGACAACAAAGCATAAGCACTCTTAACAGAAGGCAAAGGATCATAAGTAAGAATATGACTTCTCATTGAACTATAAGAATCATCTAACCCCATTAAAAACTGCATTAGTTTAATCAATTCATTATGTTTATGAAAATCATTTGCAGCATGACAAACACAAGCAGGCAGTTTAATGAGAGCATCAAATTGTTTCCACAAAGAATTAAGCTTATGATAGTAATCAGACAGAGTTGAATTATTTTGAGACAAAGAATTAATTTTATGATGTAGATTAAAAGTAACCACTCCATCAACCTTATCATAAGTTTCTTTCAGTTCATTCCAAACAACAGCAGCATTTTTTGAAAAAATCTGTCCTAGATATAATTCTTCAGATACACAATTCAGAATCCAAGAAAGCACAACAGCATTACACCTATCCCACTGTTGGGCTAAAACATCATTATCAACAGATTTCATACAAGTTCCATCTATAAAACCCTTTTTATTCTTAGTTTCCAATGCAAGTAACATAGCACAACTCCAGATATTATAATTTTCAGTTCCTTTTAACTTTAGACTAATAAGAGGAGTATTTGTTATATCACTAGCATGCAAATACAAAGGATCACCAAAGTCTAATTTGCTTATTTTAGTATTATTCATTTCAAAATCATTTTCAGACTCTGACTCTTCATTATGAACAGAAGCAGGAGGTGTATTACCAGTATGAATACGAGCAGGAGGTGTATTACCAGTATGAACAGAACCAGGAGGTGTATTAACCATTTTAGACAATTTTGATCACAAACTTATCAATCAACAAGAAACAAACAGACAATCAAGTAGATTCAGAACCACACATTCTCTTCGCAGGGTGTCCTCCGACATAAACAGACAATCAACAATCAGAACCACACAACTCAACAATAACACAACAAAGCAAGTAAGCAAGTAATAAACAGAACCAGATAACAAATAATTGAATCACAAAAAAAAACAGAAATTATAAGAACTTTTAATAAAAAAATTTTATAAACAATTCTATTCTCACGAATGTGCCAGTGACTAGATTCCTAAGCCTCTCGAATGAAGGCCGGACAAGGATAACACACTCGTTTTTATGAGAAATAGAATAAAAACTTTTAATAAAAATATTAAATAAAGAATAAGAGAAGAGATTAACAATACAGTGCTTTAAGCAGAAGGATGAGGAACCCTAGATCTACTCTTGATTCACTTAGTCAAGAGATAAATCCAGGATCTGAAGAGATCTACTCTTGATTCGCTTAGTCAAGAGATAGATCGAAGATCTAAATACGCAGCGGAATCAACAAGATCGTAAATCAGAAAACCCTAAAATTAGGGTTTCTTAGATCTAGGTTTCGAGATGAAATACGCCTAAATCTGAAACTATATCACCAGAAATAACTCCAATCAGAGGAAACCTGGCTCTGATAGCATGAACGAAAATCGATTAACGAATCAGTCGGTTGTTATTATTATGAATGTTTATAGTTTGAGTACAAATTGAGAAAATAAAAATTGAATATCTAAACAATGAGTTTAGATATCAAATACAAGAAAAACCAGAATGATTGAATCATCTAATGATCAGTATGATCAAAAGATATAAGAACCCTAAAACTTATCGAATGAGAGAAAAACTAAGAGATATATAAATATGTGTGTAAAAATTCTGCACGATCAAAACCCTAAAAGGGTATAAATATGACTCGATTTTCTAATTTCTAAATACTCCCTTGAACTTCTAGCCGACAAATAACAAGCCCCTCCTTCTTCTTAATTCTTCACCTTCAGTCCAGCAAAGTCTTCTCTTGACACTTATAGTCCAACATACAATCTGCACACAAAAAACAAACAATACTAGAAAGTGTGTAAGTAATTTATCAAGTAAATAAGTTAAGGTTGTACTATTTGTGGATCATAACCCAATCTCTTCTCTAGTCTATGCACAATAATTGGATGCAAATCTGACTCGGTAGAAGTATTATTGGTAGAGTCGGTCTTGGTAGACTTACTATCCTGAGCACTAGCATTATCAGCATCAAGAGCAATAGCATCAGATTGCCCTACCAAACCCTTACCCTTATCTAATCGATCAACGTCAACATCTTCTGTAAGGGGTTTGGTCTGAGGTGCCTCAAGCTTAACTACCATGTTTACTGTAGTCATGTTCTTGAGCTTGTTGAGCTTCTGAGGTTGTCTTGCCAGCAACACCAGCCTGACTAGACTCTCCTTGAGTCTCAGTTCTCAAAATAGAACTACCTCCCAGCTCTTGAGTAGCTCTGGCAGCATCTGGATCTTCATTCTGATCATCATCATGCCTTGCCTTAGCCAACTCATCACCTCTGCAACCTAAGCTGTCTCTCTCAGCTCTTAGCTTCAGATAGTTATCAATCAGCTCATGCATCTTCTCATCGGGGATCTGAACTCCCTTTTTCATTGCATCTGCTGCCTTGACAACCTTGTCTTCAACTTCCAAAAACTTATTATTCAATTTGGACACTACCTCCTCGGCCTTGCCCATCTTGTCTTCAAGAAACGTGTTCTTGTCACTTATAACCTTCAAATCATCAACCAAACCTCTGACTAGGCTTCTCATTTCATTCATAGCCTTCTCATGTTGTTCCCTCTGCTCAGATAGTTGTCTCTGCAGATCAGCAAGGCTTAGACTAGCCTCTTCAGATGTTCGTGGCTGTGACTGTAATTGTAAGTCTCAAGAACAACAGTGACTGGCACACTTCTTGATTCACCAGCAGCAGCAGAAGAAGTCTCTTGTGCCCTGACAGTCTTGTTCTTTTAGGTACAGGCTGCTCTGGCTCCCAATCTTCATCAGAATCTCTACCTCTTCTTCTTCCTTGAGCTTCAACCTGAGATCTAGGAACCATCTTAGATCCAACTCTGACGAATGCATGTGATCTATAAGGATCATCATCACCGTCACTGCTAGAATTGTCATCAGAATGTACTGAAGGCTCTTTGTCTGCTTCATCATCAAAGCAGCCTTTCCTCTATCTCCAGTATCAACACCTGATCCACTAGCCTGTCCAGCCCCTGACCCACTTGCTCCAGCTGCATCAGAACCACCTGCAGCTCCAGCAACATACTCATCTATATCCCTGTTTAGATCTGCATCTTCTGGGTCATCGACATTGGCATTGTAGCGTTGCACTTGTGCGATATCACCTTCTGGATCGGCCATTTGCTCCAATACATCATCTACAATCTCAGGATTGGCTCCAGCTAGGTTAATCACATCATCTGCAACCTGCATAACAATCTCAGGCTCATTTGGTGCATCTGCCTGAACTACTACGTCATGTAGCTGCTCTGGAAGCTCAACATTCCCTGCAGCTTCACCATCATCTGGCTGAGGCCCTTCATAAGCAGATATGACCCCATCAGCTGGTCAATGCTAGTTGGCATTGACGATCGCACCAAACAATGCAACATCTTGTGCATTTGGATCATTAGGATGCCTGCGCAGAAACTCTTCATAGCCACGTGTGATGATTGTGCTTACTTGCTTCACTTCCCTTCCAGCAGGTAGATTTGGAAGTCGAGCATTGATTATCATCATCACAATCCTGGGATACATCAAAAATCTTCTCTTTCCCGTGGCTGTAATTTGTATCTGCATCTCATAGAAGAAGAATTTAGAAACTATAGGCTTATTAAAAACTAAGCCAACCATCTGTGCTTGGGCTTCCTGGTTCAATGTGTCAAAACCAGACTTCTTGTTGCTCAGCCCAACATTCAACACATGAGCCAGATACCTCCACCTGCCATAGAAACCTTCTTAAACAGAGTTCTACTTGTCAGATCACCGGTAAACCCCATTCTCCGGAAAGCACCTTGTATTAACTCGTGACGGAACTTGGTGAGACCAGTCGCACCACCTTCCTGCTCAACTGTGCCTAATCGAAGAATACCGATAAGATCTGCAGCTGTGAACTGTATCTGCTGCCCAGCGACAGTGGTATGAAAGATATGTTCGTCTCCAGCACGAACAGTATTTGCATTTGCCCAGAAATCTCTTAGATAATCTAAATATATGACTGGAGAATGTGTAAGAACATGATGAATTCTTGATCTTCGGAAGAAGGCAAATATCTCGTGATAATAAGTCGTTCCTTCCTGATTATCATCGAAGTTCATCACAGTAATTATGACTGCTATGAAATTTCTTGCCATTTCTGTAATCAATAACAAATAATTAATTACCCAATATGACATAAAAATTCATATGCATAACATAAACAACTAAGATTATCTCTGTAATCCAGTCAAAAAAATTATCCCGGTAATTTAGTTAAGCATATAAATTATCCCTGTAATTTATAACTGACAACATAGATTATCTCGGTAATCTAGTTAAACAGTAATTAACATTAATTATCTCTGTAATTAAGTTAAACATAAATTAACTCATTTTCAAATATTTATTACGATAAACTTTTGAAAATCTGTTAAGTCAAATACGAGGTCGTATCTCTGTACGAGGTCGTATTTCAAGGTCAAAATACGGTCAACCAAACTCTAAAATACGAGGTCGTATTTTCCAATTTGGCATCGTATTAGTCCAGGTCGTAAATCGGCATCGTATTTCGAAAGTCAAACCAGTCAAAATTAATTGACATTTACGAGGTCGCAAATCTGGGCTAGCAAACCCACTTTTACGAGTCCGTCGCACTGTTCATCTTCCCCAACGCGATTTCACGATTTACCCAACCAAAATTCATGAAAGTTGTTTCTATACACTCGTATTCAAACAACAAACATACCCCAACCCTTATTTTTACCCAGAAAACATCAAAATCGAAGAAACTTAGAAAACCTAATTCGAAAATTTCGAGTTCTATTTTCTTGATTTTCTTGTTGCATGGTTAACTATATTACGATTAGATAGTATACCTAGATTCAGAATTTCGAGATGAACACAAAAATATCAATCAAAACTCTCGATCTAATTGTATCTATCAAATCTTAATCGGGGTAGCAAAGTCGTATATTCGGGGTCGTAAAGCTCTGAATATTGATTTTAATTGTGAGGTCGTATTAGGGCTATTGGGTCAACCCGGCCCATCCAATTACGAGGTCGTATTGATACAAGGCCCAATCGACCAATTACGAGGTCGCATTCTGCCTTCTTCAATTACGAGGTCGCAAATACCTCCTGCACACTTTAAAATCAAATTTTCGTCAAAGTTTCTGAATAATTGATCAATGTTTATTACGAACTTCCTGGAAATATGAAAATTAAAATGACCAAACCTGTAGGCATCAAATTTTCATCTTTTCCCTGATCTTCGTCTTAAACCTGAAAAGTTAATAAACTTACCGAAATTCTTTAACTTTCCACGATCAATCTTTCCAAAACTTTCTCGAAACGAGCTTTCCCGAATCTGTACCACTTGTGATCTGTACCACTTGCAAAACTCACATTTAAAAAGTTATAAAATTGAATCGTCATTCTTATACCTCCCCCTCAATTTTATGACTAGGAAGTATAACTATGATCAATCAATATAACCACTATCATTCTTATGTACTCCCCCTCAATAATGACTGGGATACATAACTATGATTAATAATAACAATAATCATTCTTATGTACTCCCCCTCAATTTATGACTGGGATACATAACTATAATATATAATACAACATATAATATTGATTAACTACGTCATATTCTTATCAAAACTATATGATCTAGATAATCAATATAACAACTCCTACATACATATATGTTTCGATATCTAAAGTTTCAAAACACATTTGACAACTTTTCATATTCAAACATAATACTTATGTCTAAAGTATCATAACCTTTCACATTCATATAACTGTTTCTATTTCTAAGGTTTACATACATTGAAACCTTTCAAATTCAAACGATATATCTATGTCTAAGGCATAAAATATTAACTAATAAACCTTTTATATTCACTTAATGTCTATGTCAAAAGTTTTCATAACCTTCTACATTCACATTAAGTCTATATCTAAGGTTTTACCTAACCTTTTACATTCACATAAAGTCTATGTCTAAGGTTTAACTTAACCTTCTACATTCACATTATGTCCATGTCTAAGGTAAATACACATAAAGTTGATAATCTTCTATATTAAAATAAATTTCTATATCTAAGATCTTCAACTATAATGAAATATAGCTATCAACATCTTGTAATTACTATATAAACGATATATAATAAAAACCTGATGTTCTTAGCTCTCTGAATATCAAGACAATGCCTTTGTCTTGAACACTTCAGTCTTTTGCTCAGAAATCCTTCCTATGATCGACTTCTCTGCAAATACACTGAAAAACAATATTTCGAGACAACAAATATAATTGCCATACCCGAAACTTGATCTTCTGAAACTTCAGATTTGAGAAGCAAACTTCAAACTCTCTGTATCGTCATGATAATCAACTAATGCACCATAGCTTGTTGTAGTTCTCCCCCTCAACAATAAATCTCTCCGAATTAAGCATATCTCGAGTCCCTGCTCGCCTTGCCTAACCGGCATGTGATAGAGAGGTAAAATTTCCAACAATCAATCCTGAACTAGTTGACTTCCATGAAAACCAGAAACTTTGAACCTTGAATCACAAACTTCAGGAACATGGAACCTGTTTCAAAAGTCAATTCTTTGTCTCCATAAATCAAAATGTTTCTTCTGATTATGATCAACATCTTCAGACAAAACTATAAAATACAGCTTCACATGTATTCCCTGCACAAGAAGCTTAACAAAACAAACAAGATAAAAATGATAATGTTATTCTTCATTATTTCATCACTACAAAACATAAGCAATGACTTAATCTAGAACTACAGTGATGTGTAAAAATCTAGTTAAATTAAAATCTAGAAATACTTCGTACCGATTACTACACACAATCGGGCAGTGGACCCGTCCGTATGCAATATAGTTCAAAGTAAGTCCAGGATCGTTCCACAGAGACTAACAAGAGCAAGCGAGTTTTAAGTAGTTAAGAAAAAGGTTTGGATTTTTGGACTCCCGTCACTTGAATTTTTGAAAAGTTAGTTGATTGAAAAAGAGTTAGAAATTCCGTAGAATTTATTGAAAAGAGAATTGTCTTATATCAATAAAGATTAAAAGATCATCCACTTCGACTCCATGACACAACTTATTTAGGTTGCATTTAAGTTAAAACCAATTCAATTATGTTGATTTTATAACGAGGTTGAACAAAGAACTCACTAGTAGCGCTCCTAGCTTATTACCCTATCCGACCCATTAACCAATCTTTCAATCCCTAAGTTCCGGTGACCACCTTCCCTATCAAGACCTACTCAATTGACGAATTTGTATTGTTATTGTAAACAATCTTGTCTATCGATTTTACCAAACCGTTAACACTTTGAATTCTATTATCTATTGTTGTTTATTATCTTGTTACCACAAGTTAACACCTATCAATTGTACCCAATCAACTAGAACAATGTACTCCTAAACTTAGATACCTCTAAATCATTCACACATTATCAACAAATCAGTAGATAAGATCATAAGAACCCGAAATATTAAGATCACGACAAAACGTTTAACAATCAACTTGAATTCATAAAAATATGCAACCATAATTCATTGTGTCACTTCATCTCAGTAGATGATGAAGTATTTAGCTAGACATAATCAAATAAATCACAAATAGCAAAAGTATGAGTAAACATATCGCTCCCTCTGCAGATCTATTGTGTCATTTCATCTCGGTAGATGATAAAGTGTTTAGCCTGACATAATCATAAATAAATCACCAATAGCAAAAGAAAGAATAAACATCTTGTACCAAAGTGTGAAAGACAATGAAAAGCTAAAGAAATCGATGATTGAATGCCTTGAAACTCTTGAGCAACCCTTAGATCGGAGACGAAAAAGCTGCTGAATATTGCCTCAAAGAACCCTAAAATCGACCCAAAGTGAAAGTATATCGGAATGGGAGGGTTTTTGTCTTCTATTTATAGTGTTACTAAAAAACCCTTGCTGAACCGACCTACAGGTGCGGCGCACCAATTGCCAGGTGCGGCGCACCTTCCTTGTTTCCAAATTTCTTCCATGCCCGATATGCGGCGCACCAGAGGATTGGTGCGTCGCACCTGGCTCGTGCTTTCAACTTTATCCAATCTTTGATGTCAATTTATGCGACGACCTACACACTGGTGCGGCGCACTACACTCTTTTTCAGGCAAACATTGGAATTTTCAAACTCATTCTTTCATACAAACTCGTCCAGGAACCATCCTAATGCATCTTTTAACCTTCCAAATGCCATTTCTAACCATTGTACCTGTTTTAAGCCTGAAATCACTAACAATACCATCAAAGCATCGAATATATATATAATTTGCACATAATTAAGCTTAAAACGACTTAGAAACGATATGGGAATATATATAAATGGACATATCAAATTCCCCCATACTTAAGCCTTGCTTGTCCTCAAGCAAATTCAGAATTCAAAACAAACTTTCCCTTGGTTCTCGATTGCAAAAACATGACAATAATCAAAAAGAAGCTAAACATGAAAGTTAGAAAACAAATGAGAATGGTTAAGCAGTTTTAATCTTAAATGAAAATTGAAATGTTTGACAATATTTGAATGATCTACAAGCCTCGAAAACACGACTAAGCACTTTAATCAAATGAAAGAAAAACATCTCAACTAACTTTCTCCAACTAACAAACTATTGGGTTGAAATATTGTATCAATCACTCGAAGCCTAGTCGTGATGCATATATTTTAACCATAGGCTTGTACTAGAATCGTTCCTTCATCGTCATGGCGCAAGCACCATATAACGTCTATCAAAAGAGGTAATTAAACGGTTGTAATGTACAATTCTGAGGCTTACAAAGGTCATTAACAATGTGTATGGAAATTTAGGAAATAATTGGTGTTAAAAGGAAATAACACAACAATTAACAAAGTTTTACATATAGTCTAGTCCAACACAACCCATATCACTAGTTGCCATCTATCCAAAGCCCAAAAGACGTTCTCCCGACACTACTCCCCCAATAGACCGATAAAAATCGACACCATTGTGGTGTATTACCTTCAAACGACTTCTAACCACCAAATCTTACCAATATTGGCTTTAACAACATTGCCAACTTCAAACGAAAAAATGAACAATCAAAGAACATTTTGTTGGTTTAAACACATGCACCAACTCAAATACCAAACATTTAACATTTGTTGGTTTAACTAACTTACCAACTTAACTTGATTTGACAAAAATGAGGGAAATACCAACTGACAGTCCAAGTTCGTTTTTTTTTTCTTTTTTTTTCTTTTCTTTCTGATTTTCAATCTTTTCATTCTTTTTTTTTTAATGAACTACTTTTACCCTGCCTAATTGGTATCTCCTTTTTATAACTTTGAAACATGTTGACAAATCAAAACTCTTACTAATTAGAATAATCTAGGCTTCATCATAATCATGACGACATCAATCTACCCCCAATAAACGGAAATATACCAACCCGACACAACCAAGACAACCCCAAACCATCCAACTAGCATAGGCAACTAATGACCAACCAAGGATTTCGACTATCGGTATGGCGAGGATAGGTTACATATTTAAGTGGATTTAAACACAAACGAAAAGGCTAGGCTTAACAAGTTTTCTACGTGTATCTTGCACTAAAAAGGAATGCAAACAAGGGTTAAACAAGGGATATTCACTAACCAATGTGGTTAGCTACTAAGCACATTAACAAAAAAATGCACATAACAATATTTTACGAAACAAAAGGTGAACATACAAAGAACAAGGGTTTAATCCTACATTTACCTCTTCATCATCTAGAAAACCACGGAACGATCAACTAGGACAAGTTCTAGAATCAACGCAATCACCGGCACACTCATACCAAAGAAAAAGAAATAAGGAAATGGAAAATCAACCTCAAACTTGCACATCATAGTTCAGAGCTCTAAATAGAACCCTTACTCTTGAATAAATCCAAAATCCTACGAGAGGGACAAATTAACAAGGCTAATAATTCCAAAACCGTAACACCTATCATCTATAAATGAATCAAGAATCTCACATATTTGGTGTTTTGGGATAGAAGTGTGCTAGTCATGTAATCAATCCAGAAGGGATTTGCCTAATTAATCATTCAAAACACATTTCACAAATTAAAAAGTGTTGACCAAAGGAATTATAGTTTAACTA
Organism: Erigeron breviscapus; assembly: GCA_034093135.1. Classification (NCBI taxonomy): domain Eukaryota; kingdom Viridiplantae; phylum Streptophyta; class Magnoliopsida; order Asterales; family Asteraceae; genus Erigeron; species Erigeron breviscapus. The sequence continues at coordinate 25,975,724 of CM067168.1, forward strand.
CTAATATGATTAAATCCTATATGACAAAAGTAATTAAACTACAAGGACAAGCAACAAGCAAAAGTTTCAAAGTCTCCCAAATTCACCCGGCTTTTTCCTATTGACCTCTCCCCCCACACTTGAATTGTACAATGCCCTCAATGTACAATGAACTAAAGACAATCTATGGGAAATAGGAAAAGAAAAATAAAAAAGAAAAAGATCAAATGAAACTCCGGGTTTAATATGCGTGCTTATGCTCGGTGATCCAAAAGATAAGCGATAAAACTGTTATTTCACCGCATTTAAGTCCATAAAGATCCTAAATACACTCACAAACATATTAAAACATACCAACCTATAAATAAAAAAAAAAACTAAAAACTAAATATGACAAAAATCCTAAATACGAAAAAGAAACACTCTAAACTAAAAATCAAAATCTTTTTTGTATTTTCTATTTTTGTTTGATTTTTAACTTTGTCACTTTTTTTGGTATTTTAACTTTTTCAAATTTTTTTTTTTTTAACTTTTTCAATTTTTGGATTTTTTAAATTATAAAAATTAAATGAACTTAAAAATAAATAAAAAATAAAGAAACACGGGTTGCCTCCCGAGAAGCGCTTAATTTATTAACGAGTCGTTAGCTAGACTCGTTCCCACAAAGTTTACCATGGTGGGGTCTTAAACGCCCCCACACTTAAAGTGTCGGGCGATTTACGCGAATAAGGTGAATAGTATGTGAATGTAATCTTAACCATTACCCAAACCATCTCGTTCATCTTATCAAAATTCACTTTCAAGATGTTAAAATCCTTTGTTTTCGTTTCAAAATTCATTTTAAAAATCCATCCTTTCATACGAACATACAAAATTCAAAAATACTGCTATGGCACGGAATTTTCAAGTAATTCATGTAGGCTTATATCCGTCCATTCAAAAGGGTCGGGAGCTAAAGGTTCCGGGGCTAGTTTAAAATAAGAAAAATGCATGAAATTACTACTAGCCTTAAGATAAAATTCAATGCATCCAAAACTATTTAAAGCATAAAGAGTTAGAAAGCTCCCTGGATAACCCGACTCGGGTTGCAAATCATCTTGACTCATGTCCTTGTATCTCCCTATGAGCTCCTTCTTACGTGCCATGATTTTCCTTAAAGATGTCAGCGGCTTCGGCACTCCTGCAAACAAATGAAAAGGAAGCATTTTAGTATATAATAAATCAATTAAATTGGAATGCTTACCTGAATGAGTGAGAATAGAATTTGCTTCAGCTTTCTTTGGTGGGATCATAGACTCCCCCACACATAAAGTGTCGGGTGGTCTAAACTTGAAAAGTGAGAAACCCTCGAGCAGGACATTAGACTTCTCCCAACTGATGTCTCCCGTATCTCCATTACTAGCTTCAATGATGGGTGACACATCCTTTATGGTGGATACAAACTTGGTTTCCATGGTCGGGGTGTCACTATTTCTTCATCCCATATGATTTCAAACTCCTCTTCCCATTCGGCTTCATCCCAAACGACATCCAAATCCTTAATGCTCGTGGAAGATAGCTCGTGCATCTCAGAATCAAACTCCACATCCTGCAAAACAGAGTTAGTGAGATATGAAACAACATCAACAATATCACTTTCCTCTTCTGAACATGTGTATTAACTTCCAAATCTGCCATCATCTTCATGTTCATCCTTAAAGGGTAAAGACTCGTGTGGTTCAGAATCTGACATTTGATGACTTTCCCATGTTTCACTCTCTTCCGAATCCTCATAATCTCGCCATATTGCCTTACTTTTGGGCAAAGTCACCCATTCCTCCGGTTGAGCGTGTTCTTCCATGTAGTCAAATATTTCATCCGGACTCATTGAGAAAATTCGTCACCAAGAATTTCCCATGTTTCGTCGTCCAACCCACGATAATATAACGAAACAAGTTGACGTACCGTAAGCCCATACATTCCAAATTTTTCAACCACCCGTCTTATCCTTAACCAAGCCTCATCATACGTTTCATCAGAAAATTGCGCAAAGCTCCGAAGCTCGTCAGGATATTCTTCCTCGGATTCATAGTATTGATATGCCATTGGTGTCACTAAACCTGCAAAACAGACACTAGCACAACCCGTGAAAAGCACCGATGGAAGAAAAAGTAAACTAAATAAAAATAAAACAAAAAAATAAAAATAAAACTAATCTAAGAAAGCAATTAACTCTCTTGTACGTGAATATAAGAAAGGATCAAACTACAAAATCAAACTATGTGAGTCCCTTAATTAACGAGATGGTTAACCAATAGAAAGTGTAAAATACAACAAGTCAATAATCACTAGATATGGACTAGTATTACTTGTAAATAAAGATGCAAGATATATAAACAAAGTAATACAAGACTTAAAGCAATAAACAAATAAAGTGGACCATTATGTATGTTTCATGGGTATTTTATTTTTTGATGTGTAAATAAAATACAAGGTTGTTGCGGAATCAAGATAACACAATTAAGTGAGTATCCTAACAACCTATGATTACAATATGATCTATGTTTGTCAAATAACTCTTTGGGATCGAGATACTTAAAGTTGTGAAGTATCCCTGTTTAAGATCGAGAGTATTTAGACAAATTCACTTATATGCAAAAGTATGCTTAAAAGTATTTTTGTTCAAGGAATGACTTAGTATTTATAGGCAACAAATTCACCAGTGAATTTGTGCCGTACAAATATGGTTGGATACATTTAATGATCCGACAAGAACATTAAATGCATTAGATAAGAATAAGGATAAAGTCACATCAAGTGCAAGTGTATCCTTATCCAACCACCTTAACACACGTATACTTTTGTTAAAGAACAAGTGGATTGTTCTTTGGAAAGTGTGTTAAAGGCTAAAGTCAATCCTCGATATTAGTGTTCAGACTTGTAGGATCTAGAACACTAACAATCCTCCAGTGTGCAGATCTGGTAAGACTTCCAGTGGACTCCGCCATTTGTCAGTCTTTTTCCTTCAGACTTCAGTCTTTGACTTCAGTCAGAATGTCTTCAGTAGAGTAGATCTGGACTGTGGTGAAGTCTTCAGTGAGCTAATCTGGAGAATGCTCCAGATTACCTGTACAAGTAAATGCTCACTAGTCTTCAATTATTTCTGGACAAATCTTCAGAGGGGCTCCAGATTCCAAGTCTGGAGTAGGTCCAGTAGAATATGTTTTCTGGTCAGATCTTCAGTGGGCTCCAGTAGTCGGGTCTGGAGCGAGACCAGCAAAACAAGTTTCTAACAAAACCTAACTAAGGTTCCAGTAGTCCAGTCTGGAGCCAGTCCAGTAAGTCTGGACTAAATCTGGACCTAACAAATTCCCCCTATTTGTTTAGAAATAATGCAAGTATTTTTCAGACTTATAGATATACAAATTTGTATGTCTGAAAAACACTTGGTCGATTTAAGTCTAATCTAAGTTACTGGAAAACACTTTATAGATCATGAGTGTTTTCAGTTTCATCTTTTAAGTTCTAACTTAGACTAAATCTGGTCATTCTACTTAAAATATAAAAACTTGCAACTATTATTACTTTCATCAAAAAGGAAAATAATTACAACTTTCATAAACAAATAATTACAACAAGTAAAATGATACAAAGATTCAGGCCCTTCTTCTAGATATCCTTTCTGGTGCATCTTCAGAAGCCTTCCTCTTGGGAGATGGAGATGATGGAACAGACACTGGTGGTCTTAGACCCAACACAGCTTCCATTTGTTTGATTCTCTTCCAGACCTTTTCAATTCTCTTCATAAAAGCCTTTACGTCTGGAGAGAGATCAGTTTTGCCTTTGAAGGTCATTCCAATCTCTTTTAGTTCAGTCCAACCAAATGCTTGGACTGACGTATCCTTCCTTTCATCAGTGAAGTTACCTTCTCTGGTCAACTTCACGTTAAACTTAGTCATACCTTGATGTTGTTCAGCCAGAGTGATTTCAGCATTTATAATTCTTCTTGCATTGGCCCTGAACATCATCATTTCATTATACTTAGCCCTTTGTTTAGCCAACTGAACCATTTCTTCAGTTTCCCTGGATACACCACTCTGTTGTCCTTCAGTGGACTGGTGTTCTTGTCTATTGATCTTCAGAGTTGTATCCAGAGGAATAAAGGTGCTAACATCACCATCTTTAATTGCCTTCAGTTGCTTGGCAGTAAGCTTGGGTAGACCAGTCATCCTCTTTCTGTATTCCACTTCCAGAGCTCCAGCATTCCTTCTTATTTTCTTCTGGAGGCTTACCAGCTCCTCCTTTCTTTGTCTGATAAGCTCTGGAATGGTTACACCATAAATCAAAGAGTCATATACCTGTTCTTCCTCTGCATAGAACGAGCGTATATGTACATCATTCAGTGCATCAAGACATTGTTGAACTCTGGGATCCTCCTTCATCCTTTTGAAAACTTCAATGTTTACGCCTAACCTGCCAGCGTTATAGGAGTCCAGAGTACCCATTTGTGCCATATCCCTATGATGGGCCAGCAGTTCATTTTTCTGGTTAGTCTTGAAGATTTCTATCATGATACACTGTTGATTTAACTTCCTTGAAGTCTCATTGTCAACATTTTCTTCAGCTTGTTCTTGTTCTTCACCAGACACTACCTTTTCTTTCCCTTTAACTGCCTTCAGTGTGGTAGGGATGTCTGGGAAGGATTCAAACTGGGGCTCGGCTTCAGTACCAGCAGCCTCTTCTTCAGTCTGCACATTGGCTTCAGTACCAAGTGCTCTCTGGGCAATTCGTGCACTGGCATCAGTACCAGTCACTTGTTTTCTTTGAATGACGCTTTCAGTAGCGACTGCCCTAACAACCTCTTTCTTTTTCCTTATCAACCTCTCTTGTTCACCAGTTGATGGAACTCTTTCCCCCTTGGAATGATCTCCAGTCCTTGACTTTAGATCATTCCATAAATCCTCCATCATTCCATGTTCACCAGCTACATTCTTTTTGAGTTCCAGGACTTCCTTTTTCAAGTTTTGAATTTGTTGTGGCAAGTCCTTGGGCAACTTCTCATCCAGTAGCTTCTCAAAAGTTGGTAAAACCCCATCACTAATACTTCGAAGGACAGTCCCAGAAACCTCTTCACATAATTCTTTCAACATGTGGTTTCTGAACTTCCTTGTACATGCATCACTTATAACACTCACAACTTCTCCTTGTTCCAGTACGGGCCTACTCTCCAGAGAGCTTACCCTAAAAACCAAGTTCTTAACCTCTTCTTTCAGCCCTGCCAGTTCGCCAGTGACTGCAGTCTGAACAGAAGACACCAGTCTGGATTCAAACCCCTGGACTGCCACTTTAATGTTTTCAGTATTTTGATTTGTGGCCAGTACCAGTTCATCCAACTTCTCAAACACTAGACCTCTCATTCCCAGCAAACAGGTTCATTTCTGAAGAAAGATTATTTGATAACAAAGACTTGAAGTCAGAAATAACCTGGGAAGAGGGAGTGATCTCTCCAGGTCCGCCACCTTACTAAGAAGGCCTTGGACCTCGGTTGAAGAAGAAGTGGAGAGACCAGTGGGTGGTTCCAGATGTGAAGTTAATCTGGTCATAACTGGGACTTGTACCCAGACCTCTTCAGATTCAACATTTGGGTCTGGCACACTTTGTTCGGTTGGAGCAGTGAAAGGAGTGAAATATGGAGTTGTTTGAGGAATTGAAGGTGGTGGTGGTTGTGGCATTGATTCTGGTGGTGGTTGAGTGGGTTCTGGTGGAGGTATTTCTGGTGCAATTGAAGGTAATTCTGGTGAAGGTGTTGGCATTTCAGGTTGAATTTCTTCTTCTTGAACATCTTCACCAAGAAAGTTTAAATTTGCATCAAATCCCTCAGACATGGGGGAGTCAACATCATCCCATTCTGGAATATTCCCAACAAACTGTTCACCAGACTGTGCACCAGATTGTGCACCAGTCTCTATACCAACATCAACATTTAGATCAAGTGGGGCCTCTTGCTCACCAGCAGCTTGAACAACCTCTTCAACAACCTCTTCAACAACCTGGCCAATATCTTCTTGTACTACAGCCTGGACTTCAGTGTCCACTCTCTGGACTCCTCCCCTCATCAGACGCCTATGAGTTCTTGGTCGTCTGGAAAGCTCAACAGTTGCAAGACTTGAGCTTTCTGGAGCCACTTGCCTAATTGGTTGTATCATCTCTACAACCTGCACTTCATCACCAGATGGTTCTTCAACATCTTGAACCCTTTCTGGCGCCACATTCTCTTCCAGTCTTTGGAACGAGAGCATGGACTGAGGAATATCTACCTCACATCTCTTGATTGTAAATTGTTCAGATCTCTTAAAAACTCACTCATTGAAAAATGAGTAGTATCAACATCATATTGGTCTCCTAGACCATTCTTGAACATCAGGGAAAGAAAACGAATATAAGGAACATGGGGTTTTCTCCCCTTTGCCTTCAGACGATCCACCAAATCATTAAATAGGATCTGAGCAAAATCCACCCTTATCCCAAACCATAGACAATAGGCAATCTGGAGTTGCGTTTGATTTATTTGATCTAGTCCTCCAGAACTACCTCCAAGACACTCTACCAAATGAGTGAAGAAAAATCTCCACGAATCTGTAAGCCTACTCATATAAATGGTTCCTTTTCTCAATAACTGTCCATTTTCATCAACTATTTCGGTGTGCCCCATCACTCTGCACACTTCTCTGAGATTAACGCCTGTTGGAAGATCCATGGGCTGCTCATTCTGGTCATGATAATTTAACTGAAGTACAGACCTGAGCAAGCTTACTGAGAAACCTAACCGTCTGGTACCTCCCTTGAGAGTGTAAGAAATTGTAGATGTTTCTTCGTTGTAAAAAGCGGAGTACCAGAACTCACATAAGTAGTCATGGTACATTTTCCCTGGATTTAGGGTTAATGCACCATACAGAGGGCATGAGAGAAAGAACGTATTCAATCTCCCAATGATAGACTGAGCTGTATGAACACTGGAAAGTTTTGCCATCCAGTTATTCATATTGATACGAATGGCTTTTGCATCAAGAGAAATATGTCTCGGTCTAACAACATCTTCGACCGGAGCATATTCGGTAGATAAAAGATTTCTAGGTGCCATAGATTATATAGGTGAAGATGAAATTGAATGAATTTAAGGTTTATGAAGAATTTAATGAAAGAAGTAAATATGAGATTTTTATGATTGGAAAATGAATGAAGAAATTTAATGAAGGAATTTGAGAATTTGGGAGTAAATGTTCGAAGTAAATGAAATTGAAAGTGAAAGTGGGTATATATAGAATTGAGAATGTGGAACTCAAACGATTAATTTGAAATTATCAAATACAATTTTTGATTGTGTTCTGAGATCCGCTTATTAATTACATCACATCACACATAAATGCATGACGGTTTACAGCCCACAAAACTAACCAACTTGTACCTTTTTGTTTTCCCAAAGTAAAAAGACCATCATTGTTTTGAAAAATTACATGCCACGTAGGATTCAAGATAAATATCTTTGAAAAAGTTTGCTTATGTGGCACATACAAAGATCAAGTATTTTGAAAATATTATGACATATTTCAGTGCATCTGGAGGTTGACAAGACCGTCCAGTATCACTGGTGGATTAGTCCAGTGAAACATGTACTGATGGTACACTGGAGGGACACTCCAGTAAAGTACCAGTGAACAACCAATTTTGAAAGACTGGAAACCTTAAACTTGCACGTCAACTAATACGGACAAATGAGAGGGACACATTTACAAGAAGACATAAGTCAACTCAAACACGCACTTCAACCTGTCCATACCAGTGAGAGGGACATATCTACAAAGCACCAGTAATATTTTCTGAAGAATTTGTCCAGTGAGAAAATTAATTCCCCCTGAACTTAAACATTTTTAAGAGAAAATATTTTTCAAGTCTTCCCTGGAATGTTGATCCAGAAATAAATTTTTTGAATCTTTAAATCAAAGATCCTTAGTAGTACACAATGGCGTTCAATACCAAGGTTCCAGATTTAAGGGTTTAACATTCCCAACTCACCAACAAGATATTCAAAGTTTTTACATCCAGTGGTTTAGTAAAAATGTCAGCGAGTTGTTTGTCAGTGGGAATAAAATGGAGTTCAATGTTGTTTTTCATAATATGATCGCGAATGAAATGGTACCTTAGATCAATGTGTTTGGTTCTGGAGTGCATGACTGGATTGTTGGAGATAGCGATGGCACTGGTATTATCACAAAAGATTGGAGTCTTTGAATACTTAATACCATAATCAAGCAACTGGTTCTTCATCCAGAGTATCTGAGCACAACAACTGGCTGCAGACACGTATTCAGCTTCGGCAGTGGATAATGAAACTGAAGTTTGCTTCTTACTGGTCCAGCTGACCAGTTTGCACCTAGGAAATGACATCCACCAGTTGTGGATTTCCTATCTATCTTGCAACCTGCATGATCTGAATCTGAATAACCCATTAGATCCATTCCAGAGCCTTTGGGGTACCAAAGACCTAGACTGGGAGCACCTTTAGGTACTTCAGTATGCGCTTTACAGCGAGCATATGAGATTCCTTTGGATTAGACTGATATCTGGCACATAAACATGTTGAAAACATAATATCTGGTCTACTGGCCGTTAAATACATCAGTGAACCAACCATGCCTCTAAAGACAGTGGTGTCACTGGTTTGCCATCTGGATCCGAGTCCAGTGTCAGTGGTGCAGAAATTGGAGTTGGTTTAGATGGTGAAGAATTCATATCGAATTTCTTTAAAAGATCTCTAACATATTTTTCCTGATTAATAAAAAATTCCATCTTTGTTTTGTTTAATCTGGAGTCCAAGAAAATATGTTAATTCACCCATCAAACTCATTTCATATTCAGTGGACATGATTTTAGAAAATTTCTGGCACATGTTTTCATCAGTAGACCCAAAAATTATATCATCAACATAAATTTGTACCATTAACAGATTACCTTTCTCATGAAGAATGAACAAGGTATTGTCAATTGCACCTCGTTTAAAACCATTTTTCAACAAATGTTTAGTCAGAGTATCATACCAGGCACGTGGGGCTTGTCTGAGGCCATATAGCGCTTTGTCCAGACGATATACCCAATGTGGATGCTTGTCATCAAAGAAACCTGGAGGTTGTCTGACGTAAACTTCTTCTTCAAGCTTTCCATTCAAGAAAGCACTCTTTACGTCCATTTGGTAGACCTTGAACTGGTGATTAGCAGCGAATGCTAAGAAAATTGATCGCTTCAAGTCTAGCCACTGGAGCAAAAGATTCATCAAAGTCGACATCTGACTGGCAGTAGCCTTGTGCTACCAGTCTGGCCTTGTTTTTTATTACGTGGCCATCTTCATCTACTTTGTTTCTGAAGACCCATCTTGTTCCAATTGGTTCTTTCTTTCCAACTGGGAAAGGAAACAGATACCATACTGTTCCTTTCAAACTGGTGAAGCTCTTCTTGCATAGCAGTCACCCAGTTTGGATCTTCCAGAGCCTCGTCAATCTTCTTAGGTTCTATCAAAGATAGAAAACTGACGTATAAGCATTGATTACTGGAGGCTCTTCTGGTCTGAACACCACGACTGGGGTCACCTAAGATCTGATCAATAGGGTGAGCTTTTGTCCATCTGGAGTACTGACCAGGATTGTTACTGACAACAATATCAGTGCAAGATATCAGTTGAGTCTCCTCTGGAGTTGATTCTGGAGGAGGGTCTTGCCAAATTACTTCAGTATCTTCATCTGAGTCATTTAAATCACGATTTGCATCATGAAATTCTTCATTTGAAGGCATTTCCTGGAGTACTGGTTCAGTATGAAATTTTTCACCAGAAGACATTTCTGGTAAATTCTCAACTGACACTGATACTGGGGGAGTAGTACGCACATCTGAACCAATATTAAGTTCAGAGGGTAGTTTGAAAATAATAGAGGGATAGAATGGAGTACTACTGGAGAGTTTCTTTTTCTGAACAGGTTCCAGATCAGGATGACTGGAAACTGTGTCTGGTGAATCTCAAATTTGTCGTTTATAGGATCAGATTCACAAAAGACAATTGGTGTTACTGGGGGAGGGACAGGGACTAGCTTCTTGTTGATTGAGGCATTTGATTCATCAAATGTTACATGAATTGACTCATGGACCTTCTCCAGTCTCTTGTAGACTCTGAAGGCCTTGCGAATGGCTGAATAGCCTAAGAAATACCCTTCATCAGCTTTGACATCAAATTTGCCTAGCTGACTGGAGTCGTTCAGGATGTAAACTGGACATCCAAAAACGTGAAAATAACCAATGTTTGGTTTTCTATTTCTTAAGACTTCATAGGCTGTCTTTTGTGTCTTTTAATGTACACTGATCGATTCTGGGTGTGGCAAGCAGTTGCAATTGCTTCCGCCCAGAAACTGGTAGACAGTCCAGATTCAGCAAGCATACTCCTGGCAGCTTCTATCAGCGTTCGATTTTTCCTTTCCACAACTCCATTTTGCTCTGGAGAGCGGACTGAAGAGAAGTTCTGGGAGATGCCAGTGTCAGTACAGAATGACTCCAGAGTTGCATTCTGGAATTCTGTTCCATTGTCACTTCTTAACTGACACACTTTTCGACTGTACTTGAGCTCAATTTGCTTGATAAGACTGATGATTTCAGCAGCAGCTTCACTTTTGGACCTCAGAAAGATCACCCAACAATATCTGGAGAACTCATCTATGATCACCAGGGTGTATCTTTACCAGCACGAGTCTGAACGTTCACTGGACCAAAAAGATCCATATGAAGCATGTGAAGAGGTTCAGTAATGCTGAAATTCTGTCTGGTCTTGAAACTGGTACGCTTTGCTTACCCATCTCACATCCTGGACATGGTCTTTCCTTTTTGAAGGAGACTGAAGGTATCCCATCTGCAAGTTGTTTTCTGGACAACTTGTTATTGTTTTTGAAGTTTAAATGGGATAACCTTTTATGCCATAACCAGTTTGTGTCTTCATCAGCTTGAGTATAGAAACACTGCTCTGAAGGAGAGCTTTCCATATCCATCACGTACACATTCCCTTTTCTGGGAGCAATCAACACTACCTTCCAGTCCTTGTTGAATACGATGCCATGAGCAACATTGAATAAGACTTGATAGACATCGTCACACAGTTGACTTACACTGATCAAGTTATATTTCAAACCATTCACAAATGCAACTCGTCTGAACTTGACTTGTCCATTGTTCAGAACACCATATCCCTCAGTCTTTCCCACAACCATCATTTCCAAACGGGATGGAGGGTCCATCAGAAATGGTGAACTCCTCCAGTAGGGTCTTACATCCGGTCATCGCCCTGCCAGCTGCACTGTCAAGATACCAGATAAGCTTCTTTCGATCGCCCTACACATACACCAGATATTGATCAGTTAGATTTGGGAACCCATCGACTGATGGGTTCACTGGACCCTCCCTTATAGGTCCATGGGGCAATCTGGTCTAGTTCACTATGTTCAATAGTGGTCTTAGAAGAGAAGACCACTGGGGTTGATGGTTTCAAAACCTTTTCATTTTTCTCAACTGGAGAAATAAATTTGTCTTTCTTTGAAAAAGGTTTTGTATTTTGTCTAGGGCCAGATGAAGTACCCTCAAGAAAGTTTAATCTTGCATTAAAACTTTGTGATTGACGAGTCAGAATTTGAATCTGGCTCTCTATCCTGGACAAAATATTTTCTTCAGATGATACCTTAGCCTTTCCAGTCAAAGGCTTTGGTAAGGGATTGGTCTGAGGTAAAGGTCTATTCTGATTCACCTTTTTAACTGGAGCAGTCATCTGGACAGCTCCAGTCTTAACCTCTAGGGATTGAACTGGGTCTAAATTGGTCTTGGGTGTTTCAGGCATATCATAAACAGTTGTGGGCCTTAACACCTCTGGTAAATCGATCGATTACTGGTATTAATGATGCAACATTAGTATTTCCATCTAAATATGCACGTTTTTGAGCAGGAAAATGTTTAACTGAAGCTTCATATGGCTTTTTAGTTTCTAGCCATGACTTTATTACCAGTTTTTCTTTCTCTAAAATGATCTCAAGATCTTGCTTTTCTTGCATCAATTGTTCAGTTACCAGAACCTGGGCTTGAAATGCCAGTTCAATGTCTTGAAGCTCTTTTAATTTTGATTTTAAAGCATTTATTTCAGAAGAATCTGTTTCTAGACCATTTACACAATCAGATCTAACAGTTTCTACAAAAATTAAATCAGAATTTAAAGCTTCAGCAATGTCCAGTTTTAGTTCTTGGTCAGTCGCATTATCATAATCACTAACCTTTTTAATAACAATGTCCACCCATCGTCCAGATGTGACATCTTCCTTCACCAGGTGCTCATCAACTTCCGGAGCCATGTAACAGCAATCTCTTTCTTCTTCTTCATCAACAGATGAGTCATCAGAAGGAACCCACTTCTCTTCAGTTGTAGCAATCATGCACTTATTATTTGTTTCCATTTGTTGTGCTATGAGAGCAATTTGGGCCTTAAGCTTTTTATATTTCAATTTATAGCTATCATCAGGCTTATTATTAGAAGAGAATGGACCAGGCTTGGATGCAAACTGGTTGGACCCGCACTCTTTCATGAAATGACCCTTTTTGCCACACTTAAAGCATGTCAAATTGGTCTTGTCAGTGGAAGAACTGGATGCAAATTGTCCAGATGGCTTATTTGCTCTTGCTTTGAAACGGTTAAACGTTTTAGCATTCATTGCAATAAGGTCATCATCTTCAGTTTCATCACAACAGTCTGGAGAGATTTGACTGGCTTCTCCAGAATCCATGAGTTCAGACACCATCTTCTTCATAGAAAATACATTCTCAGAAGATATCAGTGCTGTGCTTGGTGGTTCAGAATAACTAACCACATTAGGAGTACTGGAGGCATGGTTAAAAGCATCTTGTTCTGCAACCACTCTCTGAGCTTGATTTTCTTCAGTGCACCTGAAGGCTCCATATAGAGTTGAGAGAGTGTGTGTGTGCAGAGTTTTACCTTGTCGTAAAACAAGTATCATGTGAGACCATTTGGTGGGTAGAATGTCACAAAATTTATCCAGAAGTATATCCTTGTCCTTCTCAACCCCAAGACCTCTCAATTGGTTTATGATACTCATAAATCTGGTGTAAGTACCAGTGAGAGACTCGTTAGGTTGAGCAAAAAATGACTCATACCTCTTGTTTAAGGAGACCTTTCTGGTGACAATGGTGTCATCTCCTCTTTCATGTTGGTTAAGAAGCTCATCCCACATGGTTTTGGCACTAGGAAAAAGAACTAGTGTGGGAATTAGGGTTTCTGGAACGGCCCCGAGGATCATGTTTTTAAGGAGGATGTCAAGATTCACCAATCTCCTCTCCTCTTCTGACCAATGTTCCTCCCTCTTTTCCCTTCCCCTTCTAGATCCAGAAGGATCAAGAAGTGGATTGAGAGGTGATGTAGGTACATATGGACCTTCGTTTAAGATCTTCATCATGTTCCTCTCAATACCAGTGACATGCAAAATCATCCTAGCTTCCACGTACCAAATTCATCACTGTTCCCACTGAATTTAGGAACAGGATTATTCGAGTAGTGCACATGCACGTGTGGAGAAGCAGGAGTAGGAGGAGGGGAGGTGGAGGTGGATTAGTGTTATTAACGTTTTGTGGTTAATTTTGATCATGAATATTTACATTAGGATCGGGACCAAGACTAAAACCTTGTGTATTTTCTTGGTTAGTCATCAAGAACAGATCTAGGCAATGATTAGCCTTCTGCTCTGATACCAAATGTGAGTCCCTTAATTAACGAGATGGTTAACCAATAGAAAGTGAAAAATACAACAAGTCTAATAATCACTAGATATGGACTAGTATTACTTGTAAATAAAGATGCAAGATATATAAACAAAGTAATACAAGACTTAAAGCAATAAACAAATAAAGTGGACCATTATGTATGTTTAATGGGTATTTTATTTATTGATGTGTAAATAAAATACAAGGTTGTTGCGGAATCAAGATAACACAATTAAGTGAGTATCCTAACAACCTATGATTACAATATGATCTATGTTTGTCAAATAACTCTTTGGGATCGAGATACTTAAAGTTGTGAAGTATCCCTGTTTTAAGATCGAGAGTATTTAGACAAATTCACTTATATGCAAAAGGAATGCTTAAAAGTATTTTTGTTCAAGGAATGACTTAGTATTTATAGGCAACAAATTCACCAGTGAATTTGTGCCGTACAAATATGGTTGGATACATTTAATGATCCGACAAGAACATTAAATGCATTAGATAAGAATAAGGATAAAGTCACATCAAGTGCAAGTGTATCCTTTTATCCAACCACCTTAACACACGTATACTTTGGTAAAGAACAAGTGGATTGTTCTTTGGAAAGTGTGTTAAAGGTAAAGTCAATCCTTGATATCAGTGTTCAGACTTGCAGGATCTAGAATACTAACAATCCTCCAGTGTGCAGATCTGGTAAGACTTTCCAGTGGACTCCGCCATTTGTTAAGTCTTCTTCCTTCAGACTTCAGTCTTTGACTTCAGTCAGAATGTCTTCAGTAGAGGAGATCTGGACTGGGGTGAAGTCTTCAGTGAGCTAATCTGGAGAATGCTCCAGATTACCTGTACAAGTAAATGCTCACTAGTCTTCAATTATTTCTGGACAAATCTTCAGAGGGACTCCAGATTCCAAGTCCGGAGTAGGTCCAGTAGAATATGTTTTCTGGTCAGATCTTCAGTGAGGCTCCAGTAGTCGGGTCTGGAGCGAGACCAGCAAAACAAGTTTCTAAACAAACCTAAATAAGGTTCCAGTAGTCCAGTCTGGAGCCAGTCCAGTAAGTCTGGACTAAATCTGGACCTAACAAATATCTAAATAACACCCCGGCAGCGGCGCCAAAAACTTGATGTGTTAAATCGAGTTTAAAAATTATAAACTAGAAATACCTAGAAACTCACTACTACACACTATCGGGCAGTGGACCCGTTCGTATGCAATATAGTTAAAAGTAAGTCCGAGTCGAACCACAGAGACTAACAAAGAGTAAGCGAGTTTTAAGTAGTTTAGAAAGAGGGTTGGATTTTAAAGACTCCCGTCATATTGGATTTTGTTTTGAAAAGTTAGTTAATTAAAAAGGGTTAGCAATTCCACAGAATTCAATTGAAAAGAAAATTATCTTATATCAATAAGAATTAAAAGATCATCTACTTCGACTTCATGACACAACTTATTTAGGTTGCATTTAAATTAAAACCAATTCAATTATGTTGATTTTATAACGAGGTTGAACAAAGAACTCACTAGTAGCGCTCCTAGCTTATTACCCTATCCGACCCATTAACCAATCTTTCAATCCCTAAGTTCCGGTGACCACCTTCCCTATCAAGACCTACTCAATTGACGAATTGGTATTGTTATTGTAAACAATCTTGTCTATCGATTTTACCAAACCGTTAACACTTTGAATTCTATTATCTATTGTTGTTTATTATCTTGTTACCACAAGTTAACACCTATCAATTGTACCCAATCAACTAGAACAATGTACTCCTAAACTTAGATACCTCTAAATCATTCATACATTATCAACAAATCAATAGATAAGAGCACAAGAACTCAACACATTAAGATCACGACAAAACGTTTAACTATCAACTTGAATTCAAAAGATTTATGCAACCATTATTCATTGTGTCACTTCATCTCAGTAGATGATGAAGTATTTAGCTAGACATAATCATAAATAAATCACAAATAGCAAAAGAAAGAGTAAACATCTTGTACCAAAGTGTGAAAGACAATGAAAAGCTAAAGAAATCGATGTTGGAATGCCTTGAAACTCTCGAGCAACCTTAGATCTGATGGACGAAAAAAGCAGTGCCTGGAATATGCCCTCAAAGAACCAGAAAATCGCTCCAAGTGAAAGTATATCGAATGGGAGGGTTTTAGTCTTGTATTTATAGTGTTTCCAAAAACCCTTGCTGAACCGACCTACAGGTGCGGCGCACCTGCCTTGTTTCCAAAATCTTCACTTGCCCGTTATGCGACGCACCAAGGTGTGGTGCGTCTCATCTTGGCTCTTGCTCAATTTATTCCAACTTCCTGATCATTATATGCGACGCACCAAGCTTCAGGTGCGGCGCACTCCTTTTGCAAAACTTGCGATTTCCAACTCGTTTCTTCTCGTACTCGTCCATGAACCATCCTAATGCATCTTTTACCTTCCAAATGCCATTTCTAACCATCGTACCTGTTCTAAGCCTGAAATCACTAACAATACCATCAAAGCATCGAATATATATGTAATTTGCACACAATTAAGCTTAAACGATATGGAATATAATAGCAATGACTTAATCTAGAACTACATTTTTCATTTTCTTCTCCAAATTTTGTTATTCTTCACTATCATAAGTCATAAAAATCCATATGACATTATCTTAGTCTAGAACAACAAAAATTCCAAAACCTTAAGATCCTGTCTTATTGTTCAAAATCTAAACCTTATAATCGAAATCTTAAGGTTTTAATCATTGAATAAACTCGTTAATCTAAAAAGGGGGAAAGTTACTCAGTCTTATATTCTAATTATAAGCTATGATAACCTACCCTAAGGTCTTCCATTTATATCTACATGCAACATATATAAATTCCGTTTCTAAAGTTCACTTGGCTTTAACACTGTAAAGAATCAACTAAAACTAATATACGTAAAACATACAAAGGAAAGAAAATGAAACTTTCGTGGCTGAAGTTGAAAAAGTTAAAGTTATGTGGTAAAAAGTTAAGAATATGAAAACTTCGTGCCAAAAGAAAAAATCGAAAGTTATGTGGCGAAAACTCAAGGTTATATGGTAAAAAGAAAAGAAAAAAAAGAAACTTTGGTGGCTGAACTTGAAAAACCTAAAGCTATGTGCTAAAAAGTTAAGAAATTAATAGAAGGCAACAATTATGGTCAAAGAATGAAAATGTTGATGAGTCTTCAAAGTCCAAGACCAAAAACCGTAATTATAAAAAATGTAAGGATAAAACCTTATATTGTTTTTAAAACATAGGACAATTTTTGAATACTCATTAGTTTTTAAATTGATTAAGTATTAGAGTAACTATTTACTTTTGTGAAGTTACGCTTCTAAAAATTTAACAAAACGAAATTCCTTGCAAATTTTCACATTTGTGAGGTGGATTAATAAGGGGTTTTTTGAGAGTTATGGTTTCCAGGCATACGTGTAATTTAGGAGTATGAGTAGGAGTAGAATAGAATGTCGTTCAAAAAAAATAAAAACTTTTATGAATATACCCGAGTGAACCCGGGTTAATAAACTACTTATAATATTAATTTGGTAAAAAATTTAATAACAATTACGGGAGGGAAAGTTCCCGCTTTTCCGATGAAAATTCTCCTAATAAAAAGTTCTAGACTTTTATCAAACACACAGTCACAATGAAACCCACATCCCCCCTTCACTAATC
>CM067168.1:25994217-26024141 GCA_034093135.1 Erigeron breviscapus
CCCTCTGTTCTGATAGTGGGTGGTTGTCCGATTTCGACAGCCAGGTTTATCTCTCATATCGGCCAGATCCGTTCTCCTACGAATCCTACTAATGGTGACTTAGCAGAGGTCATCAGGCTCCTTATTTGATCGGGGAGTTGCAGAAAACAAAGTTCATAAAGAACATCGCATTCGCTACCCCCATCGATATACACCCTGTGGACCAGGATTTTGCAGACGGTGGCTTGTATTACCAGCGGGTCCTCTGAGAACATGCTGGTTTCCTTAGAGTCAAAAATTATATCTTCTGCTGCAATACTGTCTTCTACGCATTTTCTTTTAGTCCCTTTTTCGGAAAGACTCCGGGGTGGTCTATAGCCACTGCCCCTTGTCTCTCTCACTCCAGGGTTGAGGTCGGCCATTTACTTTTTTTGATCAAGGATGGGCTCGGTAATTGTTTGGTCCCACGGATGGCGCTAATTTGTTTGATCCAAGAATCGTTCAATGGCTCTGACCTGGGGCTTTGGGAGTGATAGGGGTGTTTTGTAGGCGATTCCCTACTGGTCAATGGGCGTGGAGACCGCTTTACGCCTTGGTGTATAGGGTTTTTCTTCAAGAGGTTAATGAATCCTGTTGGATGCAGAGCCGTCACTATATATAGGGGTTATAAAACTTGGAGAGGAGGAAAAGGAGTTAGGGTAAATCTTTTCCTCTCTTAAGGATATCTCTTATCTTTTTTGGAAGATTCGTAATGATCTCGTGTCCGAGGTATTCGAGTATTTGATATATCTTCCCTTTTTAGATAGATACAAGAGATTCTGAGCATGTCCGGAGCTTCGGGGTAACTCTGGTTACGGAGGTCTTTTCCTGTGAAGACTGATGCTCCGTAACTGTTAAGCAAATATTATTACGGATACGGAGGTCTTTTGATATCGGAGGTAGTGTGTAAGTTCAGGTCGCCCTCGTTTGCCGGACCGTCAAAACGAGATTGACTAAGGATATGTCGAGGTGTGGAATCCCTCGAGATAACCTACGGTTTTTATATCAACCTTTTTAAGATATATATATATATCTATGCGTGGACATAAACACTCGTATTTGGTTAATATAGTGAGGCGGCTTTCCGGACAAACTATACCCACTTGGTAACCTAAGTCCTAAGCCAACAAACACGAGTGTGTGTTTTGCGGTTCGTGTGTGAGTCGAGTAGCACCCTCAAGATCTACTAGATTTGTGTGTTCTTAGCTCTAGTAGTTTCTCTCTAAAGATTTGCTCGTTTCTCTCTCTACACTCTTGTTGGAACACGCAAACCACACACCCATATTTATAGGCAAGGGCAGGAACACGCAAATCCACATGGGTTTGCGTGTATCCATGTCAGCCCAAGCCCATTAGGGTTTGGCCAGTTTGTGTGTTTCCCTGAACACACAAACGGTTTGAGAGTTCTTCTGAACAAGCAAACTTTTGCTTGTTCCCAAGAAACTCTCAAACCATTTGAGTGTTCTTCTGAACAAGCAAACTTTTGCTTGATCCCAAGAACTCTCAAATGACACTTAGGAATATTTGTGTTAATGTTTCTACTGCTATTAAACGCAGAACCAACATTAACTCAGCCAATGTTCATACTGATGTAAACGCAGAACCAACATTGACTCAGCCGATGTTCCTACTGTTGTAAACGCAGAACCAACATCGACTATATTACCGTTGAAAGTATATTAAGTTAATGTTTCTACTGCTGTTAAACGCAGAAACAATATTAACTTAATTACCCTTTACATGTAATGTCTACATTCATGTCAAGTACCTGCAAAACACAAATAATAAACAAACATATAAACATATAAAAGGATCCCAACATGATCACAATATATGCCAAGGTAATTTCATTGACAAACGGTAATTTACAAGATAAATTACAAGACTTGAATATAAAACACACAACACATCTGGAATGCTTTTGTCACAGAGAAACATGCACTAACATAGAGCTCCGTACACGGTATATCATCAGTATCTAAAAATCATCTATTTTTTTAAAGCTTACAGAACCAAATCGAACCCACATCACGTGTATCCGGCAACCGTCCGGACGACCACATGTTTTGTGTTATCAATTTGATCGGTCCGACGACCGAACGCACATTGCGACTCTTAATGAGACTTTGATCACTCTTGATCCTAAGGCATGTTTAGTCTCATCCTTGCCGACTAGTACCTAGGCAACCGTCCAGAGCAACCTAGCAAAATCCGCCTATAAGCTGGCGTGTGGCTGTCCATGTCCGGTAACTGGGATGGGCAGACATGAAGGACCACCCCGTATCTACACCATGACTTAGGCAACCATCCAGGGCAACAGGGAGTGTAGACGGTCAGGTGCTTCTCATAGGATGGCAGGGGTTTCTTTATGTGCGGGTAGTGAAACTAACTCTAAGTAGTTTATAACAATCCTATTCCGCATGCAATACAAATAGGAATAAAGCACTAATCATGTTAACACAACTTTAACACATAGAGTTTCGTGAAAGGAATGTTTATGTGGCACTAGGTCATAACCTAACGTGAGATAAGGCATAAATGAACACAAACAATACGCATGCAATTAAAGCAACATTTTAATCTTCTTATTCGTTTTTCAAAACTTAAGGCGTGATTAAAACAGTTTTCTCAAAAACAATAACCTCTTTTAAAACTCATTTCATAATTTGAAAAACATTTTCAAGTCGTGTGTAAAACTCGTTTTAAGGCATTTTCATAAAATTCACATTTAGACAAATAAAGGATTTGCATTTTCTAATTTATAATCCATATGCCGGTTCAACTGTTATGAACCCTAAAACAAAAGTAAGTATAAATACTTCCTTCTATCTTAATGACTCGTCTAAGCTCCCACTCAATTCAAGACATCTATTGTCGAATAAACGGGACTCCGAATTGGTTTATGTTTTCTCCATAATTTCAAAATTTTGAGCACCATTTTATAAAATTTTATATTTCAAAAATCTTAATTAATTAAACCTTTAATTTTCAAAACAACTTTATACTCAAAATCAATTTAAATTTATCGAATGAATTCTAAAGGGAGAAAACAACCAACTACGACGCAATTCATCTTTTATGGAATAATATAAACAATATGCAAATATTTAAAACATACAATTTTGTGACTAAGACAAATAAACTACATAAATGGTCACACGGTCGATTCGACCCGATATGCATAAACACACGGGTTCAATTAACCGATTGATTTATAAACTCTTATAAATCATTTATCTATTTTAGCCACAAATATCCATGCATGATCTACGCTCTGATACCACTGTTGGGTTTCCGTTAATCGCGCAACTAGTTTGGGTCTACAATGAACGTTCTATTTCCGCAAGGTTATCAGAGTCATTTATTAAAACATGAGTGATATCTTTTGTAAATAATTAAAACGGTTAATTATTTGAATTTAAAAACAGTTTTATATTAATTAAAAACATGTTTTAAAACCCACGAACGTTCTTAATTAACAATCATTAGTCTTAACGTAAATGAATTAATTAATTAATTCATTTAGACAATTAATCTAGTTTAATCGTCTAAAGACTAATACCATTAATTAAAGCGGAATAATTAACGAAACAATTAAACCTAGTTTAATTCCCTAAATATAATCAAAGCCAAGGACCTAACATGCATGCAAATATAGCAAACTAAAATAGATAAACATAATTAAATAGAACGAAAGAACACTAACCTTTTAGCGCGCGAAAACCCTAAATCGACTTAGAGAAAGTCGACCACCACCTCACGAACCACGAACCGAACTCCTTGCCACGAACTAAGAGTCCAAGTGTAGAACTCCTCAAGAGGTGCACACACACGAACAAATCCCCAAGACTAGCTAGTTGCTAGCCTTAACTGTATTAAATATATATATATATATATATTATATATATATATATATATATATATATATGGGTGGGTTATTTGTAGTACAAGGGGAAAAAAAGTACAAAAAGTACATGTGTAAGTTAACTTACACATGTACTATAAAAAGTACATGTACTACAAATAACTTTCCTCTATATATATATATATATATATATATATATTAAATATATATATATATATTTTATATATATATATATATTTAATATATAAAATATAACTAGAAAGCTAATGCCAAAAACCCTAACCAATATTGGTGAGGGAGTTCGACCAAGCTCAAAGAGAAGGAGAGAATTGTGTATTGAAAACCTTAGAAAATCCCTCTATTTATAAGGGTGAAAACCCTTTGGGTTTTCCTAAGTTTCCTATGTGGGATAGGAAAAGGAGTTTCCAAAAATTCCTTTTCCCCCTCCTTCCTTGCTTCATGACCGACCCCATGGGGTATACATGGGCCATTCTTGTTTGGTCCATGATCAAATTGATTGGTCCATGGTGCTTAGGTACCCGATCCGATTTTTACCCGATTCACGGTTTCGACACGAAATTCATTTCCAAATCTATTTTTGGAAAGTTCTTATATTTTACATATTTTTACAAGTTCAACTAGCCTTTCAATGTTCTTCGCGTGTGACCCTTCTTGGATCATATATAAACGACCGTATAAATTTCGTTGAGATATTTCCATAATTTCAACAATTTGATCATTTACACATTTAATTAAATAGTTTCAATTAAATTATACGTTTATAAATTAACGCGAGTTAGTTAAGGATAAACGGATAAACCGACAACCGTTATTTATAGTAATCGATTAAAGTTAGTTTTTAATTGATTGATAAAAAACTTATTATAATTCCTTTAAGGTAACCGTTACCAATGAAGCCTAGACCCATATGTGAAGTTTAAATACGCGGATTCGATCCTTCGGGGTGCCCAGATCATGTGGGGATTAGGATGGAGGTATTTTACCGGCATCATATGGCTCATACGGGGTGGGTCGATGGGTATCCAATTGTGGTACCGGGGCTAGGGTTCCCCCCATTACCCTTTTTTTTTATAAATAACTTATTAATTAAAAGTAGTTTAACTAATTAAATGAGTTATGGTTGATAATTAATAGTTAATTAGTTTCCTTGTATGCGATAAGTAGAATTATATAAGTGCTTATATATATTGCATGCGGATTTAATTGTTAGATTACGTGAACTATTTATTGCATGTATTTTAGTTGTATATATATTTGCATTAGGGTTTAATGCATGTCTCTAAAATATATATTTGAAAATTAAAATACGAAAAGGAAAGAGTTTTGTTTTGGATAAATCACATTGAATTTTTGAAATTATATTTTTAGAAAAACTCAAAAGGATTATGTTTTACGGAAAATTAAAAGTGCTTTTAATTAATTAAGAACATGCATTAAGTTTTAATTAGGGCATTAGTCTTGCCTTGTTTGATGCTCTAGCCGTTTATAATAAAACATTAATTGCATGTGCCTTTACGTAAAATAGAAGTTAGAGACTTGTTAGTGGAAATCTAGATAATTGAATAAATCGTTTATTAAATGAATTTAATATTATGGTTTCTAAAGTTAGATTAGAATTACGATATTAAATGACATGCCCTAATTATCTAGATGGACACTATTTTTCAACTAAGTTAAAAGTGGTTTAACGAGATGTTAATTTATTAACATTTCTAAGTTGAAAATAAACTGTCTTTTAAATAGTTTAAAATACGAATAGGAATGCTAGTAAGTTCAATCCATTCATTTATTGATGTTGATAGAGTTATTAGCGCATTATTTGATTAGAACAAATAATTAAATATACCCACTTAAGTAGTCATGCCATCCTGTAAGTTGAGCACCTACCTGCTACACTCCCTGTCGCTCTGGATAAGTTGCCTAAGCCATAGTGTTTAGCCGTAGGGTGGTCCTTTGTATCTGCCCATCCCAGTTACCAGATACGGACAACCACATGCGTCCTTGTAGGACGACTAAGCTAGGTCGTCCGGATAAGTTGTCGGATACTAGCTGGCAAATATGAGATTAAATATACCTGTAAATGGAGAACTCCCCATCTCCTATGAATCTCATAAAGATCTAAGAGCCTTAATGGTAGAATTTCTATTCTAATAAAAGGTTTTATAAAATGATATCCATATAATGTGAATAATGTGATAAGTCCATTTATACTTTTAAATATAACTAGCCGTTAATTATTTAATTGAAATAATTAGATCCTAAAATAAATACAAATATATGAGATGTGGATATATATATATATATCCATATAAATATTTTGTATTCGTTTAAAATTTAAATT
The DNA here is from genome assembly GCA_034093135.1 of Erigeron breviscapus. Taxonomy (NCBI): domain Eukaryota; kingdom Viridiplantae; phylum Streptophyta; class Magnoliopsida; order Asterales; family Asteraceae; genus Erigeron; species Erigeron breviscapus. The sequence goes on from CM067168.1 coordinate 26,000,463, forward strand.
AATAGTTAATTAGTTTCCTTGTATGCGATAAGTAGAATTATATAAGTGCTTATATATATTGCATGCGGATTTAATTGTTAGATTACGTGAACTATTTATTGCATGTATTTTAGTTGTATATATATTTGCATTAGGGTTTAATGCATGTCTCTAAAATATATATTTGAAAATTAAAATACGAAAAGGAAAGAGTTTTGTTTTGGATAAATCACATTGAATTTTTGAAATTATATTTTTAGAAAAACTCAAAAGGATTATGTTTTACGGAAAATTAAAAGTGCTTTTAATTAATTAAGAACATGCATTAAGTTTTAATTAGGGCATTAGTCTTGCCTTGTTTGATGCTCTAGCCGTTTATAATAAAACATTAATTGCATGTGCCTTTACGTAAAATAGAAGTTAGAGACTTGTTAGTGGAAATCTAGATAATTGAATAAATCGTTTATTAAATGAATTTAATATTAGGGTTTCTAAAGTTAGATTAGAATTACGATATTAAATGACATGCCCTAATTATCTAGATGGACACTATTTTTCAACTAAGTTAAAAGTGGTTTAACGAGATGTTAATTTATTAACATTTCTAAGTTGAAAATAAACTGTCTTTTAAATAGTTTAAAATACGAATAGGAATGCTAGTAAGTTCAATCCATTCATTTATTGATGTTATATATATATATATATATATATATATATATATATATATATATATATATATATATATATATATATATATATATATATATATATATATATATATATATATATATATATATATATATATATATATATATATATATATATATATATATATATATATATATATATATATATATATATATATATATATATATATATATATATATATATATATATATATATATATATATATATATATATATATATATATATATATATATATATATATATATATATATATATATATATATATATATATATATATATATATATATATATATATATATATATATATATATATATATATATATATATATATATATATATATATATATATATATATATATATATATATATATATATATATATATATATATATATATATATATATATATATATATATATATATATATATATATATATATATATATATATATATATATATATATATATATATATATATATATATATATATATATATATATATATATATATATATATATATATATATATATATATATATATATATATATATATATATATATATATATATATATATATATATATATATATATATATATATATATATATATATATATATATATATATATATATATATATATATATATATATATATATATATATATATATATATATATATATATATATATATATATATATATATATATATATATATATATATATATATATATATATATATATATATATATATATATATATATATATATATATATATATATATATATATATATATATATATATATATATATATATATATATATATATATATATATATATATATATATATATATATATATATATATATATATATATATATATATATATATATATATATATATATATATATATATATATATATATATATATATATATATATATATATATATATATATATATATATATATATATATATATATATATATATATATATATATATATATATATATATATATATATATATATATATATATATATATATATATATATATATATATATATATATATATATATATATATATATATATATATATATATATATATATATATATATATATATATATATATATATATATATATATATATATATATATATATATATATATATATATATATATATATATATATATATATATATATATATATATATATATATATATATATATATATATATATATATATATATATATATATATATATATATATATATATAATATATATATATATATATATATATATATATATATATATATATATATATATATATATATATATATATATATATATATATATATATATATATATATATATATATATATATATATATATATATATATATATATATATATATATATATATATATATATATATATATATATATATATATATATATATATATATATATATATATATATATATATATATATATATATATATATATATATATATATATATATATATATATATATATATATATATATATATATATATATATATATATATATATATATATATATATATATATATATATATATATATATATATATATATATATATATATATATATATATATATATATATATATATATATATATATATATATATATATATATATATATATATATATATATATATATATATATATATATATATATATATATATATATATATATATATATATATATATATATATATATATATATATATATATATATATATATATATATATATATATATATATATATATATATATATATATATATATATATATATATATATATATATATATATATATATATATATATATATATATATATATATATATATATATATATATATATATATATATATATATATATATATATATATATATATATATATATATATATATATATATATATATATATATATATATATATATATATATATATATGTAGATATATATTTTATATATTAAAAGTGGTTTAACGAGATGTTAATTTATTAACATTTCTAAGTTGAAAATAAACTGTCTTTTAAATAGTTTAAAACACGAATAGGAATGCTAGTAATTTCAATCCATTCATTTATTGATGTTGATAGAGTTATTAGCGCATTATTTGATTAGAACAAATAATTAAATATACCCACTTAAGTAGTCATGCCATCCTGTAAGTTGAGCACCTACCTGCTACACTCCCTGTCGCTCTGGATAAGTTGCCTAAGCCATAGTGTTTAGCTGTAGGGTGGTCCTTTGTATCTGCCCATCCCAGTTACCAGATACGGACAACCACATGCGTCCTTGTAGGACGACTAAGCTAGGTCGTCCGGATAAGTTGTCGGATACTAGCTGGCAAATATGAGATTAAATATACCTGTAAATGGAGAACTCCCCATCTCCTATGAATCTCATAAAGATCTAAGAGCCTTAAGTGGTAGAGAATCATTCTTACTCATTTATTGACTATACTAATTCCCTGTAGCGGCGAGCCCCGCACCGGATATATATGTCGTTGGGTCTAAATGAGTCTTAGTCTTAGTTCATTAATATGTTTTGATTTTATGATTAAAACGTGGGTAGTTAATGATTAGGGATAAATGTCGATGATATTAATTGTGTTTTCGTTATTTTGTGGTTTGTTCTTTTAAATGATATTATTGAGCCTGATATTGCTACATGGTATAGGAATACCTTGATGCAAAAGAAGCTAATACCGGGATGCTTTGCAACTTGGTATGAAGCGTTGAAAAACTACCTTATATACAAGGGACTTTTCAACCAACTCACTGAGGATCGTTCCGTGGTTGTTGAAGATATTGATGAGCTTGGTGGGCTTTCTGATAAGGCTTACGCAAGTTACCTTGCTCATAATGATACACTAGGTGTAGTCATTAATTCCATTGATGATAGCTATGCTTATGACTTATGTTGTGGCAACGTTTATCGTCTATTTGGAATGATTGTTAGAGAGAATCAACATGCTGTGAGTGTCATGCGAGTGGAACTCTTAAAGAAGCAAGAGAGTACCTTAAGGACAAGGGAAAATTGGTATCGGATCACGTGAAGATAATGAGAGAATACATTGATGAGTTGGCAGCTTTTAGGCAGCCACTTACTCATGATGAACAGATCTTCTTGGTACTTAACTCACTCGGTTGACACTATGCACATTTCGTCATGAATTTTCTTATGACTTGCAAGCACAAGTCACTAGATAATCTTGAAATAATGTTGGTTAGTGTAGAGATGAATTTACCGGAAATGGCACTCATTGAAAGGCCCTACCACAAAAATTCATTGTGCACATTCTGCAAAAGTAATTCACACGACGCTCGTAGTTGTGAGAAAATTGGAGAATTGCTTCGTGAGGTATATCCAAAGTGGGGTGGATAAGGAAGAAAGAACAAGGGAAAATTTGGAAGGGGAAAGATAGTCTTGAAATAAATGCCTCGACATTCATTTTGAAATTATCTTTTATTTGATGTTTTAGGTGAAAACATTGTCACCCTTTTATTTTCATCCTTGCGATAATGTATGGATTTTGAATATGTTTGGAATCTATTAAGTTTTATCTATCTTCTTCCTTGATTGATTGATTGTTTTTGTTTGATGTTTTATATATATCTTGCATGTAATTATAGCTAAAGATTGAATTCACAAAATAATTTGTGAAATAATAAAACATTTGACACTTCGCAAAATGATTTGTGAAATAAAATAAAGGTAGTACATAAAGTAATTTACAAAAAGGAAATACAAGAGATGTTGTTTGAGTCAAGTTACTCATATATTACAAGACAGATTTAAAGATGACAAACAACTCAAGAAATACTTAAGTCCTTGGTTCTAGAGCTGAGTCAGCTTGGATATGTTCCAAGCTGAGTCAGCCTGATCATCTTCACTGGAAGATGGTATCTCTCAAGCTGCATCAAAAGAAGAACAAGCACTTGGTCTAAACCAAAGATGAAGAACAAGGATAGAAGACCAGGCTGATGGGTGGAAATCAGCTTGGTTCTTATAATCAGCTTGGAAGGTACATGTTAGCCTGGAGTCTTGCAAGTGCTCCAGAGTTGTTATAACTTTGTATATTCATCAATCAACTGGATAAGCACCAGAAAGGACATTCTAGAAGCTCCAGTTGTTGATTGTAAACATTCTATGAGGTGTCCATTGTATTGTTGCTGCACGATCAACCTTGGTGAGCAAGTAGGGAACAAAAAGGACAATGTCACTGTCACCTAGTACTGATCAAGTAGAAGCCATAAGATCAAGACGCGTGGAAGGAAATGGATGGCATCCAAAGCAGTGTTGATGCCTATATAAACCAGCCTTTGTGTTTCAAGAATGTGTGCATCCATAACATTAACTCTCACAACGATTAAAGCTTATAAGCTTGGATCCATGTTGTACTCAGCTTAGGCTGGTAGAGTTAATAAACAAAGTTGTAACTTGCTATTCAGCCAAGTAGTTAGATTTGTAGGCTATTAAGTTTAAAAGTTGTATTCACCCCCCCTCTACAACTCTTTGAGACATTTTAAACCATCCTGGTATCTCCTTTGGGACCTATCAGGTGGTATCAGAGCAGGGGTTTCGTAATACACTTAACTTGATCCCTCTCATTTAACTTTTATTTTGGTTTAAAAATATGTCTCAACCTATGTACACTGATAATGGTTCTTCAACCAGACCACGCATGTTTGACAAGACTGATTTCAGTGGGTGGAAAGGAAGAATGTCCCTTTTTCTTGAATCTATTGATAATGACATTCCTGACATACTTGTTGATGGACCTTATGTTCCAAGGTGTTATCACACCTAGGCCAACTCCAACTGATGGAACTGAGCCTGGTGCACCTGATGTCAGAGTTGTTATCAAACCCAGAGCAGATTGGGGTAATGAAGATAAAAGAATGGTCAACTTGGATGTAAAGGCCAAGAACTTTATTGTCCAAGCTGTACCTAAGGACATCTATAGAGCCATTAGACATTGTCCTAGTGCTAAAAAGATGTGGGATACATTGACTGTTATGTATGAGGACTATGCAACTTCTATGGAGTCTACCAAGACTACCTTAACTAGAAGGTATGAAAGATTCTTTGCACATAAGAATAAATCCCTCACTGACACTCATACCCGATTTAATGCACTTGTTAATGACTTGATTGCTATTGACATACATAAAGATGATGATGTACTTAAAAGCAAATTTTTAGATTCATTACCTTTAAAATGGAATAACTATGTTGCTAGTGTCAAGTTGAGTCCTGTGTACAAAGAACTTAACTTACCAGGTCTCTATGGGTTGCTTCACAATCATGAATGCACTGAAGCTGAAAATCTGATTGCCATGGGTGATGCTGTGGGAAGCTCTAGCTCTACACTTGTTGCATCTTCAACTGAGCATCCCAGCCCACTGTGTGATGAACCTGTTCCAAGTCAGTTTGTGAGTGATACTGTTGAAACTGAAAAACCTTGCGAATCTGACACTGAATATTATTCTAGTGATGAAACTGAGAATTTGGCTAGTGAGGTTGCCATGTTGGCTGAAAGATTGAGGAAGAAAAATTTTCAAAATTTAAAGGAAAAAGAGTTTCTAAAAGTGACAAACCAAGAAAATCTTTGGATCTGTCAAAAATCACTTGTTATAAATGTGGTAAAACTGGTCATATGGCAAATGATTGTAAATCAAAAACCACTCAACAAGCTGATAACTCTAAACCTAAAACTAGTGGAAAAGATGAAAAGTACTCTAAACTTAGGCTAAAACATAAGAAACTTACAGCACAAGTTGCCAAGCTGAGTGAGAAGAGTCTTGTTGCAAAAGATTGGGCTGAGAGTGCAACCTCATCTGATGATTAAAGCTATGAAGATGCTTAATGCTTCATGGTCAAAGAACAGTCAGCCAAGTGTCAAGAAATCAAGGAAAAATGCTTGATGGCCAAAGATGCTACTGAAAAGATTCTTGAAGGCATGACCAAGCTGAGAGAAGAGAGTAATCAGCTTACTCAGTCAGCTCACTCTGCATCCACTATTCAAGAGGTATCTCCTTTTCTCTCTCTTTCTAATGAAGAAAAACTTGCTAAACTAAACAAACTTGGTGATGAGGTTCTTTTGCAAAGACATTTCAATAAACAACATAAAATGGAAATTGTATCCTTAAGAAATGAAATTTCAGTACAAACTCAGTCAATTGAAAAACTTCAGTCTGAAATAAAAGCTTTACAAAGAGTAAATGTATCTCTTTTACAAGAAGCTAAACAAGCTGATGAAAAATATTTGAAAATCAAGCATATAACTGAGTCTTGGTGTACTGGTGCAAAAAGAGCAGCCAAGTGTGTTAATTAACAAGTACCTCAACAAATTCAGGCCATATTTGATGGTGACTATGACAAAGCTATTGCCATAAGTGAAGTATGTGCAATGGAGCCTTGTTATCAGCCTATACCTCCTACAGTTATTCACACTAAAAGAATTCTAAAAAGACAATCTGAAAATCCTGGTTTAGGTTTTGTGTATGGTCGAAATTTAGAACCCATGTTTAATGCTGAGTCCACTCCTGTTAAGACTGAAGTCAGCCTGGAATCTTCCAAGCTGACTGATTCTCCAATTGAATCTAGTACTGAACCAAGGACCAAGGAGAACTCTTCTAAGCTGACTAATCAAAAGAGTCAGAAAGCTAAAAAGAATGAATCTGTCAAGAAGAGTCAGTCTGATCCAGTCAGCTCCAAGATTAAAGCAAAAACACCCAGTCCAGACTCAGATCAACTTATATCTAAGCTGATCAAGTCTAGGCTGAGTGAGATTTCAAAAGAAGTTTCTTTCTTAAACAACCTTTCAAAAGTTGATCAAAAGAAACTTAGAGCTGAGTCAAAGAAAGCTGGAATTGGTAAAGGATATGTGAGACTGTCTGAATCCAAAGTTGTTGAAAATAAATTTCAAGAAAAATCTAAACAATAATGGAAAGTAAAATCTAATGATAAGAGTTCTTCTTCTACCCAAACTGAGTCTGGCACCTCAGTCGGCTCAAGTGAACCCATCCTTGGATTGCTCTCCAATGAAAACACCTATGGGTGCTGCCACCAATGAAAACACCTATGGGTGCTGCCACCAAGCTGAGTGAAGACATTAGTGGGAAACCATTTGATGTCACAGCTTATAGGGGCATGATAGGTTCTTTATTGTACTTAACTGCTAGTAGACCAGATATTATGTTTGCCACATGTCTTTGTGCTAGATATCAAGCATGTCCAAAAGAATCTCATCTTCAAGTTGTGAAACGAATTTTTAGGTATCTAAAAGGTACACCCAAGCTGGGTCTTTAGTATCCCAAAGACTCAGGATTTGATCTAATTGGGTATTTGTGAGTCCCTTTTAATTACGAGATGGTTAACCAATGAAAGTGTAAAATACAACAAGTCTAATAATCACTAGATTGGACTAGTATTACTTGTAAATAAAGATGCAAGATATATAAACAAAGTAATACAAGACTTAAAGAAATAAACAAATAAAGTGGACCATTATGTATGTTTCATGGGTATTTCCTTTATTGATGTTTAAATAAAATACAAGGTTGTTGCGGAATCAAGATAACACAATTAAGTGTGTATCCTAACAACCTATGAGTTAGAATATGATCTATATTTGTCAAATAACTCTTTAGGATCGAGATACTTAAAGTTGTGAAGTATCCCTGTTTAAGATCGAGAGTATTTGGACAAATTCACTTTCATGCAAAGTGTTATGCTTAAAGTAATTTTCTCAAGGATATAACTTTGTATTTATAGGCAACAAAATTCACCAGTGAATTTTGTGCCGTACAAATATGGTTGTATACATTTAATGATCCGACAAGAACATTAAATGTATTGTATAAGGAATAAGGATAAAGTCACATCAAGTGCAAGTGTATCCTTTTATCCAACCACCTTAACACACGTATACTTTGTTAAAGAACAAGTGGATTGTTCTTTGGAAAGTGTGTTAAAGGCATAAGTCAAACCTCGATATCAGTGTTCAGACTTGTAGTCTAAATCTAAGTTACTGGAAAACACTTTATAGATCATGAGTGTTTTCAGTTTCATCTTTTAAGTTCTAACTTAGACTAAATCTGGTCATTTACTTATAAAAAATAAAAAATTGCAACTATCATTACTTTCATCAAAAAGGAAAATAATTACAACTTTCATAAGACAATTAATTACAATAAGTACAATGATAAAAGGTTTAGGCCCTTCTTTTCGATGTCCTTTCTGGAGCATCTTCAGTAGCCTGCCTCTTTGGAGATGGAGATGATGGAACAGACACTGGTGGTCTCAGACCCAACACAGCTTCCATTTGTTGAATTCTCTTCCAGACCTTCTCAATCCTCTTCATAAAGGCCTTCACATCTGGAGAGAGATCAGTCTTACCTTTAAAGGTCAATCCAATCTCCTTTAGTTCAGTCCATCCAAAAGCTTGGACTGAAGTATCCTTCCTTTCATCTGTAAAGTTACCCTCTCTGGTCAACTTCACATTGAATCTGGTCATTTACTTATAAAAAATAAAAAATTGCAACTATCATTACTTTCATCAAAAAGGAAAATAATTACAACTTTCATAAGACAATTAATTACAATAAGTACAATGATAAAAGGTTTAGGCCCTTCTTTTCGATGTCCTTTCTGGAGCATCTTCAGTAGCCTGCCTCTTTGGAGATGGAGATGATGGAACAGACACTGGTGGTCTCAGACCCAACACAGCTTCCATTTGTTGAATTCTCTTCCAGACCTTCTCAATCCTCTTCATAAAGGCCTTCACATCTGGAGAGAGATCAGTCTTACCTTTAAAGGTCAATCCAATCTCCTTTAGTTCAGTCCATCCAAAAGCTTGGACTGAAGTATCCTTCCTTTCATCTGTAAAGTTACCCTCTCTGGTCAACTTCACATTGAATCTGGTCATTTACTTATAAAAAATAAAAAATTGCAACTATCATTACTTTCATCAAAAAGGAAAATAATTACAACTTTCATAAGACAATTAATTACAATAAGTACAATGATAAAAGGTTTAGGCCCTTCTTTTCGATGTCCTTTCTGGAGCATCTTCAGTAGCCTGCCTCTTTGGAGATGGAGATGATGGAACAGACACTGGTGGTCTCAGACCCAACACAGCTTCCATTTGTTGAATTCTCTTCCAGACCTTCTCAATCCTCTTCATAAAGGCCTTCACATCTGGAGAGAGATCAGTCTTACCTTTAAAGGTCAATCCAATCTCCTTTAGTTCAGTCCATCCAAAAGCTTGGACTGAAGTATCCTTCCTTTCATCTGTAAAGTTACCCTCTCTGGTCAACTTCACATTGAATCTGGTCATTCTTTGATGAATTTCAGCCAATTTGATTTCAGCATTAACAATCTTCCTTGCATTGGCCCTAAAATTCATCATTTCATCATATTTTGCCTTCTGCTTAGCCAAGTGAACCATTTCTTAAGTTTCCCTGGATACACCACTTTGTTGTCCTTCAGTGGACTGGTGATGTTGATTAATTCTAAGAGTAGTATCCAGTGGAATGAAGGTGCTAAGATCACCATCTTTTATTGCCTTCACTTGTCTGGTAGTAAGCTTTGGTAGACCAGTCATCCTTTTCCTGTATTCCAACTCCAGAGCACCAGCATTTCTTCTTATCTTTTTTTGGAGGCTTACAAGCTCCTCCTTTCTTTGTCTGATCAACTCTGGAATTGTAACACCATAAATCAATGAGTCATATACCTGTTCTTCTTCAGCGTAGAACGAGCGTATATGGACATCATTCAGTGCATCAAGACACTGATGAACTCTGAGGTCATCTTTCATCCTTTTGAAAACTTCAATTTTTATGCCCAACCTTCCAGCATTATAGGAATCCAGAGTGCCCATTATAGCCATCTCCCTTTGATGGGCCAGCAGTTCATTCTTTTGATTTGTCTTGAAAATTTCAATCATGATGCACTGTTGTTGTAACTTCCTTGATGTTTCATTGTCAACATCTTCAATCTGCTCTTCCTCTTCACCAGATACAACCTTTTCTTTTCCTTTGACTGCCTTCAGTGTGGTAGGAATATCTGGGAAGTTTTCAAACTGGGGTTCACTGGCTTCAGTACCAGTAACCTCTTCTTCAGTCTGCACAATGGCTTCAGTGCCAAGTGCTCTCTGGGCTAATCGTGCACTGGCATCAGTACCAGTCACTTGTTTTCTTTGAATAATGCTTTCAGTAGCAACAGCCCTTACAACTTCTTCTTTCCTCTTTCTTATCAAACTTTCTTGGACACCAGATGATGGAATAGACAATTTTTCCCCCTTGGAATGATCTCTAGTCCTGGACTTCAGATCATTCCACAATTCTTCCATCATGTGCCTGTCCAGAGAACCAAAAGTTCTTCCTTGTTCTGGCATGGAAGCAGTCATACCAGTCTTGAGTGCCTGGACTTCAGTATCCACTCTCTGTTCAAATTGTACACCAGATTCAATATTCTCTTCAAAAATGGGAGACCCATCAACATTCATTATATCACCAGGATGGGTTGATGGATTTACCTGGACTCCTCCCCTCATCAGACGCCTATGTGATCTTGGTCGTCTGGAAAGCTCAACTATCAGTTGCATACTTTCTACAGGAGCCACTTGACTGATAGGTTGTACCATCTCTACAACCTGGACATCTTGGTCACCAGAATGTTCTTCAACAACTTGAACACTTCCTGGTGCCACAATCTCTTCTGCCCTTTGAAATGAGAGCATGGACTGAGGAATATCTACCTCACCATCTCTTGACTGTAGGTTGTACAGATCCCTTAAAAACTCACTCATGGAAAAATGAGTAGTATTAATATTGTATTGGTCTCCTCGACCACTTCTGAACATAAGGGAAAGAAAACGGATATAAGGAACGTGTGGTTTTCTCCCTTTTGCTTTCAGTCTATCCACCAAATCATTAAACAGGATCTGAGCAAAGTCCACCCTTATCCCAAACCACAAACAATAGGCAATCTGGAGCTGCGTTTGATTTATCTGATCAAGACCTCCAGAACTACCTCCTAGACACTCTACCAAATGAGTGAAGAAAAATCTCCATGAATCTGTCAGCCTACTCATATAAATTGTTCCTTTTCTCAACAACTTGAGCAATATCATCTTGTACAACAGCCTGGACTTCAGTATCCACTCTCTGTTCAAATTGTACACCAGATTCAATATTCTCTTCAAAAATGGGAGACCCATCAACATTCATTATATCACCAGGATGGGTTGATGGATTTACCTGGACTCCTCCCCTCATCAGACGCCTATGTGATCTTGGTCGTCTGGAAAGCTCAACTATCGGTTGCATACTTTCTACAGGAGCCACTTGACTGATAGGTTGTACCATCTCTACAACCTGGACATCTTGGTCACCAGAATGTTCTTCAACAACTTGAACACTTCCTGGTGCCACAATCTCTTCTGCCCTTTGAAATGAGAGCATGGACTGAGGAATATCTACCTCACCATCTCTTGACTGTAGGTTGTACAGATCCCTTAAAAACTCACTCATGGAAAAATGAGTAGTATTAATATTGTATTGGTCTCCTCGACCACTTCTGAACATAAGGGAAAGAAAACGGATATAAGGAACGTGTGGTTTTCTCCCTTTTGCTTTCAGTCTATCCACCAAATCATTAAACAGGATCTGAGCAAAGTCCACCCTTATCCCAAACCACAAACAATAGGCAATCTGGAGCTGCGTTTGATTTATCTGATCAAGACCTCCAGAACTACCTCCTAGACACTCTACCAAATGAGTGAAGAAAAATCTCCATGAATCTGTCAGCCTACTCATATAAATTGTTCCTTTTCTCAACAACTTGAGCAATATCATCTTGTACAACAGCCTGGACTTCAGTATCCACTCTCTGTTCAAATTGTACACCAGATTCAATATTCTCTTCAAAAATGGGAGACCCATCAACATTCATTATATCACCAGGATGGGTTGATGGATTTACCTGGACTCCTCCCCTCATCAGACGCCTATGTGATCTTGGTCGTCTGGAAAGCTCAACTATCGGTTGCATACTTTCTACAGGAGCCACTTGACTGATAGGTTGTACCATCTCTACAACCTGGACATCTTGGTCACCAGAATGTTCTTCAACAACTTGAACACTTCCTGGTGCCACAATCTCTTCTGCCCTTTGAAATGAGAGCATGGACTGAGGAATATCTACCTCACCATCTCTTGACTGTAGGTTGTACAGATCCCTTAAAAACTCACTCATGGAAAAATGAGTAGTATTAATATTGTATTGGTCTCCTCGACCACTTCTGAACATAAGGGAAAGAAAACGGATATAAGGAACGTGTGGTTTTCTCCCTTTTGCTTTCAGTCTATCCACCAAATCATTAAACAGGATCTGAGCAAAGTCCACCCTTATCCCAAACCACAAACAATAGGCAATCTGGAGCTGCGTTTGATTTATCTGATCAAGACCTCCAGAACTACCTCCTAGACACTCTACCAAATGAGTGAAGAAAAATCTCCATGAATCTGTCAGCCTACTCATATAAATTGTTCCTTTTCTCAACAACTGGCCTTGGTCATCTATAATTTCTGTGTGCCCCATCAACCTGCACACTTCCCTGAAATTTATGCCAGTAGGGAGTTCGATGGGCAGCTCATTCTGGTCATGGTAGTTCAACTATAAAACAGACCTGAGCAAATTCACCGAAAAACTCAAAGATCTGGTACCTCCATTGAGAGTGTAAGAAATTGATGAAGTTTCTTCATTATAGAAAGCGGAGTACCAGAATTCACATAAGTAGTCATGGTACATTTTCCCTGGATTTAGGGTTAATGCACCATACAGAGGGCATGAGAGAAAGAAAGTATTCAATCTCCCAATGATAGAACGAGCAGGATGAACACTGGAAAGTTTGGCCATCCAGTTATTCATATTGATGCGTATGGCTTTCGCCTCAAGAGAAATATGTTTTGGTTTAACTACATCATCAACCGGAGCATATTCAGCAGATAAGAGATTTTTGGGTGCCATTTTTTATTGATAGATGAAGATGAAATTGAAAATTTAAGGTTATGAAGAATTTAATGAATTGCATTTAATATAAGAGTTATATGATTGGAAAATGAATGAAGAATTTTAAGAATTGAATGAAGGAATTTTAGATTTGGGAGTAAATGTTCGAAGTAAATGAAATTGAAAGTGAAAGTGGGTATTTATAGGAGAGACAATGTGGAACTCAAACATCTTATTTGAATTTATCAAACAAAGTTTTTGATCGGGTTTTGAGATCCGCATTAATTACATCACATCACACATAAATGCATGACGGTTTACAGCCCACAAAACAGTAACAACTTGTACTTTTTGTTTTCCCAAAGTAAAAAGACCATCATTACGTTGAAAAATTTACATGCCACGTAGGATTTATAAGATAAATATCTTTGAAAAAGTTTGCTTACGTGGCACACACAATGACCAAGTATTTAAAAAAGTATTGTGACATAATTCAGTCCATCTGAAGGTTGACTAGACACTCCAGTATCACTGGTGGATTAGTCCAGTGAAGCATGTACTGATGGTACACTGGAGGGACACTCCAGTAAAGTACCAGTGAAAACCATTTTTGAAAGACTGGTAACCTCAAACATGCACGTCAACTAATATAGACAAATGAGAGGGACACATTTACAAGGAGACATAAGTCAACTCTAACAGGCACTGCAACTTATCTAGTTACCAGTGAGAGGGACACATATACAAAGCACCAGTAATATTTTCTGGACAATTTGTCCAGTAAGAAAATTTTGTCCAGTGAGAAAATAAATTAATAAATTCCTTTTGAACTTTAAACATTTTTAAGAAAAATATATCTTTCAAAGTCTTCCCCCTGGAATGTTGATCCAGAAATAAATTTATGAATCTTTAAATCAAAGATCCTTAGTAGTACACAATGGCGTTCAATACTAAGGTTCCAGATTTAAGGGTTTAACATTCCCAACTCACCAACAAGATATTCAAATGTTTTGACATCCAGTGGTTTAGTAAAAATGTCAGCGAGTTGTTTGTCAGTGGGGATAAAATGGAGTTCAATGTTTCCTTTCACAATATTATCACGGATGAAGTGATACCTTAGATCAATGTGCTTGGTTTTGGAATGCATGACTGGATTGTTTGAGATAGCAATGGCACTGGTATTATCACAAAAGATTGGAGTCTTTGAATACTTAATACCATAATCAAGCAACTGGTTCTTCATCCAGAGTATCTGAGCACAACAACTGGCTGCAGACACGTATTCAGCTTCAGCAGTGGATAATGAAACTGAAGTTTACTTCTTACTGGTCCAGCTGACCAGTTTGCCACCTAGGAAATGACATCCACCAGTTGTGGATTTCCTATCTATCTTACAACCTGCATGATCTGAATCTGAATAACCCATTAGATCCATGCCTGAGCCTTTGGGGTACCAAAGACCTAGACTGGGGACACCTTTAAGGTACTTCAGTATGCGATTTACAGCAAGCATATGAGATTCCTTTGGATTAGACTGATATCTGGCACATAAACATGTTGAAAACATAATATCTGGTCTACTGGCCGTTAAATACATCAGTGAACCAACCATGCCTCTATAGACAGTGGTGTTCACTGGTTTGCCATCTGGATCCGAGTCCAGTGTCAGTGGTGCAGAAATTGGAGTTGGTTTAGATGGTGAAGAATTCATATCGAATTTCTTTAAAAGATCTCTAACATATTTTTCCTGATTAATAAAAATTCCATCTTTGTTTTGTTTAATCTGGAGTCCAAGAAAATATGTTAATTCACCCATCAAACTCATTTCATATTTAGTGGACATGATTTTAGAAAATTTCTTGCACATGTTTTCATCAGTAGACCCAAAAATTATATCATCAACATAAATTTGTACCATTAACAGATTACCTTTCTCATGAAGAATGAATAAGGTATTGTCAATTGCACCTCGTTTAAACCATTTTTCAACAAATGTTTAGTCAGAGTATCATACCAGGCACGTGGGGCTTGTCTGAGGCCATATAGCGCTTTGTCCAGACGATATACCCAATGTGGATGCTTGTCATCAACGAAACCTGGAGGTTGTCTGACGTAAACTTCTTCTTCAAGCTTCCCATTCAAGAAAGCACTCTTTACGTCCATCTGGTAGACCTTGAACTGATGATTAGCAGTGAATGCTAAGAAAATTCTGATCGCTTCAAGTCTAGCCACTGGAGCAAAAGATTCATCAAAGTCGACATCTGACTGGCAGTAGCCTTGTGCTACCAGTCTGGCCTTGTTTCTGATTACGTGGCCATCTTCATCTACTTTGTTTTTGAAGACCCATCTTGTTCCAATTGGTTCTTTCTTTCCAACTGGGAAAGGAACCAGATACCATACCTTGTTCCTTTCAAACTGGTGAAGCTCTTCTTGCATAGCAGTCACCCAGTTTGGATCTTCCAGAGCCTCGTCAATCTTCTTTGGTTCTATCAAAGATAGAAAACTGACGTATAAGCATTGATTACTGGAGGCTCTTCTGGTCTGAACACCACGACTGGAGTCACCTATGATCTGATCAATAGGGTGAGCTTTTGTCCATCTGGAGTACTGACCAGGATTGTTACTGACAACAATATCAGTGCAAGAATTCAGTTGAGTCTCCTCTGGAGTTGCTTCAGGAGGAGGTTCTTCATAGACTACTTCAACATCTTCATCTGATTCATTTAAATCACGATTTGCATCATGAAATTCTTCATATGAAGGCATTTCTTGTAGTACTGGTTCAGTTTGGTCACCAAAAGACATTTCTGGTAAATTCTCAACTGACACTGATACTGGAGGAGTAGTACGCACATCTGAACCAATATTAATTTCAGAGGGTAGTTTGAAAATAATAGAGGGATAGAATGGAGTACTACTGGAGAGTTTCTTTTTCTGAACAGGTTCCAGATCAGGATGACTGGAAGCTGAGTCTGGTGAATCTTCATTTTTGTCGTTTATTGGATCAGATTCACAAAAGATAATTTGTGTTACTGGGGGAGTGTCAGGGACTGGCTTCTTGTTGATTGCAACATTTGATTCATCAAATGTGACATGAATTGACTCATGGACCTTCTCCAGTCTCTTGTTATAGACTCTGAAGGCCTTGCGAATGGCTGAATAGCCTAAGAAATACCCTTCATCAGCTTTGGCATCAAATTTGCCTAGCTGACTGGAGTCGTTCAGGATGTAAACTGGACATCCAAAAACGTGAAAATAACCAATATTTGGTTTTCTATTTCTTAAGACTTCATAGGCTGTCTTTTTGTGTCTTTTGATGTACACTGATCGATTCTGGGTGTGGCAAGCAGTTGCAATTGCTTCCGCCCAGAAACTGGTAGACAGTCCAGATTCAGCAAGCATACTCCTGGCAGCTTCTATCAGCGTTCTATTTTTCCTTTCCACAACTCCATTTTGTTCTGGAGAGCGGGCTGAAGAGAAGTTCTGGGAGATGCCAGTGTCAGTACAGAATGACTCCAGAGTTGCATTCTGGAATTCTGTTCCATTGTCACTTCTTAACTGACACACTTTTCGACTGTACTTGAGCTCAATTTGCTTGATAAGACTGATGATTTCAGCAGCAGCTTCACTTTTGGACCTAAGAAAGATCACCCAACAATATCTGGAGAACTCATCTATGATCACCAGGGTGTATCTTTTACCAGCACGAGTCTGAACGTTCACTGGACCAAAAAGGTCCATATGAAGCATGTGAAGTGGTTTAGTAATGCCGAAATTCTATCTGGTCTTGAAACTGGTACGCATTTGCTTACCCATCTCACATCCTGGACATGGTCTTTCCTTTTTGAAGGAAACTGAAGGTATCCCATCTGCAAGTTGTTTTCTGGACAACTTGTTAATGTTTTTGAAGTTTAAATGGGATAACTTTTTGTGCCATAACCAGTTTGTGTCTTCATCAGCTTGAGTATAGAAACACTGCTCTGAAGGAGAGCTTTCCATATCCATCACGTACACATTCCCTTTTCTGGGAGCAATCAACACTATCTTCCAGTCCTTGTTGAATACGATGCCCTGAGCAACATTGAATAAGACTTGATAGCCATCGTCACACAGTTGACTTACACTGATCAAGTTATATTTCAAACCATTCACAAATGCAACTCGTCTGAACTTGACTTGTCCATTGTTCAGAACACCATAT
The DNA here is from genome assembly GCA_034093135.1 of Erigeron breviscapus. Lineage (NCBI taxonomy): Eukaryota > Viridiplantae > Streptophyta > Magnoliopsida > Asterales > Asteraceae > Erigeron > Erigeron breviscapus. Next base: position 26,018,411 of record CM067168.1, read on the forward strand.
CCCTCAGTCTTCCCACAACCATTATTTCCAAACGTGATCGAGGGTCCATCAGAAATGGTGAACTCCTCCAGTAGGGTCTTACATCCGGTCATCGTCCTGCCAGCTGCACTGTCAAGATACCAGATATATTTCTTTCGATCGCCCTACACATACACCAGATATTGATCAGTTAGATTTGGGAACCCATCGACTGATGGGTTCACTGGACCCTCCCTTATAGGTCCCTGGGGCAATCTGGTCTAGTTCACTTTGTTCAGTAGTGGTCTTAGAAGAAAAGACCACTGGGGTTGATGGTTTTAAAACCTTTTTCATTTTCTCAACTGGAGAAATAAGTTTGTCTTTCTTAGCAAAAGGTTTTATATTTTGTCTAGGGCCAGATGAAGTACCCTCAAGAAAGTTTAATCTTGCATTAACACTTTGTGATTGACGAGTCAGAATTTGAATCTGGCTCTCTAACCTGGACAAAATATTTTCTTCAGATGTTACCTTAGCCTTTCCAGTCCAAGGCTTTGGTAGGGGATTGGTCTGAGGCAAAGGTCTATTCTGCTTCACCTTTTTGACTGGAGCAGCCATCTGGAGCTCTCCAGTCTTAACCTCTGGGGATTGAACTGGGTATAAATTGGTCATAGGAGTTGCAGGCTCATCATACAGTGATAGGCCTGAACACCTCTGGTAACCGATCGATTACAGGTATTAATGATGCTATATTAGTATTTCCATCTAAATATGCACGTTTTTGAGCAGAAAAATTGTTTAACTGAAGCATCATATGGCTTTTTGGTTTCTAGCCATGACTTTATTACCAGATTTTCTTTCTCTAAAATGATCTCAAGATCTTGCTTTTCTTGAATCAATTGTTCAGTTACCAGAACCTGGGCTTGAAATGCCAGTTCAATGTCTTGAAGCTCTTTTAATTTTGATTTTAAAGCATTTATTTCAGAAGAATCTGTTTCTAGACCATTTACACAATCAGATCTAACAGTTTCTACAAAAATCAAATCAGAATTTAAAGCTTCAGCAATGTCCAATTTTAGTTCTTGGTCAGTTGCATTATCATAATCACTAACCTTTTAATAACTATGTCCACCCATCGTCCAGATGTGACATCTTCCTTCACCAGGTGCTCATCAACTTCCAGAGCCATGTAACAGCAATCTCTTTCCTCTTCTTCATCAGCAGATGATTCATCAGAAGGAACCCACTTCTCTTCAGTTGTTGCAATCATGCACTTATTATTGGTTTCCATTTGTTGTGCCATGAGAGCAATTTGGGCCTTAAGCTTTTTATATTTCAATTTATAGCTATCATCAGGCTTATTATTTGAAGAGAATGGACCAGGCTTGGATACAAACTGGTTGTACCTGCACTCTTTCATGAAATGACCCTTTTTGCCACACTTAAAGCATGTCAAATTGGTCTTGTCAGTGGAAGAACTGGATGCAAATTGTCCAGATGGCTTATTTGCTCTTGCTTTGAAACGGTTAAACGTTTTAGCAATCATTGCAATAAGGTCATCATCTTCAGTTTCATCACAACAGTCTGGAGAGACTTGACTGGACTTTCCAGAATCCATAAGTTCAGACACCATCTTCTTCATAGAAAATACATTCTCAGAAGATATAAGTGCTGTACTTTGTGGTTCAGAATAACTAACCACTTTAGGAGTACTGGAGGCATGGTTAAAAGCATCTTGTTCTGCAACCACTCTCTGAGCTTGATTTTCTTCAGTGTACCTGAAAGCTCCATATAGAGTTGAGAGAGTGTGTGTGTGCAGAGTTTTACCTTGTCGTAAGACTAGGATCATGTGAGACCATTTGGTGGGTAGAATGTCACAAAATTTCTCCAGAAGTATATCCTTGTCCTTCTCAACCCCAAGACCTCTCAATTGGTTTATGATACTCATAAATCTGGTGTAAGTACCAGTGAGAGACTCGTTAGGTTGAGCAAAAAATGACTCATACCTCTTGTTTAAGGAGACCTTTCTGGTGACAATGGTGTCATCTCCTCCTTCATGTTGGTTAAGAAGTTCATCCCACATGGTTTTGGCACTAGGAAAAAGAACTAGTGTGGGAATTAGGGTTTCTGGAACGGCCCCGAGGATCATGTTTTTGAGAAGGGTGTCTAGATTCACCAATCTCCTCTCCTCTTCTAACCAATGTTCCTCCCTCTTTTCCCTTCCTCTTCTAGATCCAGAAGGATCAAGAAGTGGATTGAGAGGTGATGTAGGTACATAAGGACCTTCGTTTAAAATCTTCATCATGTTCCTCTCAATACCAGTGACATGCAAAACCATCCTAGCCTTCCACGTACCAAATTCATCACTGTTCCCACTGAATTTAGGAACAGGATTATTTGAGTAGTGCACATGCATGTGTGGAGAAGCAGGAGTAGGAGGAGGAGGTGGATTAGTGTTATTAACATTTTGTGATTCATTTTGATCATGAATATTTACATTAGGATCAGGACCAAGACTATAACCTTGTGTATTTTCTTGGTTAGCCATCAAGAACAGATCTAGGCAATGATTAGCCTTCTGCTCTGATACTAAATGTGAGTCCCTTTTAATTACGAGATGGTTAACCAATGAAAGTGTAAAATACAACAAGTCTAATAATCACTAGATTGGACTAGTATTACTTGTAAATAAAGATGCAAGATATATAAACAAAGTAATACAAGACTTAAAGCAATAAACAAATAAAGTGGACCATTATGTATGTTTCATGGGTATTTCATTTATTGATGTTTAAATAAAATACAAGGTTGTTGCGGAATCAAGATAACACAATTAAGTGTGTATGCTAACAACCTATGAGTTACAATATGATCTATATTTGTCAAATAACTCTTTAGGATCGAGATACTTAAAGTTGTGAAGTATCCCTGTTTAAGATCGAGAGTATTCACCATAGTGTAACACCCCAACTAAGGCGGAACGTCGAGATGTACAGAAAGTCGAGTATTCAAAACAAAGGATGATAGATAACATTCACCATAGCTTTATTGGATAGAAATAATTTTACAATGCACAAGCATGTGAACCAATTCCCAAGTACAATACGTCTACTATACTTGGATATTGAGTCCACGAAACAAATAACAAATACATGAGATGGTATACTACAATGATCAGGGCAGATTCCATTGCCCGTCACAAGGTTTGATCTTTGACTCCCAAGTGCAATGCAAACAATCATGATGCATATAATTCCTCAAAGCTTACGCTAATTCCTGAAAAGCATGAAGAAAAAGTGTCAACTACGAAAACGTAGTTGGTGAGTGCATAGGTTTACAAGTAAATCTTGTTACATATCCATTTCAAAATAGTTGAGAAATCCATGGTAAATTATAACGTTCTCATTTGTCACATTTATCGTGAGAGAAAAATATATCAATCGATTAATCATTTATCATACCAAAACCATTTGGTCATCAATACTTCAATATTGCCAAATTCAACAACCTTCAAGATTCCATATAAGGTCCAATACCCAAACCGTATGTTCAATCCACAATTTCCATCCATAATATAATATCAATACCTCTTGGTCAATGGTAAGACTACCATGACATAATTTGATGAGATAGATCTTGAGCCACTACTAAGACCGGTTATGTCCCAATAATCAGATATAATGTCCCAAATGATAAGATAATGATAAGCACATGCTGTGAATCACGTGCATAAAGATAACCAAGGGTCGTGCCATGGAGAAGCCCATAAATATATAGTAGTTAGAGCACCGCGAGGCCAGACTGGCGATGAAGGTGGCCACCAAGGCAGACCAAACATCCCACCGTTACCTATAATAGTGGATGAGGGGACAAGTCCTAGTTGCGCAACCCTCTAACTACAGGCCTCAAATGAGTTAATAGTAGTGTACAGGGGACCACCGTTTGACAGTACTCAAGCTCATCGTATAACATATAACATGTTGAACATACAATATAATTCCCATATTGTTATCATTATTTCAAAGAATCATTTCATGAGAGAAAGTCATTTTAATTAATCATGTTTTTCACCCCGTAAGTAAAACAGATAAAAGAGTTTGAAAACGGGCTATGACTCACCTTGATATGCCGAGCATGATATACCTATCCAAAATGGGTACTTCCCATCAATTGCTTCCTTGATCATATATTCCATCATGGTCCTCAACCACATTTCAAAGCCAAGACTATCCCTACGAGAGGACTAATATACGTAAGTTCCTATCTTAAGCCATCACTTAGAAATGCCACTTTTATTATGTTGTTATCAATTATGGGATCCAAGTGTATTGCTAGTATTCACATCTTTTTTGTTGTAAAGATTGGTGGTAAGAGTCGTTTTCTCATTATACGTTTTTGTACGTTTATTGGAATTTCGGTAATTTGGATTTGGTTTATATGATTTCCATTGTATACTTTGCTTAGTAATAACATTTGACATTAGTGGTCTTATAATATTAATATTTTATGTATATTTTCTGATTTGTAATTATATATTTAATTTAATATTATTTAATTAATTATTTATTCATTTTATTGATTTATTAATTAAATAATTCCTTAAAAATACTTTTAAGTGTCATAATTACCTTTATAAATTATGGATAATTTCATTTGAATTATCTTCTGATATATATTCTCCTTAATTTATAATTTCATGATTTATACTTTTATTTGTGTATTTTTCCATTTATTTTAATGATAATTTTTAATTAATTATTTTTACTCAATTATTTATCTTTAAATTATGTAACACATGTCTCTTGCCTTTTAACTATTTTTCTCCAGTAGGTTTTAGTTATTTTATCAATGGTTAAGATGATTTAACTTCATTCTTGATTTACATAATTTATTTATGGATTTTTTATGTCTTTTAATTACTATTTAAATTCAATAATTCATGGAAATTCTTAGAAATCATCACTAAACATTTTGGTCAAAAATCTCAGGCCTTTTAGGCAACTTTTATCCATACAAAATCATATCAATTCAACCACTCTTGTGTCTTGCTTATTTTGAGGGTTTTATGATTAAAAATCGTTTACCGAAATGGTAATTTTAGCCTCATTTTCCAAGCCATTCAAATGCGTCAATATGGATTTCCATCCTTAATTCCTTATTTCCAGAATGTTCATTATATTTTGGTGTCTTAAGTCGTGATAGTGGTGGTGGTGTGATAAGTGCAAATTAAAGCTTTCGGTTAGTGCTTATACGAACCGAATTAGTGATTTGTAGGCTTGTCTTTGCCATTTAATAACCAAGTTAAGTTTTATAACTTTTATTTGACATATTCTCAGTAGGTTTATAATACTTTTTGTTACGAGATTGTTGGAGTGGTTAGAGTTGCAATCTAGTGACTTTTAGCTTACTTTGTTGTGAAGAACTTTTACTTGGAATTTTCTGTTTTAACGCTTATTTTCATAACATGTTGAGTAGTCATTCTTGGTTGAGTTGAATTATTTGGACATTGGTGATTTTTATACAGAGACATATATGTGTCCTATATTTATGTGAATTTTTTCTAAATTTTCAGACATTGTTTACTACCTCTAAAAATTACCAAACCAAAACTGGTCAGAATAAGAGCTGCTGTGCGACTCAAAATATTTTATAAAAGATTTCTATGATGAACATTTAAGAAAAATCTCCCAATTTTATTTTAAGTTAGGGACACTTTGAACTCAGTTCACACCAAGTTTAAACTTCTGAAACCTATTAGTTAAGAAATTAAAAAATC
>CM067168.1:26025141-26035169 GCA_034093135.1 Erigeron breviscapus
ATTTACTTGTTTAAATATTGCTTAAGTCATTTATTACTTCGTTTATATTATTGCATATTTATATTGAAGTAATACTAGTCCAATTCTAGTTCATACTTGTCTTGTTATTTTACACTCGTGGGTTAAACCATCGTGTGAGGGACTTTACAATTGGTATCAGAGCAGAAGGTTAATATATTTACCTAGATCTGTTTCGCGATGGCAATCCCAGAAAATACTCAAGAAACTCATGAAACTAATCTTAATGAACCACCCACTGGAAATAACAATACACCACCTCCTCCTCCTCCTGCTTCTCCACATGTGCATGTGCATTACTCGAATAATCCTGTTCCTAAATTCAATGGGAGCAGTGATGAATTTGGTACGTGGAAAGCTAGGATAATATTGCATGTTACTGGTATTGAAAGGAATATGATGAAAATTTAAACGAAGGACCCTATGTGCCAAGACTTCCTATCAATGCACTTCTTGACCCTACAGGATCAAGAAGTGGGAGGGAAAAAGAGAGAGGAACACTGGTCCGAAGAGGAGAAAAGATTAGTAAATCTTGATACACTTCTTAAAAATATGATCCTCGGGGCTGTTCCAGAAACTCTTATTCCTACACTAGTTCTCTATCCCAGTGCCAAAAGTATGTGGGATGAACTAATAAACCAGCATGAGGGAGGTGATGATACTGTTGTTACCAGAAAAGTCTCCTTAAACAAAAAGTATGAGTCATTTTTTGCTCTCCCCAATGAGTCCCTTACTGGTACTTACACCAGATTTATGAGCATCATAAACCAGTTAAGAGACTAGGGGTAGATAAAGACAAGGATATACTTTTGGAGAAATTTTGTGATATTCTTCCAACAAAATGGTCTCACATGATTCTGGTCTTAAGGCAAGGTAAAACCTTGCATTCCCATACTTTATCAACATTGTATGGAGCCTTCAGATTCACTGAAGAAAATCAAGCCCAGAGGATTGAGGCAGAAAAAGATTCTTTTAATCATGCTTCCAGTAGTTCCACAGTGGTCACTAATACTGTACCACCTTGTGCGGCATTAATATCTTCTGAGAATGTATTTTCTATGAAGAAGATGATGTCTGAACTAATGGATTCTAGAGTCTGTAATGATATCTCTCCAGACTGTGATGAAACTGACAGTGATGACCTGGTTGCAATGATGGCCAAAATGTTTAACCGTTTTAAGGCCAGAGCAAATAGGCCCACTGGACAACATGCACCCAGTTCTTCCATTGACAAGACCAATCTGACATGCTTTAAGTGTGGCAGAAAAGGTCATTTCATGAAAGAGTGCAGGTCCAGTCAGTTTGTCTCCCAGTCTGGTCCAACTGCTTCTTTTAACAAGCCTGATGATAGCTATAAGTTGAAATACAAAAAGCTTAAGGCTCAAATTGCTCTCTTGTCTAAACAGATTGAAGACAATAACAAATGCATGATAGCAACCACTGAAGAAGCATGGGTTCCCTCTGATGATTCATCAGTCGATGAAGAAGAGGAAAGATTGTTGTTTTATGGCTCTGGCAGATCAAGAGCATCTGGTGAAGGATGATGTCACATCTGGTCGTTGGGTCGACATTGTCATTAAAAAGGTAGTGAGTATGATCTTGAAACTAATCCTGAACTTAAATTGGACATCGCTGAAGCTCTAAATTCTGATTTAATTTTTGTGGAAACTGTTAGATTGACAGTCTAAATGGTCTAGAAACAGATTCCTCTGAAATAACTGCTTTAAAATCAAAATTAAAAGAACTTCAAGATATAGAACTGGCATTTCAAGCCCAGGTTCTGGTAACTGAACAATTGATCCAAGAAAAACAAGATCTTGAGATCATTTTAGAAAAGAAAAACTGGTGATTAAATCATGGCTTGAAACCAGAAAGCCATATGATGCTGGAGTAAATCAATTTCCCACTCAAAAACGTGCATATTTAGATGGAAATACTCATGTAGCATCATTAATACCAGTAATCGATCGTTTACCAGAGGGATTCAGGCCCACCACTGTTTATGATGAGCCTGTAACTCCCAAGGCCAATATTCTCCCAGTTCTTTGCCCAGAGGTTAAGACTGGAGTTGTCCAGATGACTGCTCCAGTTAAAAAGGTTAAGCAGAATAGACCTTTGCCTCAGAACAATCCCCTACCTAAGCCTACAACTGGAAAGGCTCGGTATCATCTGAAGAAAATATTTTGTCCAGGTTAGAGAGCCAGATTCAAATTCTGACTCGTCAATCACAAAGTTTTAATGCAAGATTAAACTTTATTGAGGGTACTTCATCTGGCCCTAGACAAAATACAAAACCTTTTGCAAAGAAAGACAAATTTATTTCTCCAGTTGAGAAAAAGAAAAAGGTTTCTAAACTATCAACTCCAGTAGCGTTTTCAACAAAAACTACTGTTGAAGTAAGTGAACTAGACCAGATTGCCCCAGGGACCTATAAGGGAGGGTCCAGTGAACCCATCAGTCGATGGGTTCCCAAATCTAACTGATCAATATCTGGTGTATGTGTAGGGCAATCGAAAGAAGTATATCTGGTATCTTGACAGTGCAGCTGGCAGGACTATGACTGGATGTAAGACCCTACTGGAGGAGTTCACCATTTCTGATGGACCCTCCATCACTTTGGAAATGATGGTTGTGGAAAGACTGAGGGATATGGTGTTCTGAACAATGGACAAGTCAAGTTTACACGTGTTGCATTTGTGAATGGTTTGAAATATAACTTGATCAGTGTAAGTCAACTGTGTGACGTTGGCTATCAAGTCTTATTCAATGTTGCTCAGGGCATCGTATTCAACAAGGACTGGAAGGTAGTGTTGATTGCTCCCAGAAAAGGGAACGTGTATGTGATGGACATGGAAAGCTCTCCTTCAGAACAATGTTTTTACACTCAAGCTGATGAAGACACAAACTGGTTATGGCACAAAAGGTTATCCCATTTAAATTTCAAAAACATTAACAAGTTGTCCAGAAAACAACTTGCAGATGGGATACCTTCAGTTTCCTTCAAAAAGGAAAGGCCATGTCCAGGATGTGAGATGGGTAAGCAGAAACGTGCCAGTTTCAAGACCAGACAGAATTTTAGCATTACTGAACCTCTTCACATGCTTCATATGGACCTCTTTGGTCCAGTGAATGTTCAGACTCGTGCTGGTAAAAGATACACCCTGGTGATCGTAGATGAATTCTCCAGATATTGTTGGGTGGTCTTTCTAAGGTCTAAAAATGAAGCTGCTGCTGAAATCATCTCTCTTATCAAGCAGATTGAACTAAAGCATAAGCGAAAAGTGTGTCAGTTAAGAAGCGACAATGGAACAGAATTCCAGAATGCAACTCTGGAGAAATTCTGTACTGACACTGGCGTCTCCCAGAACTTATCATCAGCACGCACTCCAGAGCAGAATGGAGTGGTAGAAAGGAAAAATCGAACGCTGATAGAAGCTGCCAGGAGTATGCTAGCTGAATCTGGTCTTCCTACCAGTTTCTGGGCTGAAGCAATTGCAACTGCTTGCCACACCCAGAATCGATCAGTGTACGTGAAGCGACACAAGAAGACTTCCTATGAAATATTGAGAAATAGAAACCAAATATTGGTTATTTTCACGTTTTTGGATGTCCAGTTTACATCCTGAACGACTCCAGTCAGCTAGGCAAATTTGATGCCAAAGCTGATGAAGGATATTTCTTAGGATATTCAGCCATTCGCAAAGCCTTCAGAGTTTATAACAAGAAACTGGAGAAGGTACAAGAATCCATACATGTTACTTTCGATGAATCAAATGCTGCAATCAACAAACCAGCCCTTGACACTCCCCAGTAACTCCAATTGTCTTCTGTGAATCTGATCTTATCAACTACAATAAAGATTCAGAAGATAAAGTTTCCAGTCATCCTGATCTGGAACCTGTTCAGAAAAAGAAACTCTCCAGTAGTACTCCATTCTATCCCTCTATTAATTTCAAACTACCCTCTGAAATTAATATTGGTTCAGATGTGCGTACTACTCCCCCAGTATATCAGTGTCAGTTGAGAATGTACCAGAAATCCAAACTGAACTAATACTCCAGGAAATGCCTTCAAATGAAGAATTTCATGATGCAAATCGTGATTTAAATGACTCAGATGAAGATACTGAAGTAATCTGGCAAGATCCTACTCCAGAAGCAACTCCAGAGGAGACTCAACTGAATTCTTGCACTGATATTGTTGTCAGTAACAATCCTGGTCAATACTCCAGATGGACAAAAGCTCACCCTATTGATCAAATCATAGGTGACTCCAGTCGTGGAGTTCAGACCAGAAGAGCCTCCAGTGATCAATGCTTATATGTCAGTTTCTTATCACTGAATGAACCAAAGAAGTTTGACGAGGCTCTGGAAGATCCAAACTGGGTGACTGCTATGCAAGAAGAGCTTCACCAGTTTGAAAGGAACAAGGTCTGGTATCTGGTTCCTTTCCCAGTTGGAAAGAAAGAACCAATTGGAACAAGATGGGTCTTCAGAAACAAAGTAGATGAAGATGGCCACGTCATCAGAAACAAGGCCAGACTGGTAGCACAAGGCTACTGCCAGTCAGATGTCGACTTTGATGAATCATTTGCTCCAGTGGCTAGACTTGAAGCGATCAAAATATTTTTAGCATTCGCTGCTCATCATCAGTTCAAGGTCTACCAGATGGATGTAAAGAGTGCTTTCTTGAATGGAAAGCTGAAGAAGAAGTTTATGTCAGACAACCTCCAGGTTTCGTTGATGAAAAGCATCCACATTGGGTATATCGTCTGGACAAAGCGCTGTATGGCCTCAGACAAGCCCCACGTGCCTGGTATGACACTCTGACTAAACATTTGTTGAAAAATGGTTTTAAACGAGGTGCAATTGACAATACCTTATTTATTCTTCATGAACGAGGTAATCTGTTAATGGTACAAATTTATGTTGATGATATTATTTTTGGGTCTACTGATGAAAACATGTGCCAGAAATTTTCGAAAATAATGTCTACTGAATATGAAATGAGTTTGATGGGTGAATTAACATATTTTCTTGGACTCCAGATTAAACAAAACAAAGATGGTATCTTTATTAATCAGGAAAAATATGTTAGAGATCTTTTAAAGAAATATGATATGAACTCTTCACCATCTAAACCAACTCCAATTTCTGCACCACTGACACTGAACTCTGATCCAGATGGTAAACCAGTGAACACCACTGTATATAGAGGCATGGTTGGTTCACTGATGTATTTAACTGCCAGTAGACCAGATATTATGTTTTCAACATGTTTATGTGCCAGATATCAGTCTAATCCAAAGGAATCTCATATGCTTGCTGTTAAAGCGCATACTGAAGTACCTTAAAGGTGTCCCCAGTCTAGGTCTTTGGTACCCCAAAGGCTCAGGCATGGATCTAATGGGTTATTTAGATTCAGATCATGCAGGTTGTAAGATAGACAGGAAATCCACTATTGGTGGATGTCATTTCCTTGGTGGCAAACTGGTCAGCTGGACCAGTAAGAAGCAAACTTCAGTTTCATTGTCCACTGCTGAAGCTGAATACGTATCTGCAGCCAGTTGTTGTGCTCAGATACTCTGGATGAAGAACCAGTTGCTTGATTATGGTATTAAGTATTCAAAGACTCCAATCTTTTGTGATAATACCAGTGCCATTGCTATCTCAAACAATCCAGTCATGCACTCCAAAACCAAGCACATTGATCTAAGGTATCACTTCATTCGTGATAATATTGTGAAAGGAAACATTGAAACTCCATTTTATCCCCACTGACAAACAACTCGCTGACATTTTTACGAAACCACTGGATGTCAAAAAATTTGAATATCTTGTTGGTGAGTTGGGAATGTTAAACCCTTAAATCTGGAACCTTAGTATTGAACGCCATTGTGTACTACTAAGGATCTTTGATTTAAAGATTCATAAATTTATTTCTGGATCAACATTCCAGGGGGAAGACTTTGAAAGATATATTTTTCTTAAAAATGTTTAAAGTTCAAAGGGAATTTATTAATTTATTTTCTTACTGGACAAAATTTTCTTACTGGACGAATTGTCCAGAAAATATTACTGGTGCTTTGTAAATGTGTCCCTCTCACTGGTAACTAGATAAGTTGAAGTGCGTGTTTGAGTTGACTTATGTCTCCTTGTAAATGTGTCCCTCTCATTTGTCTATATCAGTTGACGTGCATGTTTGAGGTTACCAGTCTTTCAAAATGGTTTTCACTGGTACTTTACTGGAGTGTCCCTCCAGTGTACCATCAGTACATGCTTAACTGGACTAATCCACCAGTGATACTGGAGTGTCTAGTCAACCTCCAGATGCACTGAAATATGTCATAATATTTTCAAAATACTTGATCATTGTATGTGCCACGTAAGCAAACCTTTTCAAAGATATTTATCTCACAATCCTACGTGGCATGTAAACTTTTTCAACGCAATGATGGTCTTTTTACTTTGGGAAAACCAAAAGTACAAGTTGTTACTGTTTTGTGGGCTGTAAACCGTCATGCATTTATGTGTGATGTGATGTAATTAATGCGGATCTCAGAACACGATCAAAAATTTTATTTGATAATTTCAAATTAACCGTTTGAGTTCCACATTCTCTCTCCTATATATATATACCCACTTTCACTTTCAATTGCATTTACTTCGAACATATTTACTCCCAAATCTTTCAAATTCCTTCATTTATTTCTTCATTTTTCCAATCATATTTATCTCTCATATTTACTCCATTCCATTAAATTCATTCATCAAATCTTCATCATAACCTTAAAATATTCAATTTCATTTTCATCTATTCTCATAATGGCACCTAGACAGTCAAGAACTCTTAGAAATCTGCTTGCAAATGAATTTGTTCCTTCGGATAATGTTGTTAGGGCACCTCACATCAATCTTGAGGCAAGTGCCATAAGGATAAATATGAATAACTGGATGGCAAGACTTTCGTTGTCCAGTGTTCATGATGCCCAATCGATCATTGGGAGATTAAATTCTTTCTTTCTTTCTTGCCCATTGTATGGTGCATTGACATTAAATCCTGGTAGGATGTACCACGAGTATTTGTGTGAATTCTGGTACACGGCTCAATATGACGATGAAACTTCATCGATCAAATATACTCTAAAGGGAGGTACCAGAACCCTTGGTTTCACAGTTAGTCTTCTCAGGTCTGTTCTCCAGTTAAACTATCTTGAACAGAATGAGTTGCCAATAGAGATTCCCACTGGTATCAACACAAGGGAAGTATGCAGGTTAATGGGGCATACAGATATACTGGATGAGCATGGGCAGCTATCCAGAAAGGGGACTATTTATATGAGTAAGTTGACAGATTCGTGGAGATATTTCTTCACGCATATCGTTGAGTGTCTAGGAGGCAGCTCTGGAGGGTTAGACCAGATCAATCAAACCCACCTCCAGATTGCCTATTGCTTGTGGTTTGGGCTTAGGGTGGACTTTGCCCAAATTCTTTTTGACGACCTGGTTGAGCGCCTAAGAGTGAAAGGAAGAAAGCCATTCATTCCTTATATTCGATTCCTTTCACTGATGTTCAAGAATGCACTTGGCGACCAGTATGATATGGATACCACTCACTTTTCAGTGAGTGAGTATATGAGGGACCTAGTCAATCTTAGGTCTTCAGTGGATGAGGTGAATATTCCTCAGTCCAGGCTTTCCTTCCAGAGGGAAGCAGTTGAAATGGGTCCAGATAGGGTTCAAGATGTTGAAGGACCATCTGGTGATGATGTACAGATAATAGAGGCTGTACAACCCATAAGGCAAGTGGCTCCAGAAAGTTCAAGTCAAGCAAGTGTTGATCTTTCCAGACGTCCCAGATCACATAGGCGTCTGATGAGAGGTGGAGTCCAGGTAAATCCATCAACCCATCCTGGTGATACAATTAATATTGATGGATCTCCTATCTTTGAAGAAAATATTGAATCTCTTGTACAAACTGAACAGAGAGTGGACACTGAAGTCCAGGCTGTTGTACAAGAAGATATTGCCCAAGTTATTGAAGAGGTTGTTGAAGTTGTTCAGACTGAAGAACAAGCTTCTGGTGAGCAAGAGGCTCCACTGGACTTAAATGTGGAAGCTGGTGAACATGATTGTTGCTGGTCGTTTTGGGATGAGGTTGACTCTCCTATGTCTGGAGGTCAGAATTTGGATGTGAATATGGACTTTCTGGGTGAAGAAAATGTACAAGTTGAAAGTTCACCAGAAATGCCACCACCCCCACCAGAAACAAACTTACCACCACCAGAACCAGAAATGCCTCCACCACCACCAGAATCGAACATGCCACCACCTCACCACCTTCAATTCCACAAACAACTTCATACTTCAATCCACCAACAATCCAATCTCAACCACCAGTCAATCTAACCGAACAAAGTGTGCCAGACTCAAATGTTGAATCTGAAGAGGTCTGGGCACAAGTACCAGTAATGACCAGATTGACTTCTCATCTGGAACAACCCTGGTCTCTCCACTTCTTCTTCAACCGAGGTCCAAGGCCTTCTTAGTAAGGTGGCGGACCTGGAGAGATCACTTCAGTCATCTTCCCAGGTTATTTCTGATTTCAAGTCCTTATTGTCAAACAACTTAGCATCAGAAATGAACCTCTTCGCTGGGAATGAGAAGTAGTGTTCGAGAAGTTAGATGAGCTGGTACTGGCCACCAATCGAAATTCTGAAAACTTTAAAGTGGCAGTCCAAGGTTTGGAGTCCAGACTGGTGAATTCTGTTCAGACTGCAGTGGATAGTAAGGTTGTTCAACCACTGGCAGGTCTAAAAGATGAAGTTGAGAAGTTGATTACAAGGGTAAGCTCTCTGGAGAGTAGGCCCACACTGGACCAGAATGCAGTTGTTAGTACTCTGAGTGATGCATGTACAAGGAAGTTCAGAAACAATATGTTAAAAGAATTGTGTGAAGAAGTTTCTGAAACTGTCCTACGTAGCATTCATGATGGGGTGTTACCTCAAATATAAAAGTAGGATGAGAAGTTGCCTAAGGACTTGCCTAAAGAAATTGAAAATTTGAAGAAGGAAGTCCTGGAACTCAAAAAGAATGTGACTGATGCTAATCCAGTTACTGGAAGAACTTTTTCAGTAGACAGGCAAATGATGGAAGATTTGTGGAATGATCTAAAGTCAAGGACTGGAGATCATTCCAAGGGGGAAAAATTGTCAGTTCCATCAACTGGTGAACAAGAAGGGTTAATAATGAAGAAGAAAGAGGTTGTAAGGGCAGTCGCTACTGAAAGCGTGGTTCAAAGAAAACAAGTGACTGGTACTGATGCCAGTGCACGTTTAGCCCAGAGAACTTTGGAAGTGGCTGCTGGTACTGAAGCCAGTGAGCCCCAGTTCGAAAGCTTCCCAGATATTCCTACCACACTGAAGGCGGTTAAAGGAAAAGAAAAGGTTGTATCTGGTGAAGAGGAAGAACAAATTGAAGATGTTGATAATGAGACTTCAAGGAAGTTACAACAACAGTGCATTATGATCGAAATCTTCAAGAAAAACCAAAAAGATGAACTGCTGGCCCATCTTAGGGATATGGCAACAATGGGTACTCTGGACTCCTATAACGCTGGCAGGTTAGGCGTAAATATTGAAGTATTTAAAAGGATGAAGGAGGATCCCAGAGTTCATCAGTGTCTTGATGCACTGAATGATGTCCATATACGCTCGTTCTATGCTGAAGAAGAACAGGTATATGACTCATTGATATATGGTGTTACAATTCCAGAGTTGATCAGACAAAGAAAGGAGGAGCTGGTAAGCCTCCAGAAAAAGATAAGAAGAAATGCTGGTGCTCTGGAGTTGGAATACAGGAAAAGGATGACTGGTCTACCAAAGCTTACTGCCAAGCAAGTGAAAGCAATAAAAGATGGTGATCTAAGCACCTTTATTCCTCTGGATACTACTCTGAGAATAAATAGACAAGAACACCAGTCCACTGAAGGACAACAGAGTGGTGTATCCA
>CM067168.1:26036169-26075508 GCA_034093135.1 Erigeron breviscapus
GTGTGGATTGCGTGACTACGCTGTGTGTTTCAAAAAGTCCAACCTACAGTACTAAACCAGAAATTAGGTCCCTAATTTGTATCCCTAATCACGAAATTGAGCAGCCACAAACTCTCTCAAAACCTTATTCACACATCTAGGGTTTTTCGGCAAGGATTCGTTGTCCGTTTCTAGCCATAAATCGTTCCTTTCATCAAGATCAGATATAAGGTAGTAATTCTTCTCTATTAAGATTGTTTTCCAGGTATCAATTATGTAGTAAGTCATGGTAGATGTGTGATGGTCGAAATTGCTTACAAAACTAAGGGTTTACTAGATCTGAAATTTAGTAATATTGCAAAAATCATATCTCTTTCAATTAAAAGAGTTAGGAGATGAATCTTATATTTTTGAAAATTCTATGTGTCCTCTTGAATCGATATGAATAAAGTTTCTGGTGATTTTGCTCATAGATAGGCGAAACGTGTTGATTTCCAAAAGTTGTCGAATTTCGGACGATTTCTGCAGGCCTATCTTGTAAACGTCATAAATCATTCATTATAAAACTTCAAGAGTCAAACTTTATATTTCTGGAAAGGTCTTTGAATTCCCTACATTTCATAAGAACTAAGTTTTGACTCATTTGGTCGTCTTGAGGTCGAAAAGTCGCCTGCAAGTGAAGGGTGCGAGTCTGGAAGCTTGAACTCGACGAGACCACCCCTAGGCTCGGCGAGATCAGCCGGCAGGAAGGTTTTAAGCGAGTTTAAGTGTCTAGTTGACTTATATATCCATCCAATTGTGTTAGGACCAGTTCACCTGGTAAACTGGCCAGTCTCCAGTTGCACCTGGAGACCCAGTGAACTGTCCAGTCTCCAGTTGTATCTGGAGACCTTAATGATTTGTCGAGAAATATATTGAAGTCCAGTTGCACCGTACAGTTAACGCAACTGAAGACTTCCTCCAGTTGAGAACTGACCAGTTGAAGAATCATTCCAGTTGAATTCGAAGACAACAAATGGAAGATAGAGAATGGCAATGGCAGCGAAGCCCAGTTGGCATTCTAGTCAGTTACAAACTGGAGACCATCAGTGGAAAGCCCTTACAAAGCTTTACACTGATTACGAGGAATTGATTTGTATACTTTATGTACCTTTACCCGGATAATAAGCCTTATCTTATTATTTAAGTATTAAAAGGTACATAAAGGTGGTTGTGAAGTGCTTTATACACGACTTTACACTGCTTTAAGGAATTAAATGATATTCCTTAAATGCTCCCAACCACATTTGTACGGCCAAAGTTAACATCCCAATGTTAACTTTGCCTATAAATACAAGTCATTGCACAACCAAGAATATTACTTCTTCGAATAAACTTCGATAGAATTCACACTTTGCAAACCTGCAATATTCTTGTGATGATGTGACCAATTTATACCCATCGCCCACATCGTTATTGGCCTTTTTATTATATGTTTTTACTCGATTTTGTTGGCATTTGGCGCGTTTATGGGTTTTGTTAGTGGTTTCAGGTTCTAAACAGGTGACGTGTCCGTTTGGTGCAATTTCGAGTAATTTCGCGGCCATGAAGTTGATTGGAGAGTTCGAGAGGTGAAAAGTGATGGAAATTATGCAAGTCTTCATATGTTGATGAGTGGCATTCGGACCAGTATTGTTGGACTGCGACGCAGTGGGAAAGTGGTGCCTCCACTGTGCCGCAGTCACCTACATGGAGGGTGCATCGAGACCAGTGAGTATACACTGCGACGCAGTGGTGGTGAACTGACCCACTGCGCCGCAGTCAGCCAGTGGAACAAGGGAGAGTTTGTCCAGTGACTTAGCACTGCGACGCAGTGGGTGTGATCATGGCCCACTGCGCCGCAGTGAGCCTTTACCAGCGAGCACTTTTGGCCAGTACATTTGCACTGCGACGCAGTAGGGGATTACTCGCCCACTGCGCCGCAGTGAAGGTACGTATCTGAAGAGTTTTGGGCAGCTTTTGCACCAAAAAGAGGGGAGGTATAAATAGAAAAGAAAACCTAATTTCCAAGGTATCAAAATATCTTTCTAGGAGCTGCACTTCAAGAAAACTTTCAAGGATCAATTCAAGATTTGATCGTCTTTCGATCCATAAGATTCACGTGCACCCATCTAGATCGTATCTACTTACTGTCTTGCAATTTCCATTTCTCAAACAATTGGTACTTTATGTTCTTTCTTGATTCTTATTGTAATTTCAATTTAGTCATGAGTGGCTAATTCTTCTATTGTCCACCTTGATGAAACTAGACGAATAACATGATTGCTTTATATTTTAATTCAAAGAGTTGATTTCAATTATCGTTGTGTCGTGATCTTGATGATTTAATTCCTTTATTTGTATTAATTTGATATTGGTGGCATGTGTGTTCTTCGTTAGTGGTGCTAGTCGAATGCATATGTGATTTTCTAACGGTCGCTTGTCTATGAGCGATTATCACTAGTTCATGGTATGATAGTGAATGTCATTTTAATAAAAGGAATAATTTTGTCAACGTGTTTTGTAACGGTTGGTGGTACCACGTTATTTTCACATAGGCGCAATTGGTAATTTGATAGTCAAACGAACTAAGTGTTGGTAAGGTTGTCTAGGCTTTGGTGGTACCGGCTTGGGTAATTAAACTAGCAATTTAGGTGTTTGGGTGTTTTGTGAGCGGTTGGTGGTACCACGCGAGCATTTCCTCCTTTCACGATTATCTTGTCAACTCTTAATGAATTTGGTCTAATTGAATGCAATCATGTTTGAAGTCTAGCGGAGTCAAGGTGGATGATCTTTACCATTATTGTTTGAGTTTACCTTTACTTTTATGCATTTTATCTTTTAAAAGTTATAGTCAAGAGTGATTTGAAGCAACACCCTTTTTCCAAACCATTTTACTAAACAATTGATTCAAACCAATCCCCGTGAACGAACCTGGACTTACTTTTAACTATATTGCATACGATCGGGTCCACTGCCCGATAGTGTGTAGTAGTGAGTTTTTAGGTATTTTCTAGTTTATAAATTTTAAACTCGATTTAGCACATCAAGTTTTTGGCGCCGCTGCCGGGGATTGTGCGCTGTTTTAGTTGTTAATTTAGTGGTTTGATCCTTCCTCACGCGTGAGGAAGTTATTTGCTTTAATAGTTTAGCTTTTCTTTTTATCACAGGTGCAGTTGACGTGTTTGGTTAGTTGTGTTTTGCAGGTCTACTTCTAGTTGATGAACTTGCGGTCTTCGGGTTTACCTCTTAATCCTTTGAGAACACCAACAAGACGTAGGTTTAACTTCACAACACCTACACCATTCTCACCTATTGCTAGACCCACTCCTGATTCGGACGAGGAAGGGTTCTATTTAGACGAGTTTTTCAATTTAGAAGTTAAGTTAGAAGAAAATGGCAGATGAAAAGGGACCCAAATGATATACGGTATGGTGAAAGGGTCCGTACTATTCCTGCAAACCGGGGTAGTCCTATAAGACCTCCGGCCATTGCTCATGATTTCAACCTAAAAGGTAATCATCTTAAGAGCATTGAGGAGCAACAATTTGATGGAAAAAGGAAGTGGGATCCTTATCAACACCTAGAGAGGTTTGAAAAGTTGGCTCGGTTATACCAATACGGGCAAAACCAAATGAATGCCGTTAAACTCGAGACATTTCCAATGTCCATTACCGGCGATGCTCTTGATTGGTTCAATGACCTTCCGAAAATTGCATTACAACTTGGGACCAACTTAAGCAAGCTTTTATTGGTGAGTTCTACTCACTTAGAACTCAAAGGAAGTTGGAAAATTTGATAAGGTCGTTTGCCCAAGATGAAGATGAAGATGTGGTTGATGCATGGATCCGATTCAAGGAGATGTTGAGGAATTGCCCGGGTCATAACATGACTAAAGAACAATATGTTGAGCTCTTCTTTGATGGCCTCGATAAGAAGTCTAAGAGGGAGTTAGGATATGCTTTTGGGGGTGGTTTTAACAAGATCACACCAAATGAGGGTTTTGAAATCTTGGAGTCCATGGCAAAGGATAATGCAAATATGGATGATGATAGATTTTTGAAGAATGAGAGAAGACTAAAGAAAGGTACTAGCCAAGGTAGGGTTGCAAAGGTTGAAGCTAGTCATGATTCTGGGATGATTGGAGAGATTAGAGCGCTATCTGAGCGCATGGAAAAGGGATTTGCTATGCAAGAGAGTCGGTTTGGGGCCATTGAAAGGGATGTAAGGTTGTTGCCGATGGATGTGACCATTGTGGTAATATGCATTATTCGGAAGATTGTCCAAGTCGGGGACCCGAAGATGTTAGTTACATCCAGAATCAACAACAAGGGAGCTACCAACGCAATACCGGTTTCCAGAACCGCCCTTCAGGTAATCCCTCTTATAACTATTCTTTTCCTGCTAATAACTCTCGTTTTTTAGGAAATCGATGGCAAAGGGATAACTTTCAAAGTCAACCTCAACAACAAACTCAACAAGGACAAGGATCTGGATCTTCTTCCTCTAATGCCGATCCAAATGCTGAGTTGAGGGAGATGATGAAACAATTGGTTAGTAATCAGGCCGAAACCAACAATAGCATTAAGATGATTCGGGATGATACTAAGGCGTTGAATGAGAGGTTGGATAGGATTGATGGCAAGGTTGAGATAAATATGAAGAATCAATGTGTGAACTTCAAGGATCTTGAGAGTAGGATGGCTGCCCTTTCTAGGCCTCCAGGTACTTTACCTAGCAATACTCAACAGAATCCTAAGCCTCAGTTTAGCATGGGACCAAATCAGGGACAAAATTCGGGGCAGAAGTACACTCCACCTCAAGCTCGTAATGAGGAAGCCAAGGCCATCACAACTCGTACAGGTAAATCTTATGACCCTCCTTCTATGCCTAATGTGGTTGTTTCAGATGTTCAGGATTCAGAAGCTATTGATGATGAGATTGATGAGGAGATTGAGATGGAGGAGAACCCGACCGTGAAGACTCCGGTCACTCCACCAAATCCGGTTGTGGAACCCGAGGTTAAAGCTTATAAACCAAAAGTTCCATTTCCACAACGGTTCAGAAAGGCTAAGCTAAAGGAACAATATAACAAGTTTGTTCAAATGATTTCTAATGTTCATATTAATGTTCCTTTAGTTGATTTGATACAGGGGATGCCTCATTATGCCAAGTTCATTAAGGAACTTGTGACGGATAAAGGAAAGATGGAAGAGGCAAAAGCTACTTTTCTAAATGTCGAGTGTTCTGCTATCTTGCAGAACCGCATTCCTCCTAAGCTTGAAGACCCAGGGAGTTTTCTAATCACTTGCTCTATTAGAACCATAATTTGTAAGGCTTTAGCTGATTTAGGAGCTAGTGTTAATTTAATGCCTTATTCGGTTTGGAGTAAGTTGGCTCTAGGAATCCTTCGCCCGACTCGCATGAGTATTAGGCTTGCCGACCACTCATTTCAGTATCCCATGGGGATTGCTGAAAATATTCGAGTCAAAGTGGGTCATATTGTCTTTCTAGTTGACTTTGTTATCTTAGAGATGGAGGAGGATACCCAGGTACCCCTTATTCTTGGACGTCCATTCCTAAATACCGCGGATGCCGTTATCCGTGTGAAGGATAAGGAGATTTCTTTGGGAGTGGGTACTGATAGGATTGTCTTTAATGTAGAAAGGTCTATTAAGCATACTTATTCTAATGATGAGTCATGTTTCAGGATTGATGTAATAGATGATGCTTTGGACCAAGAATTTCAGGAGTTGATGGAGACAGATATGGGAGATGAGGAGATTGCTTATCTAGGAGCTGGAGAAATTTCTGATGATGCTTTGTTTGCTGAGGTTATGGCACTTAGCTTGGATGAGACACCTCCAGTGGATGAGAGCTTTGAGAGAGTTGTTGCTGATGGAAGCTCAATGGTACCTAATTCAGTTGATGTACCACCTACAGATTTGGAGCTTAAGCCGTTGCCTGCCCATTTGGAGTATGCTTACTTGGCAGGTAAATCTTCTTTACCAGTGGTTATCTCGTCCTCACTCTCGAGTGACGAGAAAGGACTTCTTCTGACTGTGCTTAGAGCCCATAAGCGGGCTTTTGCTTGGAAGACTACCGACATTCCAGGTATTAGTCCTAACTTTTGTCAACATAAGATTGATTTTGTCGATGATGTGAAGCCCGTTGTCCAGCGACAAAGGCGGCTAAATCCCAATATGAAAGAAGTGGTTAAGAAGGAAGTGATTAAGTTGTTAGATGCAGGGATTATTTTCCCTATTGCTGATAGTCCTTGGGTCAGCCCTGTTCATTGCGTGCCCAAAAAGGGGGGTATGACGGTTATAGAGAATGAGAATAGGGAACTTTTGGCTACTAGGACTGTTACGGGGTGGCGGGTTTGTATTGACTACCGTAAGCTTAATGATGCCACCCGAAAAGATCACTTTCCATTGCCTTTCATTGATCAGATGTTAGAGAGATTAGCAGGTAATGAGTACTTTTGTTTCCTTGATGGGTTTTCCGGGTACTTTCAATACCCATTGATCCAAAGGATCAAGAGAAGACCACTTTTACGTGCCCCTTTGGCACTTTTGCTTATCGGCGAATGCCGTTTGGTCTATGTAATGCCCCGGGCACCTTTCAAAGGTGCATGATAGCTATATTCCAGGACATGCTTGAAACCTTCATGGAGGTTTTCATGGATGATTTCTCGGTTTTTGGGGACTCATTTCGTACTTGCTTGCATAACTTAGATAAGATGTTGGAAAGGTGTGAAAGAGCACAACTTGTTTTAAATTGGGAAAAGTGTCACTTCATGGTGACCGAGGGTATTGTGCTAGGTCACAAAGTGTCTAAGGCCGGGATAGAGGTTGATAGGGCTAAGATTGATGTTATAGCCAAATTACCCCCGCCTTCCAATGTGAAAGGGGTAAGGAGTTTTCTTGGACATGCCGGTTTTTATCGCCGTTTCATTAAAGATTTTTCTAAGATTA
The DNA here is from genome assembly GCA_034093135.1 of Erigeron breviscapus. Lineage (NCBI taxonomy): Eukaryota > Viridiplantae > Streptophyta > Magnoliopsida > Asterales > Asteraceae > Erigeron > Erigeron breviscapus. Next base: position 26,043,144 of record CM067168.1, read on the forward strand.
CTCGTCCTATGACCCACTTGTTGGAGAAGGACATTCCTTTTGTATTTGATGATGCTTGTGTAAGTGCTTTTCAGGTTCTTAAGGAGAAGTTGACCAATTCACCTATCATGGTCGGGCCGGATTGGGAATTGCCCTTTGAATTGATGTGTGATGCTAGTGATTTTGCTGTGGGAGCCGTACTTGGGCAAAGGGTTGATAAGCATTTCAAGCCTATTTACTTTGCTAGTAAAACATTGAACCCCGCCCAGCAAAATTACACCACAACTGAGAAAGAGTTGCTTGCTGTGGTTTTTGCTTTTGATAAATTTAGATCATATCTTGTTTTAAGTAAGACCATTGTTTTTACGGACCATTCAGCCCTTAAGTACTTGTTCTCGAAACAAGATGCTAAACCCAGGCTTATCCGATGGATCTTGTTGTTACAAGAATTTGATATTGAGATCAAGGATAAGAAAGGGGCTGAAAATTTGGCTGCCGACCATTTGAGTCGATTGGAAGATCCTCACCGGGAGGAACTTCGTGATGGGGAGATCAATGATCACTTCCCCGATGAGTCTTTAATGTTTATTTCTACTTCTAATGATGCTCCTTGGTTTGCAGATATTGCTAACTATTTGGTTGCAGGTGAGATACCAAATGACTTCACGCATCAACAGAAGAAGAAGCTCATTCGGATGCCAAATACTATTTTTGGGATAGCCCATACTTATTTCGTGTTTGTGCAGATGGGATGGTGAGAAGATGTGTAGCTGGAGCTGAGACTAGGGAGATTCTGGATGCTTGTCACTATGGTCCAACTGGAGGTCATTACGGTCCTTCAGTTACCGGTAAGAAAGTGTTTGATGCAGGTTTCTATTGGCCTACAATTTTTAAGGAAGCTCAAACTTTGGTAGAGACTTGTGACATCTGTCAGAGACAAGGAAGCATTACCAAGCGAGACGAGATGCCTCAACAGAGCATTCAGGTATGTGAGGTTTTCGATATTTGGGGCATAGACTTCATGGGACCATTCCCACCATCTAATAAGTTTCAGTATATTTTAGTTGCTGTTGACTACGTGTCTAAGTGGGCCGAAGCCAAGGCTTTGCCCACGAATGATGCTCGGGTAGTCATTGATTTTCTGAAACAGTTGTTTTGTCGCTTTGGTTGTCCTAGAGCTCTGATTAGTGACCGAGGTACACATTTTGCAAATCATCAATTGGCTAAGGTTCTAAAAGATATGGAGTTTGTCATTACTTCTCTACTTCCTATCATCCACAGACCAGTGGTCAAGTGGAAAACACCAATAGGGCCTTGAAAAGGATTTTGGAAAAAACGGTCGGGGATAACCCCAAGATTTGGTCTAAGAAGCTTGATGATGCCTTGTGGGCGTTTAGGACCGCCTTTAAGACACCGATTGGCACCACGCCATACCGGTTGCTCTATGGTAAAACTTGTCATTTACCCATTGAGATAGAGCATAAGGCTTATTGGGCGTTAAGGAATTTGAACTTGGACATGATGGAAGCCGGTGACCTTAGGTTGTTGCAACTTCATGAGCTCGATGAGCTTAGGTTGGGAGCATATGAAAATTCTAGGCTTTATAAGGAAAAGACCAAAGTTTACCATGACAAAAGGATCCGTAGGAAGGAGTTTAAAGTAGGAACTAAGGTTTTGTTATTTCTGTCTAAGTTTAAGATCAAGCAGCCTAAGCTTACTTCTAGGTGGATAGGACCTTTTGTAATCAAGCATGTTTATCCATCCGGTTATGTTGAATTGTTTAAGAGGGATGGAAATGGGTCTTTCATTGTTAATGGTCATAGATTGAAGTTGTATTTTGAAGAAGAACAAGTGGACGGGATAATCGAGGAGATCCCCATTTTTGAACCCGAAACTTAAAAGCTGGTCGAGTCTAGCTAACGACTCGTAAATAAATTAAGCGCTTCTCGGGAGGCAACCCGTGCTATTTTTGTTGCATTTTATTTTCATTTTATTAGTTAGTTTGATTTTGTTTTGTCAAGAAATGTGCAGGTGCGATTTTGAGAACAAGCGGTTGGAGGTAAGTATGTTTTCAAAAATTTTTCTAAGGAAAACAATGGAGGGTGTGACCAGTGACTTGCACTGCGACGCAGTGGGGGCAATTGCCCACTGCGTCGCAGCCCTTCTGTACTGGCCCTGGGAGAAAAATTGGTCCACTGCGACGCAGTGGGGGAGACCGTTTTCCACTGCGCCGCAGTGGTACCTTTGACCGGTCAACCAGATCTAGATGTATTATTGCCAGTCATGTGGTGGTAGTTGTCTTTTACCAATCAATTTGTATCCTTCTTTTCTCTCATACCTTCATACCAATCTAAGTACCTCAAGAACTGCCTTTTGCTCTCAAACTCCCTCAATAATTCACCACTCGTGCATTTTTCTTACTCTTTTATCTTAGATTATCAATCTTTCTTCAGTATCATGGGTAAAGAGGTATGATTTCTTGACTTTTCTTTTTATTTTCTTTAAATTTTTGATTTTTGATTTTTAGTCTATTAATTTTCAAATTAATTCATGGGTAGTGTTAGTTATGGGCTATGGATACCAATGTGATGCTTAATTTTTAGATTCTAACACTTGTTCATCCGAATTTGAGATAAACTTAATCTAGGTTTTTGAAAAATTTTGGGGCTTTTGATGGACAAGTGTGGGGGAGATTATTATTAGCCTAGTTGTTGTTACATTGTTGAAATCTAGTGGTTGTATGGTTTGAATACCCCCTTTTTGCTGAATGTTGTGATGAACACCCAAGCTTGCCCAGTAACCTTGCCACTGCGCCGCAGTGGTGGTGTATGTGTGCCACTGCGCCGCAGTGGTTTTCCTTCTGGCCTACACGTGGTTTTATGTCTCACTGCGACGCAGTGAGGACCATCCAGTCCTACTGCGCCGCAGTGGGAACTTTCTGTCCACAACTTGTTTTGAATATTATTGAGCGCTCAGTTTGCATTTCGTATGTCTAATGTTTGTTTGTTTGATTTAATGGTTGTGATTGCAGTCCGCAGCTCAGAGAAGGCAGATGGAAGTTGGTCAAGGAAGCGGGACTGGTTCCAAAAGGGCTAGGCAAGAGCCGGAAGTGCCCGATTTGAAGTTTGGAGAGCGGGATATGGATGAAGCACACGCTTGGTTAGCGTTCGATGGGGCTAGGCAACCCCATAAGAACAACTTTTTGAATAATCTCTTTGCTCTACACCGACAGGTAGTTTGCCCTCCTAAATATCTTGATCCAATTTTTGCCAGAAATTATGGGGTTCAGGAGGATATCCGTCGGTGGTTCCGTATTGAGGTCCAAATTGGTGGTCAGATGGTTAGTAGTGACATGTGGCATAACATTTTCAATAATCGGGAACCAGTTTTCCGTGAGCTTTGTCTGGAGTTTTATTCTACTTTGAAGTTGACCAAGGAGCTCAATAAAATCAAGGATATTTTTGAAGAGCGGGTTGTAACTTTCTTTTGCGGGGGACATCCTAGGCGGCTATCTGTCCCTGAATTCGGCTTTTTATTGTGGTATGTATTCGAGAGAGCAATTAGATAGCCAAGATTTTAGGGCTTTATTGAGAAAGGGGTTGTTTGTAAAGCAGGATTTGGGGGATGGGGAGTCGATTCCCCAGTATTGGACTAGAATTTCGGGGGGACACAATTGGCCTTCTTGTGGCTATGTTAGTGTGTCTAAGATTAGCAGTGTGAAGCTGAGGTTGTTGCATAGGATGCTTGTAACGTTTCTGGTACAAAGGTCCACCCATTGGGACAAGGCGTACCAGCTAGATTTATGGCTGATTAAGTTGTTTTCTGAGGGGGCACCGAGGAGGTTTGCTTTGGCCCCGATGGTTGTTCTGGATAGGATGGTGAATCACTCAGATTCAAAGTTGGTGCTCGGGCATTTTATCACCCGTCTTTACAAGAGGATGGGCGTTTTTGATTCTGATATATGTCAAGAGGGACTGTCTTTGCCGGTTCAACTGGAGCATTTAACTGAGAAGGAGTTGATAATCGCCAAGATAGTGAAGAAGCCGAAGAAGAATGAGCAGGCTAGGTTGATGGATGATACGGGTGTTATCGCTGCACCGCCTCCAGAGGTGGAGGATTCTGATGATGAGGAGATGGGGGATGCTCCTCAGGAGCCTCAGAGGAGGCGGGGCCGTCCTAGTATTGACTTGACTGATTTAGGGTCCCAGCTGCAGCAGATTATGGATGGGCAGCAGGCTAGCCGCCAGGCTTTTGATGATTATCAGCGGCGTATGGATCAGGATATGACCTGGATGGGATCGCAGCAGGCCCACACCAACTACACACTTGATTATTATCAGCCGATGTGGGATGCTCAGTACCATGGCCAGCAGTTCGTTCCACCTACTCCTATTCCTGAATTTTCACCGCCGCCTATTCATGTCCCGACATATCGTCAGGGAGGAGGTTCTTTCTTCCCACATGATCTAGGTGGATCTCCTCGTGGCCCTGTGCAGTTTGGTTCTTTTGGAGGTAGGTCTTCTGTTGATGCAGGTACTAGTGCAGATTGGAGACCATGGACTAGTGGACCGTCTGGTGGAGATGCTGGTGGTTCTGGGGGATTCGTTGGTGGATCATCTTCCTTTCAACCTGGTTTTGTTGCAGGATCTGGATCGGGCTTTGGTGGTGGACCTTCTGGAGGAGATGTTGGCGCCTCTAGTTCCGGTCAAGAGGGGGAGCGTACTTGGGTCACTGATCTGTTTGATACATCCGGTCTCCCCTATGGCTATCATGGCCAGTTTCAGTGACCGTGGGATGGGACTCATATGTGCTGGGTTATGATTTGGTATGTTGTATATTTATTTTTGTTTGGTATCCACCCTACGGGGTGATGAAACATTTTTACTCTTTTCTTTTCTTTTGTTTCTTTAATTTTCTGCATGAGACTTTAGATTAGTTTAATTTTTGTATGGATATTTGGTTGTGCTTGCAATTTAAGGCTGGACAGGTCTATCCGTTTGATGGCAATACCTAGTGGAACCCAAGTGTGGGGGAGGACCCGTTGGTTTGTTTGATTGTGTGATCGTGTTAGTAGCTCACTATGATGTCATGTGCATATGCTGGCAGTAAGTGCAGCGCAACATTTTTGATTGACTTTTTTTTGCGGGGGACAAGCTAGGCGGCTATCTGTCCCTGAATTCGGCTTTTACTGTGGTATGTATTCGAGAGAGGAACTCGATCGTCAAGATTTTAGGGCTTTATTGAGAAAGGGTTTGTTTGTAAAGCAGGATTTGGGGGATGGGGAGTCGATTCCCCAGTATTGGACTAGAATTTCGGGGGGACACAATTGGCCTTCTTGTGGCTATGTAAGTGTGTCAAAGATTAGTAGTGTGAAGCTGCGGTTGCTGCATAGGATGATTGTACGTTTCTGGTACAAAGGTCCACCCATTGGGACAAGGCGTACCAGCTTGATTTATGGCTGATTAAGTTGTTTTCTGAGGGGGCACCGAGGAGGTTTGCTTTGGCCCCTATGGTTGTTTTAGATAGGATGGTGAATCACTCGGATTCAAAGTTGGTGCTCGGGCAGTTTATCACCCGTCTTTACAAGAGGATGGGCGTTTTTGATTCTGATATATGTCAAGAGGGACTGTCTTTGCCGGTTCAACTGGAGCATTTAACGGAGAAGGAGTTGATAATCGCCAAGATTGTTAAGAAGCCGAAGAAGAATGAGCAGGCTAGGTTGATGGAAGATACGGGTGTTATCGCTGCACCGCCTCCAGAGGTGGAGGATTCTGATGATGAGGAGATGGGGGATGCTCCTCAGGAGCCTCAGAGGAGGCGGGGCCGTCCTAGTATTGACTTGACTGATTTAGGGTCCCAGCTGCAGCAGATTATGGATGGGCAGCAGGCTAGCCGCCAGGCTTTTGATGATTATCAGCGGCGTATGGATCAGGATATGACTTGGATGGGATCGCAGCAGGCCCGCACCAACTATACCCTAGATTATTATCAGCCTATGTGGGATGCTCAGTACCATGGCCAGCAGTTCGTTCCACCTACTCCTATTCCTGAGTTTTCACCGCCGCCTATTCATGTCCCGACATATCGTCAGGGAGGAGGTTCTTTCTTCCCACATGATCTAGGTGGATCTCCTCGTGGCCCTGTGCAGTTTGGTTCTTTTGGAGGTAGGTCTTCTGTTGATGCAGGTACTAGTGCAGATTGGAGACCATGGACTAGTGGACCGTCTGGTGGAGATGCTGGTGGTTCTGGGGGATTCGTTGGTGGATCATCTTCTTTCAACCTGGTTTTGTTGCAGGATCTGGATCGGGCTTTGGTGGTGGACCTTCTGGAGGAGATGTTGGCGCCTCTAGTTCCGGTCAAGAGGGGGAGCGTACTTGGGTCACTGATCTGTTTGATACATCCGGTCTCCCCTATGGCTATCATGGCCAGTTTCAGTGACCGTGGATGGGACTCATATGTGCTGGTTATGCTTGATGACTTTGTACATTTATTTTTGTTTGGTATCCACCCTACGGGGTGATGAAACATTTGTACTCTTTTCTTTTCTTTTGTTTCTTTAATTTTCTGCATGAGACTGTAGATTAGTTTAATTTTTGTATGGATATTTGGTTGTGCTTGCTATTTGAGGTTGGACAGGTCTATCCGTTTGATGGCAATACCTAGTGGAACCCAAGTGTGGGGGGAGGACCAGTTGGATTTGTTTGATTGTGTGATCGTGTTAGTAGCTCACTATGATGTCATGTGCATATGCTGGCAGTAAGTTCAGCGCTATATTTTTGATTGGCATCTTTATTGACATTGTTCACACACAGTCCTTATTTCCGGTATGTGCTCTGATTTTTCTATGTTGCTTACCCCTATTTACCTTTGTTTGACCGAATATGGACATTGAGGGCATTGTCCATCTTAATGTGGGGGGGGTGGCAAATAGGTTTAGCTACCGGGTTTATCTCTTTTGTTGTTTTGCCATTGAGATTTTAGCCGTTCTTGTGGATGTGTCCCTCTCGTAGGCTTTTGGGTTTATATCCGAGAGTAAGGGTTCTATCTTGAACTCTGAACTATGATGTGCATGTTTGAGAATTGGTTGCTTTCAATTTGGCGGGATGATAGAAGGTGATATGGTTTTGAACTTGTGTTGAGCTTGTCCTTGTGGTAAATTGCTTTTGTCACTTAATTCATAATATTTAATGAGCAATTTTACTACAAAAAAATTGTCCTTGGTAAAATTTTAATCGGCGAAATGTGTTCTGAACGGTTATTGGGCTTATCCTTGTGGATTGATAACATTACTTGCATACTCAAATTTCCCAAACACCTAAAGTTGTGAGATTCATTGTTCATATATAGATGTGCTAGGTGTTTTCGGTTTTGGTTTGATTGCCTTGTGATTTGTCCCTCTCTTAGGCTCTTGGATTTATTCGGGAGTAAGGGTTCCATTTCGAACTCTGCACTAAGATGTGCGAATTTGAGGTTAATTTATTCCATTTCCGGGTTCTTTTGTTTGATTTGAGTGTGCCGGTGATGTGTTGAGCTAGAACTTGGCCTTGTGATCGTGACGAAACCGCAGTGAGATCACTTTTGTGATAAAAGTACATCGGATGACGAATTGGCATATAGGTTTGACCCATACTTTTCTTTCTTTCTTTCTTTTCATTTTTCCTTTTGTATATTCATACCCTTACTATACTTACATATACTTCATTCCGTTCTTTTACCACCTTTCTTATACATCCCTTTAACTTAGCCTTTTCTATTGAATTTATACACTCATTTATGTAAACTTTACCTTATCATACCTTACTATACCGATAGTCTAATCTGGAGGGCCATTGATTGTCATTGGTTTGTATGGACGGTTTGGGAGAGCTTAAATGTGTTGGATTGTTCAAAGGAAATAAGTGTGTTAGACATTGTTCATCATTGTAAGAGGGTGCCTACTAGTAGAGTAAAAGTGGTTCAAAAAAAAAAAAAAAAAAAAAAAAAAAAAAAAGAAAAAAAAAAGAACTTGGGCTACTAGTGGGTACTTCTCATTTTCATATGTCTAGAGTTTTGTTGTATCGTTAAGAATGGAGAGGTTGGTTGATTTGAAGTTGTTTGAAGTTGATACACCACAATGGTGTCGAGTTTGCTTGGTATTTTTGAGGTGTCTTGGCGGATGAGCAATTTATGGGTTCATGGTTTGTTGGCAATCAATGGTACGGGTTTTGATTAGACTATTTTGTTCATATTTCATACACACCTTATACTTTTGATTGTTTCCTTTCATTTCTAACCTACAATCCCCTACTCATTGTAAATATCCGTTACATATACCTTAGCCTAACTATACAACCAACTTATATGCCATATTTTGATGATGCACTTGGTGCTTACGCCATGTCGGTGGAGCTATGATCCTTGTTCAAGCCTATGGTAAGATATGCATCACGACTGCGCTATGAGTGATTCTTGATATATTCAACCCCAAAAGTAAGTTTGTTGGAGTAGAATGATATTGATAGGTTCATTTGTTTCACTTGTGCATAGTCGTGTTATTGAGGCTTGTGGATTGTTCAGATATTGTCAAACATTTCGGGTTTTCATTTAAGATTAAAACTGCTTCACCCAACTTCTTTGTCATTGACATACTTGGTGTTGCTTCTTTTTGATACTCGTAATTGTTTATTTAGCTTCTTTGCCAAGGATTACTTTTTCTTTGAATGTTGGATTTGCTTGAGGACAAGCAATGCTCAAGTGTGGGGGGATTTGATGTGACCAATTTATACCCATCGCCCACATCGTTATTGGCCTTTTTATTATATGTTTGTACTCGATTTTGTTGGCATTTGGCGCGTTTATGGGTTTTGTTAGTGGTTTCAGGTTCTAAACAGGTGACGTGTCCGTTTGGTGCAATTTCGAGTAATTTTGAGGCCATGAAGTTGATTGGAGAGTTCGAGAGGTGAAAAGAGATAGAAATTTGCAAGTCTTCATATGTTGATGAGTGGCTTCGGACCATATTGTACCTGCGACGCAGTACAGGATACGGGATGTACACCGGTGCACCGAGATACAACGGTAACTATTTTAGTTACTACACACCGGTAGGAGATGAAGCAGGAGGTAGGGCTACAACATGGACGCCTAATATTATTCCAGGTGGTGATGCATTTTCTGAGGATCATGATACTCACGAAGGTGGTGGTAGGCCTTCGATCTTTCCTTTGGATGATTAGCTTTTTTTAAAGTTTGTTGATGATTGTTGATGATTTGGAGATTGTGATGGCGATTCCGGCACCGTGGGCATTGAGTCATCAAGTGTGGTAGTGTTATCCCATTTTCAGAACTTTATTTTCTTATGTTTCTTTTGATTTGGTTTGTAATGCGCCTCTGTTAGCGTTTAAACAATTGTTTCACTTTGATGTTTATTTGAATTAATAATTCAGTAGCAAGTATTGCTACTGACTAATGTTTGATTTTTGGAAGGAGTATTTTGTTTAGTTGATGAATTTTTGAGAGGTAGCAATCCGTGTGCATATGCTGGCAGTAAGTTCAGCGACCATTCATTTTAGGCGATTCTACCAAGTATAAGAACATACACATGCACCGGCAAGTTTTCATGTTCTTTTCTTTCATTTTTGTTTTTCCTATATCCATTTTTAGTTGATTTAATGTACAACAAGGGTGTTGCACAACTCAAGTGTGGGGGGTGGAATAGGTAAAACCAAAAATGCAAGTTTTCTACTAAATTATTCATGCAAATTTTAATTTTTTGGAGAAATAAGCTTTGTTATAGACAAAAGATGAGGATAATTAAGCAACATTAACTTCGGTAAGATGAATTGTTAGTTAGAGCTTTGAGTTTAACCATAGATTTGTGGCTGTTCATTTGACCAAGTGGATTATAGTTTAAGCTGAAATGGCATGTAATATAGTTTCTTATAGCACATTTTAACCGGACTTAAATATATACTTAGCAATTAGAACTATCTAGTCTATTGGTAATGGTATATAATTGAACCTTAATGTTTTAAGTGCTTGTGTAAGATCTATATTAGACGTATGGTTTATCCTTAAATCTTGCACTATTGATTGTTGAATAGCTAGTATACTAGGTAAGTGTATGAGTCGTCTGGGATCTCTGATTAAGTCAATGCATGAAATAATGTAAAAATCTTAAAGAAAGACGATCAGTAGATTAATAAATGAGTTCTTTGAGCTATTAAACGAGTAAAAATTATACACATCAAGTTATGTCGCTCTGCGCGTGGGGAACCACCGACCTGTCACCGCTGTCTTGATGTAAGGTATAAACTCTAACTATTAGTTGAGTTATGTCGCTCTGCGAGTGGGGAACCACCGACCTGTCACCGTCTGTCTCAACTATTAAAGATGATAATATCGTATAACTGCTTTGGTGTCTAGTTAGGAAGCATGATGGTAGTGCGAGAGTATGTCTATATAGTGATTCACAAGTACAACCAATAATAAGATAACGTGCCTTGCTAGTAGCTAGTGGAACTAATTGCTATACAAACCTTTATTAAGTGCTTAACTTGTTGCGTAAAAGAGTAAGACTGAGCTGTAAGACACTTGGGATTATAGAACGGTTTTAGAGGTATTAACACGAGTATAAGGTTGGCTTTTAGATCTGATTGACTAAGTATCTTTACCTCGTAGGTTATAGCTTTCTGATTTTGTCTAAAGCATTTCTCTTAAACGTTTTGCATGACTATACTTTAAATGGTTTGAAAGTAGAAAAACGTTTCATTGTCCAGATTATTAAATGATTTGTCTTGAGTATTTGCTTGAGGACAAGAAAGGCTCAAGTGTGGGGGAATTTGATGTGTCCATAATTATACATATTTCCACATCGTTAATAAGCCGTTTTTATGAGTTAATTATGAGTTAAATGCACGAATATTCGATACTTTCATAGTGTTTGTGTGATTTCAGGTTCCAGGAGTGCAAAATGGTTAGAAATGGCTTTTAAACGACTTCTGGATGCATATAGAAGGTTCGAGGATGAGTTCGTGTGAAGACGAGATGGAAAATACAAGTTTAGTGATTTCTGAAGACATATGTGGCGCATGGAAGCTACATGCGGCGCACAAAAAGAGAGATTTCGAGGCAGTAGCTCTGGACATCATTTCATGCGGCGCATGGGAGAAGCATGCGGCGCATATCGGGCACCCAAAATTCAGAAAACTCAATCCATGCGGCGCATGGAATTGCCATGCGGCGCATAGATTAGGTCGGCAGAATTGGAACTTTCCTAAACCCTATAAATAGAAGACCAAAACCCTACCATTGGAGATCTTATCACTTATTTACGAAATTAGGGTTATTTTAGGGGGTTTTGCAGCAGCTTTCACGTCCTCAAAGGCTAAGGAGTTGTTCGTGAGATCCAAGACTTTCGATTACGTTTTCTTTGCTTTCTAGTTAGATCAAACACATTGGTACCACTATGTTTCTCTTTTCAATTACTCTTTGTGTTCTATTTTTGACTATGAGTAGCTAAATACTTCATCATCTACTGAGATGAAGTGATATTATTGAATGATGGTTGCATGATTTATATTATTCAAGACGATTTGATTTAACGTTATGTCGTGATCTTAGCTTATTAATTCTTTATCATTTATCTTCTGATTTCAGATAGATCTTGCTTAATCTCAGTGGTAACTAGGGTTGGGTAAGAGATATTTTGATTGCTTAGGTATAAGTAATTGCTTCTATGACGGGTACGGTAGAAGGGAATTAATCGGTAATAAGAATTAACGAGTTAACGGTTGGGTACAATTAATAGGCATAATTGTTATCTTAATAATCAAAACAATTATTTAATTGTGAAGTTATAAGAGGCGTCTTAGGGTACCGGTCTTGAGTAATCGATCTAGTTGATTAAGAGGATTAAATAAAGTAACGAACTTGACGGGTACGGAGTGAGTCTTTGTTTGGTTCTCGATTATAAGTCATCATAATTGAATTGGTCTTTAAATTAAAGTGCAACCTGAATTTGATGTATCATGGAGTCGAAGTAGATGACCTTTTAATCTTATTTTTCTCGATAAATCTTTTCATGTTTATTTAGTTTTCATTTTTAATTTAATTTTCAAATCAACTGACTAGGGTCATAAAACCTAAAAGCTTTTTGAACTACTTAAAACTCGCTTATTTCTTATACATTCCCTGTGGATTCGACCTGGACTTACCCTTTAAACTATCAAACGAACGGGTACACTGCCTGGAGTGTGTAGTAATCAGTTAATAGGTATTTCTTGTTTATAAATTTTAAAACTAGATTTTCACACATCAGTCTTTAACTAGTTGTAAAAGACGTGAACCAATACCTTCCTCGGGAACCTTCCAATCACTCGCCTTCACACCAGTGATCTCTACATCATCATCCTCCTCGATTACAACAGGAGGGGATCCTCCAGAAGAACCAATCACCCTAGAAGGAGATGATTCAAGCCCTTCAACATGGCTCACACTCGGCATAACAGAGGGCATGGGTTGGGGTCTGACAACAGCCTCACCAGAAGATTGCGCGACATCTTGACCACCTTTCTTCACAAAGTCCATAAAACTCATGTCTAAAAAAAAAAAAAAACCAAAGGTAGCAAAAGTCAAAACAAGAAGAAGTATACGCAGCTAAAGCACATACAGGATCACCATACTCTCTTCACAGCTGGCAAGGTATTCTGTAATCTAGCTTGAAAAACACTTCAGGGATTGGCTAATACAACAGACGATCTGCGCTAAATTTCTAAACAAAGGATCGATCTTCCTCAGAAGGATAGGATCACAACTTTTTCCCATCTCAGTGCACGTTTTGGTATATTATGTTCGTTGCTATATGAATTCTGTTAGGGCCAAAATACGACCCCAATGGATTTGAGAGGTCGTAAATATGATGTAGAATATGACCTGCACAGAGATGCGAAGTCGTAAGTGCATGAAAGCCCACGGATTGAAGAAGCCCAACCCGTATTGTTATAGGGTTTTGTGTCATGTCATTATAAATACATGTAAAGGTCCTTAGGTTAGAGATGTCGACGAAAGATTAGACGCTTAGGTCGTCCCGGGATCATGAGGTGCTACCTCATGATTTCGTTTATCATGTTGTAACATATTGTATCATCTCAATTCTGTATAATCATGTGTGTATTTTACTGCCTCATTATCAATGAATACTTGTGGATTCCGCACACTTTTATTCATATAGATCTCGTAACTATTGATCCTGCTAGGAACTTACATGTGGTATCAGAGAAATGGCTTTATTTTTGAGATCTGATCATGTGAAACTATATCAGATTGTGTTTTCCTCCTTACACGCTTTATAGTGTTAAAGCCTTGTAACGATGAAAACAAGATCTGATTAGTTTTGCATGTTGAGGCAGACCCAGATTCGTGGCTTTTCAGGTTGGGGACGAATTAGGGTTTCTGGAAAAGAAGAGCTGCTGTCGTTCGAATAAGATGCTGATTAGGAAGATTTGCGACCTGGTAGAATTACGACCTCGCAATTAGTATTCTGAATTGTGACCTCGTAATTAGTCATCTAGTTTACGACCTCGCAATTGGTTTCTTGAATTGCGACTCGTAAAGAACAAGTAAGTGCGACCTCGCAATTGCTCAGAAATTGCGACCTCGCATGTACAAGCAGCAACAGTTCTAGTCCACACACAGAAGAGGAGTTCTTATGCGTTTCAAGTTGTTTAATCAGAAGACTTTAATAACAGAGTTGAAAAAGGTTATCTGAAGAAACATAGGGTAAGTTCCCGAGAGATGACTCTTATGTTGTTGTTGTTAAAAAAAAAAGTTCCTATTGCACGAGAGACAGAGTCAGAATAGAATCTAGTTTCCAAGAGGACTCAACTACGTTCTTATGGAACAGTGAATAAACGAGTAGGGTAGTTAAGCGATAGTGTTGTGATCAAAAGCTAAAAGAAAGTTTGGTTAATTAACTGAATATGAGTTTAAGGAAAAGAACACAGAGTTGTTAATTTCAATAAACAGATATTAATAAATTTATTATCTTAGAAAGAAGATTTTCATAAGAATGAACACAGAGTTGTTCATAGTTTTGAATTTGATCTTTGAAAAGAATTTTGGTTGAATCAAAAAGGTTTGGAACAGAGATTCCAAATTATTTTGACTGTATATGTGCAAGGGATGAAAGTGCTTAACAGTGGATTATTAGACCTAAAGTAACTTAGGTAAATAATAGATTGTCAAGTATATTCATTTTATCTTGCTACTTACATTCATTTCTTCAGATTGTATGTTTGTACTTTGAGAAGATATGATTATATTTGTTGAGATGTGCAGGATAGCAGACAAATGTTTAATTTTGTAGGTTGTCAAGCAAGATCTCAGCACAAAGGCAAGAAAGACGAATACACAGGGTTGTATAGGTCAGTTTGTGTATAACAAAGATAAATACTAGTATGATGAGGCAATCATAAGAGTATTTATAATTGTTATCTGTTTTTACCTAGATATATACTAGTATGATTAGGATATCATAGGAGTATTTATAATTGGTATTTAAAGCGTGGGAGGAGGAAGACCTATCTGATTATAAGTATCCAAGCTATGTGATCTCGTGATAAAGGCTTAGGATATTTCAGATTTTAGGTTATCCTTATGATTGTGAGACCGAGATCTCTGATGCAAAAGTATAAGTAATTAGGTTTTAGTTAGATGTCTTTACAGTGTTAAAGCCAAGTAACTTAAGAAACAAAATTATATATATGTTTGCATGTTAGATAATTGGAAGACCTTAGATTAGGTTATCCATAGATATCCGTAGAATGATAAGACTGAGATCTTAAGATTCTTGATAAGTTTAATTAGAATGATAAGACAGAGTTCTTAAGTTTCTAGATTTTGATAAGATTGACGGATAAACAATGAGTTTATAGGTCAATGATTGTAAAACCTTAAGATTTTGATTATAAGGTTTAGATTTTGAACAATAAGACAGGGCTCTTAAGGTTCGATTTTTGAGGTTTTGTAGTTCGAGACTAAGATAATGTCATATGGATTTTTATGACTTATGATAGTAAAGAATAACAAAATTTGGAGAAGAAAATGAAAAATGTAGTTCTAGATTAAGTCATTGCTATATAGATGAAATAATGAAGAATAACATTTTTATTATTTTTGTCTCTTTATATGTATTTTTGAGCTTGGTTGTGCAGATGTTAGCACAAAGAAGCTATATATCATGTTTCTTCTGATTATGAGGCAAAGAAACATTTTTGGAGACAAAGAATTGCTTTTGAAATAGGTTCCATGTTCCTGAAGTTTGTGATTCAAGTTTCAAAGTTTCTGGTTTTCATGGAAGTCAACTTGTAAGTCCCAACTCGTTAGATGATACTACTGAAGACACCTCTATGTCGATGGTGGAGTTACTTTGCAATATATGCACTGAACTGGAGACGACCAGTTGCAGTGTGTATATACCAAGTTCTAGATAGATTACTAATATAAATGACAATAAGTAAAGAACAATGCAATAATACAAATAACTTGTAAGATAACTTGATGAGACAATATGTAGTTTTCAATGTGTAATTTATTTATTGATATTAAACAAATTACAAGGTTGATGCGGAACCAAGATAATCCACGAATGTAAATATCCTAACAACCTATGAAATACAATTGATCTATACTCGGAATTTCTCAATACAATCGAAACACTTAAAGTTGTGAAATGTTCCTTTTATCGATTGAGAGAAGATTGCACAAGTTCACCAAGAATATTGCAGGTTTGCAAAGTGAATTCTATCGAAGAGTATTCGAAGAAGTTCGAAGTGTATTTTCACTTGAATATTCTTGTTGTGCAATGACTTGTATTTATAGGCAAAGTTAACATTGGGATGTTAACTTTGGCCGTACAAATGTGGTTGGGAGCATTTAAGGAATAGCAATTAATTCCTTAAAAGGCAGTGTAAAGTCGCATGTTAAAGTGACTTTACATAACCACCTTTATGTACCTTTTATTACTTAAATAATAAGATAAGGCTTATTATCCGGGTAAAGGTACATAAAGCATATAAGTCAATTCCTCATAATCAGTGTAAAGCTTTGTAAGGTCTTTCCACTGATGGTCTCCAGTTTGTAACTGACTAGAATGTCAACTGGGCTTCGCTGCCATTGCCATTCTCTATCTTCCATTTGTTGTCTTCGACTTCAACTGGAATGCTTCTTCAACTTGGTCAGTTCTCAACTGGAGGAAGTCTTCAGTTGCGTTAACTGTACGGTGCAACTGGACTTCAATATATTTCTCGACAAATCATTAAGGTCTCCAGATGCAACTGGAGACTGGACAGTTCCACTGGGTCTCCAGATGCAACTGGAGACTGACCAGTTTACCAGGTGAACTGGTCCTAACAAATTCCCCCTATTTGTCTAGAAATATAGTCTAAGTCTTTTTCTAGTTCTTGTATCTATACAAGTGTGAACTATAGAGACTTGTTCGATTTAAATCTATCTAAGTTTTCAAGGCATTTTTATAGATCAATAAATGCCTTAGGTTTTTCTTTTTAGTTTGTTAGATTTTAATCTATTATCTACCTTGTTTTAAAAAAATTTTAATTTTTTTTTTTTTTTTTTTTTTTTTTTTTTTTTTTTTTTTTTTTTTTTTTTTTTTTTTGTTAGATTTTAATCTATTATCTACCTTGTGGTTACAAACTGGTAACTTCATTTATACAAGGAAATGGAATTTACATACAAGTTACAGAATGTAAATACAAATTACAAGTAGATAACTGAAGAAAGAACTTAATGAGATGGCCCTTCGCCAGTTCTTCTTCTCTTGGCAACTGAAGAGATAGGCTGAGTATCTTCAGGATCAATATTCAACTTTTGCTCAAGATTTTCTTTATGTTGAATTTCCCCCCTTAGAAAGTTTACCCATGCTTTCTCAAACCTATTCTTTTGTGCCTTCGCATCTAGCACATTCACCATCTCAACCCATTCGCTGAACCCATATTGCATAGCACCAGGATCGTCAGTTCTAACCAGTGGCCCACCAGTATACTTAACTTCGATTTGAAAAACTTTGGTGCCTGGCTTGATTGTAACATTGACACTATTGATAGTACCACTATGTCTTCTGGTTGACATGATCTTGGAGTAGTAGCTTCTAGCTTCAGATTCATTTGTTATTTTTATACTCCTCAGCACCAGCAGCCAGTACAGCGGACTTAATGTCTTCATTGGATACCTCGCCAGTTGGTTCAACGAATGTGCTAAGGTCAGCATCTCTTGCATCTCTTGTCAGTGGTCTTCTTGGTTGTGGAATCCTTCTTCTTGGTGGATTCAATACATTCTTCACAACCTTCTTAACATTTGCAATACGTTTAAGAATCCCACTGGCCCTAATCTCTTTAGCCTTCTCCACTGAAATGTTTAAGCTTCTGGCATCGAATTCAGCTTCATCCTCTTGATAGTATCTGTCCAGTTCAACATCCAGCATTTCATTCAACTGGTCAACTATCCTAGGATCATTCTTAATCCTAACATACTCCTCCTTAGTGATTGTAACACCCCAACCACGGCGGAATGATGAGATGTACAGAAAGTCGAGTATTCAAACAAAGGATAATAGATAGCATTCACCATAGCTTTAGTTGATAAAAAATTTTACAATGCACAAGCATGTGAACCAATTCCCAAGTACAATACGTCTACTATACTTGGATATTGAGTCCACGAAACAAATAACAAATACATGAGATGGTATACTACAATGATCAGAGCGGATTCCATTGCCCGTCACAAGGTTTGATCTTTGACTCCAAAGTGCAATGCAAACAATCATGATGCATATAATTCCTCAAAGCTTATGCTAATTCCTGAAAAGCATGAAGAAAAAAGTGTCAACTACGAAAACGTAGTTGGTGAGTGCATAGGTTTACAAGTAAATCTCGTTACATATCCATTTCAAAATAGTTGAGAAATCCATGGTGAATTATAAAGTTTTCATTTGTCACATTTATCGTGAGAGAAAAATATATCAATCGATTGATCATTTATCATACCAAAACCATTTGGTCATCAATACTTCAATATTGCCAATTCAACAACTTTCAAGATTCCATATAAGGTCCAATTCCCAAACCGTATGTTCAATCCATAATATCCAACCATAAATAATATCAATGCCACTTGGTCAATGGTAAGACTACCATGACGTAATTCGATGAGATTGTTCTTGAGCC
Organism: Erigeron breviscapus; assembly: GCA_034093135.1. Lineage (NCBI taxonomy): Eukaryota > Viridiplantae > Streptophyta > Magnoliopsida > Asterales > Asteraceae > Erigeron > Erigeron breviscapus. The sequence goes on from CM067168.1 coordinate 26,061,341, forward strand.
ACTACTAAGACCGGTTATGTCCCAATAATTAATATATATGTCCCAAATGATAAGATAATGATAAGCACATGCTGTCAATCACGTGCATAAAGATAACCAAGGGTCGTGCCATGGAGACGCCCATACATATATAGTAGTTAGAGCACCGCGAGGCCAGACTGGCGATGAAGGTGGCCACAAAGGCAAACCAAACATCCCACCGTTACCTATAATAGTGGATGAGGGGACAAGTCCTAGTTGCGCAACCCTCTAACTACAGGCCTCAAATGAGTTAATAGTAGTGTACAGGGGACACCGTTTGACAGTACTCAAGCTCATCATATAACATATAACACGTTGAACATACAATATAATTCCCATATCATTATCATTATTTCAAATAATCATTTCATAAGAGAAAGTTCATTTTAATTAATCATGCTTTTCACCCCGCAAGTAAAACATATAAAAGAGTTTGAAAGGGGGCTATGACTCACCTTGATATGCCGCATACTATATTCACTTATCCAAAATGGGTACTTCCCATCTATAGCTTCCTTGATCATATATTCCATCATGGTCCTCAGTCATACTCAAAGCCAAGACTATCCCTACGAGATGACTAATATACGTAAGTTCCTATCTTAAGCCATCACTTAGAAATGCCACTTTTATTATGTTGTTATCAATTATGGGATCCAAGTGTATTTCTAATATTCGCATCTTTTTGGTTGTAAGGATTGGTGGTGTAAAAGGTTACTTTCATTATACACGTAGTTATAAGTTGTTAGAATTTCGGTAACGTGGCTTCATTTGTGGTTTCGTTTGGCATCTTAGGTTATCATATGAGAATGCCATATTAAGTTATATTATCCTTATTCATCATTTGATGTGTAACCGATTTTAGCACGAATTAGCATTTGTGATATCAATTTATAGTTTGGTTAACGTGATTACTTATGTCCATTCCACTTAATTATCTTTTGTGTTACTTTGATTTCGCTAATCTTTTAAACTCACATAATTCTTGATATGTCTTATGATTATCCAGGTTTATGAAATTCGTTTAGGTGTTATGGGCCATCACCAATTGGGCCTAAGTGTTATGGGCTTTTAAGTGACTTGGGATTAATTTAGTTGTTGGGCTTAACCTTATTTGGGTTATGTGCTTAGTGGGTTATATTGGTTATTGGGCTATATGGTTTATTGGGCCAAATGGGTTATTGGGCCACCTGGGCCCACTGAGTTATATTTCATTTGGGTTCATTATTTGGGCCAAGTTAGCCCATTATGGCCTTAGTGTATTCTTTAGCCCATTTACATACTTTGATAGTTTCCTTCAAATTTTCTGTTTTTATACATCAGATTTATGAGATGTTGGCTACCAATTCGGGGTTAAATCTAATTATTTAGAACTTGGTGATTTTTATACAGTGAAACCTATATGTGTCCACTTATTTTGTAATTTTTGTCTTAATTTATAAAGAATGTTTACTATCTCTAAATATTTTTATAAGTGAAAGTGGTCAAAACAGCACTGTTTTGCATACTCGAAAGTTTTATAAAGTTCTTTGGGTTTTGCTCTTAATAAAAATTCCATGATTTTATTTTAAGTTTAGGACACATTGGACTTACTTTCCACCAAGTATGGCCTCCTGGAACCTTTTGGTTTAGGAGATAAAAATTGTTAAAATTTATAAAATATTCATACAAAATTACAGTTTTGACCAGTTTCAGTAGAAAAATCATATCTTTCGTTTCGTTCAGTATTTTTAAGTGATTCAAGTTGGTACTAAACCCTGACTCATTTATCTACAACTTTTGTTTTGACATAAACTACTGAATCGTCCAAAATAAGTGTGTTTTATCCATATGAAATCCGAAGTCAGATTCTGACCAGAATCTGACCAACCTAAAAATCAACCAATGCATTAGATTGCTTAACATTTACACTATCTCACATGCTCTCATCTTTATATTTTATTCCTTTAACTTCCTTTAACACCAATTCATCATTATATCAGTTCTCTTTTGAATTTATCCAAGATTATATGATTTTCATTAAGATCTTTAAATATTCTAGTGCTACTTTTACATGCATGCAATCATCTAGCCATTTCATGAACAAATCTCTTAACAAAACTTTATCCATCTTTAATCCATCAACATGAAAACATATTTTTATGAAAAATCTCAGAAATATGTTCATCAAAATATATAAAAAATATAATCATCTTTCAAAGAAAATCACTTTAAAAGCTACTAATCTATAACAACACTTTTGGGTCTTAAACTTGTTGAATCCTTGGATCTTTCTCATAGATTTCGACATGCATATGCATGAGGAGAAAGATCCTATCAACTTGCCTTCATCAAGTGTATATTATAAAGAAAACAAGAAGAAAACATAAACTTTTGATAAAACCTTTGAATATAAACAAGAACAAGATTAAATCTAGTAAAAAGATGAAGATTTATACCCTCTTGAACTTGGTTTTGAAGATGATTTTGGGCAGATTTTTCGTGACCTATTAAGCTCCAAATAAACCTTATTCCAAGCCTTAAACAACCCAATCATCCTTGCTTGAATCAACCCTTGTATACCTTATTATTATTGTTAATTAAACTTGAGTTTTGATTTGGTTTCTCCTTGTGTTTGGCCGAAAATGAGAAAAAGAAAAGGAGAAAGAGGGAGTTCTTGGATGAGAGAAAAGGTGTGTGTGAAAAAATGTGTAAGATGTGTGTGAGGGGGGGGGGGGGGGGGGAGACGGCCAAGGCTATAAGTTAGGGTTTCTCCCCCCTTTTTTTTATTTTTTATTTTTATTTTAAAGGTGTATAAGTGTGTATGTATGTATAGGTTAAGTGTATATATGTGTTGTAAGGTTAATTTGTATTGATTTGTGGTGTAACTTAATTTTGTTCTAGCATCTATATGTGTATGTGTCGTATATATATATATATATATATATGTACTTACATTTGCATTTTTAATTTGTTACATAAGCCTTTATTTATAAATTTGTATGTATTTTTGATACTTATATATACTTACCTATGCACTTATTAAGGTTTCAAGCACTTTCATGTACTTATGAGTTTATAAATACATGATTATATATTTGTGCTCAAATGTACTTCAATTAGCTTGGTGTTTGAATCGTTGGACATTTATAAGATTGTTGATTGTTACCTCAACTTGTGAGACTCACATTATTATTTATATAACTTAACTTCTCGAAATAAAGTTTTTGGTTTGTTGACCTTTCGTCAAGTTCAATTAGAACTAGTTTATAGCTTGAGATTGTGTTGAATGATTATAGTTATTGTTCATGGCATTTCTAAGATAACTATCGTATACGGGCATTACATTGAACTAGACGGCAAGTATCACTATGCCTTAAATGGCTAGAAGATCAATTCTCTTAATAATCCTCTAGGGATAGATGTCTAGATAAGTCCAAGTAGATTGTCCTAGTCGGATTTTGAGGGTTGTTACATCATTACCCCCTTAACAGATACTTCGTCCTCGAAGTTCGCTCGTTCACATGGTAGCAAGAATGAATAGGTTGACGATAAGGATAGTTTCACGGAGGCGTATAAAATGTGAAAATTCAACTGGATTTCATCCTGACCTTTTTGGTTACTTACAAGCTTTTGAACTTCATAGTTGAGGGCATCTCGTGCTTGGTGCCCTAACATTTCTCGTGATTAGAAACTTCGATAACGGTAAAAGATTACGAATGTCGCTCACTTCTTGAGACGACTAGAGATTAATCGTATGTATTCTCACATAGAGCAATAGTAATAAATGAGTTGATGATTAGATTATCAATACGGAGGTGTAAAATGAACAAACGGTTCGTAACGTGAGTTACAATAAAATAGTAAGAGACGTTGGGATATCGATCGTTGGTGGCTATTCATTTCCATTGTTACTTTGCATACTTTCCTTTATCGTCTTCTACCCCAATTAAAGAATCGTTCCAATAGCTTCTCGCCCACTTCATCCTTCTTTGGTTTGACGTTGGACACGCTTGCCGCTTCTTGAAAATTTGTCGTCTTGTGACCAATCACTCGTTAAGGGATTACCCCTTTAACAAAAGTGATACTAACTGAGGTGCCGAGTTGCACTAAAATTGCAAAGGTACATTTCTGTAGTACCTCATTTTAGGGTTTTCTAGTGTCGTCTTTGTTATTTTATGGCGTGCAAGGAAATCATGAATTGGTTGATGATAGTTCCATCTTACTCCTCATACTCACCTTTTGTCTTTTCAACTTCGTCCTTATTTTCCCATAGTCACCTCTTTCATTATTCGCTAAGTCATATCGTTACCAATTTCTCTTGCTTTTGCCGATATTGGCTTTCAAATCGTTTTAAGGTACCTTTAATTACTCCTTTTTTACGCTAGAAGGACCAGTATCTATGACTCATCACCGACAAATCTATTTTAACATCGCACATATAACCTATTCGGTTTCTTTGCTATACCTACTCATTCCTCATGATAGGATTTACACAATCCTTATGTTCTTAAGTAATCATATCACCACCATTATTTCAAGGTAAACACTTCGATGTCCTTATTCGCATGAACTCTTCCTTTAGAATAATCCTTCTTAGGTCCTCCTGACCTCTACAAAACTTTCAATTACCTTGCTCTCCTGAGCCTCATATCCATTTTTAGCTTTCTAAGCTAAGCTTCTTTTCAAATACGATAACCTAATGTCCTTAGAAATTGTGATATAATATATTTAGGGGAAACATCGGTTACTTTATCCTTTTCTCAACCATTCGGTTTTCTCCATTTTCCTTTCGTTTTCTTATGGGTCACCATGCTCCTTACCATTTCGTCACTCTAATCCATCTCTAACTAGAGTAATCGTCGTCTTGAACAGCACACAAGCAGTCGCTAGTCCTTGCAGTTATCTCAAGGGTACTTATCAGATCATGGTGATACGGATCCTTTGATCCTAACTCATCACAGATGCGAATTATCCTTATCACCCTTCCGTTCAAACATTCCATAACTAGCTCTTCACGGAGTTTGTTAGTTGTTTGGAACTTAGTTCAGCGCCCAACTTCCTTAATCGTTGTCGTAGCATGTGCCTTGACTTCTAGCGTCGTATTTCTTATTTGTTTTCTCTACTAGCTTTAGCAATTCCATGTTGTTTTCTCCTTCACCCTGCTTGGGCGCACTACTCCATGGGTCGATGGTCCTTGACGATTAACCACGTGTTGCAAATTGTTTTTCACTCAGATTCATCTTGTTTTAGCTTACCTCCCTACGACCGTTGACCTTGAGGGGATACTTTTCACGACTCCCCGTGCTTCTAAACTTGGGTGTTGAGCGTATATCGCTTTCTCTTGGCTCAGTTGATATGTTCTACTACTAGCTTGTCTTTCGATAGAGGTTTTCCAATTGATATTCAGAGAATAACGTGTGGAGTTCCGTAAAGATGAACGCTCCCGGAACTACATCTTGTAGATGGCGTCAATGCCTTCACTTCATTTGTTTGAGTCAAATGACATTTCTTCACTTCATATTCTACTCCAAATCATCTTCAATGATGCTAGTGAATGGCTCTTCTTGAAAGATAAGGTAAGATCTTGCGCTTCATACTCCTTGTTCGAGAAGCTTCCTCGTTGCGATTACCCCCTTAACATTTTTCCTCTAGAAAAATGTGAGGGATCTCCTGCTCTTCACTTCATCTCGCCTTCCTTGACGATCTTCAACTCAGCAATTTCCTTATCCCTTCGTGTAACAAATCTCCATCTACACACTTGTTTCGAAAAAGAAAGGATAGCTCGGAATCCTTTTTGTTACTCTTTAATCATGAGGGTTACTCGACACATTCTTATTATCTTATTGTCTTTGGTTCTTCTTCTAATTACTTTCGTCTTCCAACATTGCTAGTGATCTCCCCCAAGTTCTAGGGAAGTCTTATATTTATCCAAAGGTGACCTTCATGTCACACGACCTTCCTTTCGTCGGCCGCTCAATTTTTCCTTCGGTCGATCAACATAGATAGGGAAGACCTTCAATTCTTTCTCCAAGTTAAAGCTTAGTATACTCTTCGCTTGTGCTTCCATGTACTTTGACTTACACACCACATATCTTCTCCGCCCTACTTTATGTACATGATCCAATAACATCTTCTATGCTATATAGTTATCCCAAGTATTTCACTTATGGACGGCCGATGTCTCACGTCTTTCGTATCCCTTGATGTCGCAGCAAGGGCAGGGTTCTAGTTACTCGATTTCGCCATTGCAGAGTGTTGCGTGAGTGAGTTGTACGTCGTTAGGGTACTAACCTTTGAAGAGAAATGGTGATGATCATTACTTTGAATAATCAAGAATATAGAGTTCGGTTTCGAATGAATGAAATAGGAAATATAAAAAAGGATCATTAGGGCTCGAATCAGACTCCTTGCGCGGTTTAAAGAAATCACTTTTATGTCTTTCGTTGCCCAATGGACTCCAACTTTTGATGACGTCAATATATGTCGCGCCGGCTTAGAATATAGATAGTTGTTTGCGTACACGCGTTAGAATAGAAATATCGCACCGAATTTCAGGGTTACCATTCTCATGACGTGTCGTCTATCGTCATATGGCTTTAATACCGCTCGTCTTTCATAAGTCTCCAACTTCATTCGATGTTTACATATGTTTCGCACCATTTCAGATCGAATACCAAGGTTATGCGTAGTTTCTAAAAGGATAGAGTCGCGTCATATCTTGGGTCTACAATTCTCAGAGTATATCGTCAACGTTCGTGAAAAGATGTTCCACCAATGATATCGCGTTGTCGTATGTCAATATTGAGTAGCGGTGTCATAAGAAATATGATGATGGAAAATTTTCAAAAGAGCACAAGCGAACGAATGACGGAGGGGTATTTAATGACAACTTTCATACTTAGGAAATTATCTAGTTTCATCATGAATTTCTCAGGGACAATCATTTGTTCTCAAGCGGTCAAATCTCAACGCGCAATATCTATATCAGTAGTAAGGACTAACCTCATTATCATCACATCTAGTAGGTACTAGTTCTCAATAGTCAAATCTTAGAGCATAATATACTATCTCAATAATAAGGCACAACTATATAATCATTAAATCGTTCATGCACTAGCCCTCAATTAGCTCAATCTTAGGGCGCAATAACTATCTCCATAGTAAGGCATGACTACATAATCATCGCAATATTCACGCGCTAGTTCAAATAGCTCAAACTTAGGGAGTAAAGGCTCTTATATCCATATCGTCCATGAAATTTCATATCAACTCGTCAGGCCTATATTTTTCTTTCTAAATCGATCATAAATAGTCAACGTCATTACTCAATAAATTGAACAAGTCATACCCCAAAATGATTTCGTGCCTTATAATAATCTCATTATTTTAAAGTGCATATGCAACTTAAAGTTCAACATCATGAATCATAAGGCTTTTACGCATGCATTCCTCACATAATTTCCACATTGCACATTCCAAACTTTCACATTTCACACTATAAGCTTTCACATTGCACATAACTTTCACATTGCACATATAACTTTCACATTGCACATTACAACTTTCACATTGCACACCATAAGCTTTCACATTGCAATCAAATCATGCCCAAATTCACATGTTATAGCATAGAGTAGCATGTATCAACGAATATCTTTCAATCGTATTCATTTCACTTCTAATGTGCAGAGGGGAATCCTACTAAACTAGCATAATCCTCAAGTAAAGCATGTCTCGAATCGTTATATATGCTTAGGTGAATGTCTAAATGCAACAAGTATGCTCATTAAAACGAGTTTAATAAAGATCTTTTTTTTTTTTTTTTAAAGGAATCCTTTTGAACATAAGTCCAAGTGGCCGTTTGAGTTTTACATGGTCCTCTCATAATTAAACGTAGATTCATGACTTTACGTTTAATTATGGTCCTACCATGTAAAGCTCAAACTAGTCCGCTCAACCTTATGCTCGACTCGACTATAAAATTCGTTTTGAAAAGAGGCTATAGTTTTGGAATTCCCGGAGGAACCCCAATGTTCTCTATAACCTTAGTCTCTGATACCATTTTCTGTAACACCCCAACCACGGCGGAATGATGAGATGTACAGAAAGTCGAGTATTCAAAACAAAGGATAATAGATAGCATTCACCATAGCTTTAGTTGATAAATAATTTTACAATGCACAAGCATGTGAACCAATTCCCAAGTACAATACGTCTACTATACTTGGATATTGAGTCCACGAAACAAATAACAAATACATGAGATGGTATACTACAATGATCAGGGCGGATTCCATTGCCCGTCACAAGGTTTTGATCTTTGACTCCAAAGTGCAATGCAAACAATCATGATGCATATAATCCTCAAAGCTTATGCTAATTCCTGAAAAGCATGAAGAACAAGTGTCAACTACGAAAACGTAGTTGGTGAGTGCATAGGTTTGCAAGTAAATCTCGTTACATATCCATTTCAAAATAGTTGAGAAATCCATGGTAAATTATAAAGTTTTCATTTGTCACATTTATCGTGAGAGAAAAATATATCAATCGATTAATCATTTATCATACCAAAACCATTTGGTCATCAATACTTCAATATTGCCAAATTCAACAACTTTCAGATTCCATATAAGGTCCAATACCCAAACCGTATGTTCAATCCATAATATCCAACCATAAATAATATCAATGCCACTTGGTCAATGGTAAGACTACCATGACATAATTCGATGAGATTGTTCTTGAGCCACTACTAAGACCGGTTATGTCCCAATAATAATGATAATATGTCCCAAAGATAAGATAATGATAAGCACATGCTGTCAATCACGTGCATAAAGATAACCAAGGGTCGTGCCATGGAGACGCCCATAAATATATAGTAGTTAGAGCACCGTGAGGCCAGACTGGCGATGAAGGTGGCCACCAAGGCAGACCAAACATCCCACCGTTACCTATAATAGTGGATGAGGGGACAAGTCCTAGTTGCGCAACCCTCTAATTACAGGCCTCAAATGAGTTAATAGTAGTGTACAGGGGACCACCGTTTGACAGTACTCAAGCTCATCATATAATATATAACACGTTGAACATACAATATAATTCCCATATCATTATCATTATTTCAAAGAATCATTTCATAGAGAAAGTCATTTTAATTAATCATGCTTTTCACCCCGCAAGTAAAACATATAAAAGAGTTTGAAAGGGGGCTATGACTCACCTTGATATGCCGCATATATATTCACTTATCCAAAATGGGTACTTCCCATCTATAGCTTCCTTGATCATATATTCCATCATGGTCCTCAACCACATTTCAAAGCCAAGACTATCCCTACGAGATGACTAATATACGTAAGTTCCTATCTTAAGCCATCACTTAGAAATGCCACTTTTATTATGTTGTTATCAATTATGGGATCCAAGTGTATTTCTAATATTCGCATCTTTTTGGTTGTAAGGATTGGTGGTGTAAAAGGTTTCTTTCATTATACACGTAGTTATAAGTTGTTAGAATTTCGGTAACGTGGCTTCCTTTGTGGTTTCGTTTGGCATCTTAGGTTTTCATATGAGAATGCCATATTAAGTTATATTATCCTTATTCATCATTTGATGTGTAACCGATTTTAGCACGAATTAGCATTTGTGATATAAATTTATAGTTTGGTTAACGTGATTACTTATGTCCATTCCACTTAATTATCTTTTGTGTTACTTTGATTTCGCTAATCTTTTAAACTCACATAATTCTTGATATGTCTTATGATTATCCAGGTTTATGAAATTCGTTTAGGTGTTATGGGCCATCACCAATTGGGCCTAAGTGTTATGGGCTTTTAAGTGACTTGGGATTAATTTAGTTGTTGGCTTAACCTTATTTGGGTTATGTGCTTAGTGGGTTATATTGGTTATTGGGCTATATGGTTATTGGGCCACCTGGGCCCACTGAGTTATATTTCATTTGGGTTCATTATTTGGGCCAAGTTAGCCCATTATGGCCTTAGTGTATTCTTTAGCCCATTTACATACTTTGATAGTTTTCTTCTTATTTTTCTGTTTTCATACATCAGATTTGTGAAATGTTGGCCACTAATTCGGGGTTAAATCTAATTATTTGGGACCTTCTGATTTTTATACAATGAACTATATATGTCCACTTATTTTGTAATTTTTGGCTTAATTTATAAAGAATGTTTACTACCTCTAAATATTTTTATAAGTGAAAGTGGTCAAAACAGCCACTGTTTGCATACTCGAAAGTTTTATAAAAGTTCTTTGGGTTTTGCTCTTAATAAAAATTCCATGATTTTATTTTAAGTTTAGGACACATTGGACTTACTTTCCACCAAGTATGGCCTCCTGGAACCTTTTGGTTTAGGAGATAAAAATTGTTAAAGTTTATAAAATATTCATACAAAATTACAGTTTTGACCAGTTTCAGTAGAAAAATCATATCTTTCGTTTCGTTCAGTATTTTTAAGTGATTCCAGTTGGTACTAAACCCTGACTCATTTATCTACAACTTTTGTTTTGACATAAACTACTGAATCGTCCAAAATAAGTGTGTTTTATCCATATGAAATCCGAAGTCAGATTCTGACCAGAATCTGACCAACCAAAAATCAACCAATGCATTAGATTGCTTAACATTTACACTATCTCACATGCTCTCATCTTTATATTTTATTTTTAACTTCCTTTAACACAAATTCATCATTATATCAGTTCTCTTTTGAATTTATCCAAGATTATATGATTTTCATTAAGATCTTTAAATATTCTAGTGCTACTTTTACATGCATGCAATCATCTAGCCATTTCATGAACAAATCTCTTAACAAATCTTTATCCATCTTTAATCCATCAACATGAAAACATATTTTTATGAAAAATCTCAGAAATATGTTCATCAAAATATATAAAAATATAATCATCTTTTAAGAGAAAATCACTTTAAAAGTATTAATCTATAACAACACTTTTGGGTCTTAAACTTGTTGAATCCTTGGATCTTTCTCATAGATTTCGACATGCATATGCATGAGGAGAAAGATCCTATCAACTTGCCTTCATCAAGTGTATATTACAAAGAAAACAAGAAGAAAACATAAACTTTTGATAAAACCTTTTGAATATAAACAAGAACAAGATTTAATCTAGTAAAAAGGATGAAGATTATACCCTCTTGAACTTGGTTTTGATGATGTTTTTCGGCAGATTTTTCGTGACCTTATGCTCCAAATAAACCCTTATTCCAAGCTTAAATAACCCTTAATCCTTCTTGAATCAACCCTTGTTTAATCCTTTGTAAACCTTATTATTATTGTTAATTAACTTGATTTGATTTGGTTTCTCCTTGTGTTTGGCCGAAAATGAGAAGAAGAAAAGGAGAAAGAGGAGTTCTTGGATGAGAGAAAATGTGTGTGTGAAAAAGTGTAATGTGTGTGAGGGGGGGGGGGGGGGGGGGGGACGGCCAAGGCTATAAGTTAGGGTTTCTCCCCCCTTTTTTTTATTTTTTATTTATTTTAAAGGTGTATAAGTGTGTATGTATGTATAGGTTAAGTGTATATATGTGTTGTAAGGTTAATTTGTATTGATTTGTGGTGTAACTTAATTATTTGTTATATGTGTATGTGTCATGTATATATATATATATATATGTACTTACATTGCATTTTTAATTTGTTACATAAGCCTTCATTTATAAATTTGTATGTATTTTGATACTTATATATACTTACATATACCTTTACTAAGGTTTCAAGCACTTTCATGTACTTATGAGTTTATAAATACTCTTTTGAGATGGTGATTATATATTTGTGCTCAAATGTACTTCAATTAGCTTGGTGTTTGAATCGTTGGACATTTATAAGATTGTTGATTGTTATCTCAACTTGTGAGACTCACATTATTATTTATATAACTTAACTTCTCGAAATAAAGTTTTTGGTTTGTTGACCTTCGTCAAGTTCAATTAGAACTAGTTTATAGCTTGAGATTGTGTTGAATGATTATAGTTATTGTTCATGGCATTTCTAAGGCAACTAGCTATCTTTGGGAATTCTACTGACTAGATGGCAAGTTATCACTATGCCTTAAATGGCTAGAAGATCAATTCTCTTAATAACCTCTAGGGATAGATACCTAGATAAGTCTAAGTAAATTCTCCTAGTCGGAAATTGAGGGTTGTTACATGATACCCAAAGATTGGCATCACTCATATCAAGTAACTTGATTTGTGCAAGATGTGCCCTGGCTTCAGCTTGGTTTCTTTGTTTCATCTTTTTCTTTTCTTTAATATCATTTCCAAGTCTGGCCAGTCTTCTGCTATCACTATCTGAAACTGGAGGAAGTATGTCAGTATTACCAGTTTCTAACATTTCATCAGTGGCCGGCTGGGCAGATGCTTCAACAGCCAAACCTTTACCCTTATCCAAAACAACATTTCCCCTATCACCATCATCACCAGATCCACCAACTCTTTGCTCACCAGCTTCAGTACTGGTAGCCACAATCAATTCTCTTCCAACTTGACTTCCAGATGGAGTCCTTCTAGGTGCAACTGGTGGAAGGACTGCACTTCTTTCCCCCTTGGCAGCATCTAGACCTGCCCGAATACCTTCCCATTCAGAGGGGTGGAGATGGCAACCGGTCAAGAGGCTGCCATGACTGCATGTCCTTACACTCCTTAAAGATCCCACACATCATCCTGAAGGATCTCCACAAATGGTTCGTCTCTTTTGACTGGGTCAAAACATTGGCAGTTACTTGTTCTTGACCAGTTTTCAATGCATTCAAGATCTTGGAGTCTTCATCCAACCTAGAGACAACCTTTTCTTTCACCTCATCATCCTTCTTCTTCAGATTTTCTACTTCAGTGGTCAGTTTCTCCAAAGATTCAGCATGTAGAGATACCTGGGTGCTCAAATTCTCGACGCTGCCTCTCAACTGGTTGATCTCACTGGTGAGTGGGGCCAGATCAACCTGAGGAGTGGCCAGCTTGGTGATCTCAGATATCACCCTTTCAATCAAATTGTGCTTCTCTAGCACCCAGCGTATCCTCTATTTTCTGACCAACCGAAGTCATCAACTGCTCTCCAAGTCCAGTTACATCTAGGCCAGGTTTTTCAATCAATTCCTTAACCTGCCTTTCAATCTCTTTCAAATCAACTTCTGAAGTTCTGACAGTATTTCCCAGCAAGTTGGAGATTGAACTGGTGACCTTGGAGTGAGTTAGGTCAAAGGCTTCCTTTAAAGTACCAGCCAGATTATTGCAGCCAGTGACCAACTCATTTAATTTGTTGAACACCAAGTCTTCATTTGATGAAAACTTGTTTATCCCCAGATCAACCACCTTGATATTTGTTAAGGAGTCCTTGTGGTATCTGGAGAAAGACTTGGTGTTTTTGTCAAGTGTCTTCTGAATCTCCTCCACCCTGGTTAGAAGGTTTTAGAGATCGGCTTGAATTGAGACAACTTGACTGTCCAGTGACAAAGGAGAAGGTGTCACTGGACCATTAGCAGTTACTACTGGAGCAACTGGAGGAGGCAAACTTAAGGAAGTCTCCCCAGTTGTCAAACCAGCAGTTGAAGATATAATAGGAGTGGTGGGTGAAGAAAGGACTGGAAAATCAAAGTGTTGTTCATGCTGAGAATGCTCAGGTGTGAACAACGGCGACGGTGGTGGGGGCATTTCTCGAGCAAATGAGAATTGCCCAGTTGGTGAAGGAGCGGAATATGTTGGTAAAGATATATCAGTAGGCACATTTTCTTGGGGGGGTGAAAGTGAAATTGATGCGTCTGGAAGTGAGACTGGAGATGAAGGGTCTTGAGCTTGTACAGAAGCATCAAGAATCTCCAAGTCTGTTTCAGTACCTTCAGAATATGAAGATTCTATAAGGATTTCCTCGTCATTAACATTCATGTCCAGATCCATGAATGTAACTGAGGGCTGACCAGTTTCCTGGTCAGTCTCCAGATGACCTTCCCCAGTTTCCTGGATGGGTGCATCTGTTGGAGGATCAGATACCGAAGTATCTTCACCAGGGATAAACGTGATTGGAGTTGCTTCAGTTATGGTTGCCCTATCCTCAACCACAACTTGAGACGAACTGGAGGGTCCCTCATTATTTTGAGGCCCGCCCAATTGTCTTTCGTAC
>CM067168.1:26076508-26093333 GCA_034093135.1 Erigeron breviscapus
CAGATATCCATGAATAGTAATCGTATCTAGAAATTGTATTTATGAATAGTGATCATGAATAGTGACTGTGAATAGTAACGGTAAATAGTAAAGGTAAAAGTAAATTTTAAATAGTAAAGGTAAAAGTAAATTATAAATAGTAAAGGTAGAAAGTAAATTGTAAAAAGGTAATAAAATAAAATAATAAAGCGGTAGGACCCACATGGGACCCACGTCAAATCATTCCTACGACTTTGAATTTCTATTCCGAATAATTTCAAAATGAATAGTGCTAAATAGTAAACATCGCTTTCATACTTTATCTCTATGATTAAAATTTATAAAACTTGATCATAAGGATTAATTCATAAAAAGTGATCAACATGAAAGTTGTAGATTTTAATTCGCTGATTTCATAGAAACTTGAATTTTCTCAATAGGAGTCCGTATGCATAATTTAGGATTAAAACAATGTATAAATATATACTACTAGTATAAAAGAAATCTATCATTAAAAACGTCCAAGAGGTAGTGGGAAACACACTTTTATCTACTTTATAATTTAAAATTTATAAATTATGAATCACGGGTTTAGTTCACTAGATGTATGGACAAAAAGAATACTATATATATACATACCCCTTATTCATTATTAACTTTATAATATAATAATAATATAATATAAATAATATAATAATAATAATAATAACGACACTAATAATTACTTAAGGACAAAGAGTCCTTTAAAGTATTTTGACAGATTGCTAAGATTTCATATTGGGTGCGTGATTGTATAGTAAGTCTCGTGAAATCAAATTATGCAGATCATAATATAATAGAATATAGATATAATAATAATACTAATTATTCTAGTCCGTGATGAAATTTTGGTTCTTTCTTTTATTTGCTTTCTTGAGACTCCTGCACTCAAACACACACAGCACATAAACACACACACTTACATATTCCTCAATTTATAGTATTTGTATATATATATTATATATAGTGAAGGGATCAAGTGAGAACCAACATATATGGTGAGAACCGTGAGAACCACTAAAAAACCCATCTCTAAGGGCTTTGCCCTTAGAGTTAAGGGCTACGCCCGTACCGTATCCAACCGTCACCATCTCTTGGATCGCCGCTCATCAAATCCATACGATTCCCATATGCGTCCCTTGACGGTCAGTTTAGAACGGATAAGGCCTCTGGCCCGTACCGTATACATACGTTTTCTTAACGCGTAACCCATATGATTTTTTACAAAAAAAAATATTTTTTTTTATTTTTTTTTTGAATGAGTTTTTGTTAAAAGAAAATAAAAAAACAAAAAAAAGTTTCAAAAAATAAAAATTAAATAAAAAAAAAACCACACAAAAAAGAAGAAAAGGGGGAAAAACTAGTGGTTCTCACGTTCTCTCCATATTTGTGGTTCTCACGTTAACCCCACCCTATATATATATATATATATATATATATATATATAGATCTCAACAAAAAGACTCCTGCACTCAAACACACACATCTCTACGGTAAAACACACACACATATGGTTCCTTCTCGTTTATGTCTCTCGATCACTCATAAATATACATACATATATTACATATATACTTGAGATAGTTGATCATCATCAAGCTATCTTCACCACCTTTAAACCCCACGATCACCATTGGATAAACAAGAATTGAAAGAAGTCTTTTATTGATGCTTATTAATTTGTAGTACACCGAAAACCAAAAGAGGCATGCCTCTATATATAAGCTACAACTCAAACGGTAACCATAAACTTAGCTAACCACTATTGACTCAATCCTAACAACCTATGCTAATCAAATACCGAAAAAGACTCCTTTGCAAAACAACCTTTGATGACTTCTTAGCCACGTGCATATGACTTGTTCTTCATATCTTCATCCCCACGTGTTTTGAGTGTGGTATCACATTCAACACCCCCCCTTGATACACACTCCTTCACACCAATTTTGGACCTGAGAAACACAAACTTTTCCTTTGGAACTGCCTTGGTCATAAGATCTGCCAACTGCTCATGTGTGCTACAAAACTCTAACTTGACATTGCCTTGTTTTACCATATCTCTGATAAAATGATACTTCAACTCAATGTGCTTTGATCGACTATTTATTACTGGATTCTTTGCCAAATTTATAGCTGACTTGCTGTCACAGTACATGACAGTTTCTTGACCTTGTGAAATTCCTAAATCTTCCATAATTCTCCTTATCCAAACTGCTTGACATGCTCCAGCTGTAGCTGATATGTATTCTGCTTCAGTACTAGAAAGAGCAACTGTTTTCTGCTTCTTAGAACTCCATGACACAATACCATTTCCCAATAGGAACACATTTGCTGACACACTTTTTCTATCATCCATACATCCAGCCCAGTCACTATCTGAGTAACCTACTAAATTAAGATCATTTCCCTTTCCATACCATAAGCCCAGATGTAAAGACCCTGCAATGTACCTTAGCACTCTTTTAGCTGCACCCCAATGAAGCTTAGAAGGAGCTTGCATGAACCTTGCTAGCATTCCTACAGCAAAAGCTAAATCTGGTCTTGTGTGCATAAGATACATTAGACCACCTATAAGACTTCTATAGAGTGTAGCATCCACCTTCTCTTCACCATCATCCACTTGAAGTTTATCATAGGGACACATGGGAACAGCTTCTGTTTTGCAGTCTTTCATATGAAATTTGTCAAGTAAAGCCTTGGCATATTTTTCTTGACTCACAAAGATGCCACTGCTAGTCTGTTGTACTTCAAGACCCAAAAAGAAAGATAGCAGACCCATATCAGTCATTTCAAATTCTCCCTTCATCTCTTTCTTGAATTCTGCAATGAGTTTATCACATGAACTAGTGCAGATGATATCATCTACATAGAGACATACATAAATAACATCGTTGTCCTCAGTTTGCTTCACATACAAGGTGGGCTCATTAAGACTTCTCACATATTTTTTGGAGATAAAATACCCATCTATTTTTGAGTACCAGGCCCTTGGAGCCTGCTTGAGCCCATACAAAGCCTTCTTCAACTTATACACCTTCTCTTGAGTTCCATTAATCTCATACCCTTCTGGTTGCTCCACATAAATTTCTTCATTGAGTTCCCCATTCAGAAATGCAGACTTCACATCTAATTGATGCAATTTCCATCCCTTTTGAGCAGCCACAGCAAGAACAATTCTAATGGTTTCAAATCTGGCCACTGGAGCAAATGTCTCTTCAAAATCCACTCCCCATTTCTGAGAATACCCCTTTGCCACCAGGCGTGCTTTATGCTTGACGATTTCTCCCTCAGCACCATATTTGGTCTTAAAGAGCCACTTGAGACCTACAACATTTTTACCAGGAGGTAGAGTAACCAGTTCCCATGTATTGTTTCTCTCTATGGCAGCAATTTCTTCTGTCATAGCAACTTGCCACTCCTTCTTTTCCACTGCTTCTTGGTAACACATGGGATCACATATATTTAAAGCAAATTGCAAGTGCATATATTCTTCTGGTTCAAGTGCACGAGTAGAAGCATATAAATCTGAAACTGTTCTTGTTTTGATGGGAGTGTGAGTGTTTTGATTTGATGAAGAAGATTGGTTTAGTGTAGAGGGAGATTGTGGTGAGTTGGATAAATATGAATTGGTATTGTTCAATGGGTCATATGATAAGGGTGTATGTATAGGTGACTGTTCTGAAGAAGATGCAGAGTGTACCTCATTTGACTGATCATCACTATTTTGAAGCTCAATGGGTATTTCATTGTCATTAAGTGGAAAAGGATTTGTGTATGACAAGTCACCCTTCCCTTCTATTCTTTTACTGTCATTTTTCCAATTCCATGTGGCTTCTTCCAAAATTGTAACATCACGACTTGCATCAAATTTTAGAGTGATAGGATCTAAAAGTCTGTAACTTGAGGGACTGTTAGTTGAGTAACCTATCATGATCATCTTGCGAGCTCTATCATCAAGCTTCTTTCTACCTTGTGAGTGCACATGCTTGTAAGTCACACTACCAAAAATTCTGAAATTTGATACATTAGGTACTTCACTAGACCAAACATGTATAGGAGTTTGCTTCTCAACAGCTTTTGTTGGAGCCCGATTGAGTATGTAAATGGCAGTAGCTACTGCCTCAGCCCACAGAAAATTAGGCAACTCCTTCTCCTTAAGCATACTTCGTACCATTCCCATAACAGTGCGATTCTTTCTCTCCACAACACCATTGAGTTGAGGTGTGTGTGGTGTGGTCAACTCTCTTCTAATTCCATATTTCTCACAGTATGCATCAAATTCTTTTGAACAAAATTCTCCACCTCTATCAGTTCTTAACACCTTTATAGTAGTCTTACTTTCATTTTCAACAAGACTTTTAAAAATTTTGAACTTGTGGAAAGCATCTGATTTATTTTTGAGAAAATAAACCCATGACATTCTTGTAAGATCATCTATGAGCAGAAAATAGTAAAGACTACCACCTAGACTTTCAACTTGCATAGGACCACATAAATCAGCATGAACAAGTTCTAATTTTTCTTTGGCTCTCCATGAGTGCCCTGTAAATGGACTACGAGTGTGTTTACCTAACAAACACCCTTCACAGTTTATAGTCCCTTTTATCCTAGGTAGCCCAATCACCATAGAACTTTTATGTAACAATTTCATGCTATCAATATTCAAATGAGCATACCTTTTATGCCATAGAGCAGCAGTGGAGATTGACTCAGAGATGCTTACATTTGGTGAAGTAGCATCAAGAAGAAACATGTTATTTGAAAGAACATGAATCTTCATCACTTCCATTCCTTGATTTTTGATAATGCACTTGTCCTTTTCAAACAGAAGTGAGTAACCTTTCTTCATAAGTTGTCCTACACTCAACAGATTATACTCCAATGAGGGAGCATAGTAGACATCTTCCAAAATTCGTGACCCATTTGATCCAGCATTAATTCTGACAGTTCCCTTTCCTTCAATGCTCAATTTCTTCTTATTCCCCAACTGTACTTCAATCTTAAAGCTTTCATCCAGATGAGTGAAGCTTTCTCTTGATCCTGTCATATGGTTTGAGCAGCCTGAATCAACAAACCATAGATTATTTGTGAGCACTTGATCAGAGCTCACATTGAGAGCTGGCTCAGTATCATTTACGCATGCCATAAATAGATGTTGTTCTTCATTTGCTTCATCTTCTTTTTCACTAGTTTCTGCTACATTAGCTTGATTCTCAGGATTGTACCAGCAATCCTTTGATATGTGTCCATATCTTTTGCACACGAAGCATTGAAATCCTTTGTTTCTGTCTGCAGATCTCCCTCTGCCACGACCTCTCATGGCTCCACGACCACGACCCCTGTAGTAACTTGAACTGGGTTGTCGATTGAATTCTTGTACCACTTGTAGAGCATGTTCATCTGTCCTCTCTGCCTTGTCTGTCTTATCACCAGATCTGCTCTTTACCCTATATTCTTGAGATTTTAGAGATCCCACGAGCTTTACTGGTGTAAGCTTGGTAAGATCACTAGCAATCTCAATAGAGGAGACAACATAGTCATAGCCTGAGGTAAGGCTTCTTAGCAGCTTCTCAATGATAGACTGATCAGTTACTTCTTCACCATATGATCTCTTTTGATTGACAATTGCCATTACCCTTGAAAAATAGTCACCAATCAATTCTCCTTCTCTCATACACAGATTCTCAAACTCCCTGCGCAGCTCCTGAAGTTTGATGGCTTTGATTTCTTCATCACCTTGATATTCAAGCTTCAGAGTGTCCCAACATTCTTTAGATGTTTCAGCCGAGGCTATTCTAGAGAATAGGGTCTCATGAATAGCCTGTTGAATAAGAGCCATTGCATAAGCATCCTTCTTCCTTAGAGCCTTTAGCTTTGCTTCATCACTCGCTTCTTCATCAATGCCAGTCTGCACCAGATCCCACAGGTCCTTGGACTTGAGAATCGTTTTCATACGAATACTCCAGTAATCATACCCATCTCCTTTGAAAACAGGCAGTGGTATTGTGGATTGGGTGTTGTTTTGATCGGCCATGAATGAATGTATTGAGAAAGGAAAGATAGATTAGTGAGATATGAAGAACACTTCAAGTGCTCTGATACCACTATTGGATAAACAAAAATTGAAAGAAGTCTTTTATTATTTGTAGTACACCGAAAACAAAAGAGGCATGCCTCTATATATAAGCTACTAACTCAAACGGTAACCATAAAATCAGCTAATCACTATTGACTCAATCCTAACAACCTATGCTAAGCAAATACCGAAAAAGACTCCTCTGCAAAACAACCTTTGATGACTTCTTAGCCACGTGCATATGACTTGTTCTTCATATCTTCATCCCCACGTGTTTTGAGTGTGGTATCACATTCAACACCCCCCCTTGATACACACTCCTTCACACACACCTTCTCCCTTCTCCTTATAATTCTCGGTCACCACCTTCATCACCACCTCACGACTACCATTAAAACCGGTCATCATCTCGGCCCAAACACCCACGGCTCCACCACCTTTCACACCACCATCTCACGCCACCCACAAATACATATATATATATATATATATATATATATGTATAGATATAGACTTTGATATAATGATCAAATGAACATCAATCATTTTTAAAACAACACCCAGCACCATCTTCCTCTCTTCCATAGCATCACGACCACCACCTTCTTATATAGATATATATATATATACAACCGATATATATATATATATATATACATACATACGAGTATAGATATAGATATGATATAACACCATCGTCTCTCTCATATAAACATACACGCATATGTGTATAGATATTGATGATGATGAGCATCGAGCACCACCACCAAACACACTACGGCTGCCATCACTACCACCGAGCCACTCCTGCTACTTGTTACTTACTACGGTTGCCACTCTCGTACTAACATCACCAACCGGTTACCACACCACCTTTGTATTACGGCTGCTACTTACTGCTGCTCACTACCACTATTCATCATCTTCTTCTCTGTAACATTCAGAAAACACCAACCACAACCAACCAAAAACGTTGCTAACTACTCGACTACGTACGCATCGTTTATCAACATCACAAAACACCACGGCTGCGTTAGTTATATCACCCATCTGAAATAGAATCACTGCGCTTGACAGCCACCACCGAGAACAGCCATCACCGAGGAAACCACCATTACTACTATTCATCATCATCTCCGATTAGTGCTACTATTCATCTTTGTTTTAGTCACCATCATCGACTCTTCAAACATTCAGGAAAGGTGAGGAAACCTAAGAAAGAATCTTCTAAACAAAACCCTTTAGGTTTCTCTCTCTCTAACTCCTCCTCTCTTTTCTTTTCCTTCACAGCCGTGCACCACCGCACCACCACCATGATGCGACGACCAGAAAGCAAGGCAGGATGTTGTAGTATCATAACAGGTCATTTGCAGTCCATACATGCTTGTTCATTCACAATTAAAAACTCTAAACGATTTCTTTTTGGTTTTCTAGCTCGCCGCCGTAGAGCCACCATGAACCACCACCTCTTTGCCACCATGCACGACCACCACCTTCACCATCGGCTCCATGCACCACGTACAACCACCGTAAGTATTTCTATAAAAATATACGAGTGTGTGTAGTATAATTATATATATATACATATATATGTAGATATATATATACGTATATATATATATATATATATATAAAGGTATAAAAGATTTATATAAATCAAATATATACTTGACTACCATTAACGACCGTTATAAGAGTTGTTACAAAACAAGTCCAATTTCTGACGACCGTTAAATTTATTACAAAACAGATCCATTTTATGACGATCGTTAACCGTTATTTCTGACAGTTTATCCTAAACCGTTAGAATTTCTGACACTTTCAGTCCTAACCGTTAGATTTTCTGACAGTTTTAGTCCTAACCGTTAAAACTGTTAATTTAAACATGTTAATGATTTAAATTGTTTATTAATAAAAAGAAATACATTTTAAATGTATTTACAAAAGTTGATGGATAATAAATCACTCAATAAAACCTTAGTATAAATTATGTGTTAATTATACTTTATATGTTTTAGATTAATTTGTCACGAGGATTATCTGCTGTTCTTAATTGCCATTACTTGCTACTACAAACAGGTGAGTTTCCATATTCCCCTTTTCAAACTCTTTTATATACTGGGGCTGAGATACATGCATAAAAACTATTTGATATACTTATATGTATATTTACAAAGTTATATACTTATATGTATATTTACAAAATATATATTATATTATATATTTTGTAACTCGCTTTATTTATTTTACCTTCGGGGTAAAATACAAACTCTTTACTGTTATGATGAACACAAGTACTCCAGAAATGTATATATGGTTGATTCTAAGTTGCTCTGTTCACTCAAAGTCCTCACTATCATGAACGATTAATTATGGAAACATAAACGTGGGTATATTGAATAGTACTATTGGGGTAGGCACCCCGTGTTGGTCATACCAACTGGATACGGATGCATTATATTTGGAAAGCTTAGGGTACCCTGAACAAGGTACCTACTCTGGAGGCAAATAAACACACACTTGTCTAGTTTCGGTTCATGAGCTTAGAACTTTGTATATATACAGTTTCAACTCTTGCTTATGTTTGATCCATTGTGTGATCAAATGGTTACTTTAAATCTTGTGGTTCATACTCTGTATTTTGATTAAAAATATATGATACTCTTTGCTGATATTGTATCATAACTACTTGACATTGCGGTAAGGCAATGATCACACTGAACTCTGGCATTTTTGGAAACTATATTTTCTATATGAAAAACTTATGGAACTCACCAACTTTATGTTGACGTATTTTAGCATGTATTCTCAAGTAACTAGACGATACACTATACATGGGACACTTTCCGCTGCATACAACATACTGGACCCTGGCCTACCCTCAGACTCTAGTAAAGACAAGTCAATTTGCTAAAGTCTCTATCTACTGTTTAATATTGTTTAATATTAAATAAATGTTTTCAAGAATAATATCTTTCATAAATTGTAATATAAATTTGTGAACAATGTTTTTATATAAATGTATTTTAAAACGACAACGTTTTGTGTCGTTCAGTATATCTTGTGTTGTGAATCCATGTACGTCATACCCCGTATAGGGCGGGTGTGACATGGCCTACCCTCAGACTCTAGTAAAGACTCGTCAATTTGCTAAAGTCTCTCTATCCACTGTTTAATATTATTTAATCTTGAATAAATGTTTTGAAAACAATAAATTTGTATTATAAACGATACAAATCATGTTATGTATAAATTGTATTTTAAAAACGACAACGTATTGTGTCGTTCAGTATATCTTGTGTTGTGAATCCATGTACGTCATACCCCGTCTAGGGCGGGTTGATCCTTTGACTTGAGATACAAGCAGGTCAGCATGTATGGATTGACTTACTTGATATAGTTCTAACTCTCCTGAATAAGGGAGTACATAAAGGGCTATTTTCAGAAAGTGTATTGAAGTATGATGACTGACACGTGTAGTCAATAGGATTTGTTCCTTCAACTTAAGTTGAAGTATGATACCATTGGCGCCCTCATTAGGACTAATTAAGATGTTTGCATGGCCGTGCCCAAATAAATCCAGATGGTTCTCGATTATATTTTGGTAATCATTAATTAGTTATGGAATGAGAAACAGAATCGTTAAATCATGAAATGACATTGATCCATATTCATGTTTAACACGGTATCTGAAAAAGGGATAATAAATGCCTCAACCATTTAAATATACTTTAAGAAACTATACTTAAATATTTCTGGGAGCATTGGCGTGTTGCTAGACGCTAACCAATGTTATTACCTTCATTTGTTACGAGCTCAAGTGGGAGCTGTTAGTATATGATCACGTAGAAATGAACGTATGTCTAGAAATGATTTAAGCCTACGGGGTCACACGTCTCGACACAAATGTATTTAATATTAATTAATATATTGAATGTATTTAATTAATATGATCACGATTTCAATTAACGAATGGTCGTTAAAAACTAACGGTTACTAGCTAACGGCGTTAGTTAAGGAGGACTTAATTTGTAATTAGGAGATTCTAGAAGTTTCCTAATTATAATTAGGGGCCGGTTTTGTTAATGAGTTTTTAACTCATTAACTTAACTTGTTTTTCAATATAATCCTAGTTTGTATCAACACGAAAAGGGTTTAGAGTAATTATAAAAAGGGAAAAACAAAGCTCCTCCCCAACTTCTTCTCCTCCTCTTTCTCTTCTATTCGGCCGAACCTCCGAAAACCAAAGGGATTTTCGGTTTTAGTTGTTTGACAAATCAAAGAGAGAAAGCCAAGTGTTTGCGGTTCGTGATCAAGTACTAGCATACGTACATCCGCGTGTCGTGTGTGCAAACGTAGAGGGATTTACTTCAAATCCTCATAAAGTTTCTTACTTTATTTTTCTTCAAATCAAAGGTACATGTTTCTATCCTTGGTTAATTAATTAATTACATAGATTAATTTTCCGCTGCGTGCTTTGTGATTTAATTTGATAATTGTTATATAACCCAACATGATTCATTAATTAGGGAATATGTCCAAAGTTAATTGGCAGAAAATGAATGTGAGAGTTAATTGGCAGAAAATGAATGTGAGAGATACTAACCGTAAGCATTCATGTGGCATTTTCAACTTCGCCCATTTGTGATCATCCCTCAAATGGGAAACTACAAAAGGGATATCTCCAACAACATAGAGCACCCCAATCCAGCATATCGGCTGCATATGAACCACTGTATGGCGTAAAAATGCAAACTGGCTTGTTTTGTTGATCAATTGTCGAGACACGAAGATCTTTTTATTCGCGTCCCACGGATGGCGCCAATGTTTGAACCTAGATTGACCGGCTCAGTGACGATACGGGTTTGACCGCGACAACCATCGCATCTCCTGAATATACAGTACGAACCTAACAAGCTCTTAGCGAGCCTAAGGTGGCGATGATTGTCTTAGAGTGGGATAAATGTATTTCCCATGTGCTCTAGAAGGATATAATGAATATTATTTGATTGTATCAAACAGAATGTATTGTATGAGGGAGTGAGTATGATTCACTTATGTTTTGTGTCATGAGAATGAGAAGTGAATGTACTCCACTTTATTGTTGAATGTATATCACTCACGTATGTGATGTGAATTTGTGATTATGTGAAAGAGAATGATAATTCACTAGTCATGTATTTGACATGCTATGTATTGTGAGTGAGGGGAATATGATTTAGCAGAGAATTTATGGAGTGAATGTGGCTCACCCATTATTGTTGTCAAGGGTAAAGTGTATTCACCTTGCTATTGCATTACTAGTATATGAGAGGGAAAGGGGCACTTAAGTCCAGAAGAATATGAATCACTTGAGTAAATGTATCAAATACATTTTGTTTTGGAAGTGTTCTAACTCACGTGTAGGACCAATTATAGGGCCAGGGAGTTGTGCCTTTTGAATGATAACTCAGCTTGTATAAGCATATGTATTTTTTTTATATAACATTTAGTTGAATTGGCTTATATAATAACTTTGTTATTATTATTTGTCCCACATAGATATACGAAATCATTTGGCACCAAAAGGGGATGTTAGTTTTTCTTCAGCTATTATTGATTTCAATTGGGCTTGTGTTGGATTGCCACCAAGAGATCTCATTAGGATTCCGAGCTCTGATAGTGCGATCTTTCCGTCGCCATCTGTGTCATCATTAAAGAAGGTCCTTGTGATCAATAAAATTATTATCGGTAATTAATTTCATAGAAAGCTATATGTATATATTAGTGTATGTATATTAATATGATTGATATATATATATATATATAATGTATATAATATGTGATTAACCGGTTAATCGGTTATTATTTGGAATAATTAACCGGTATAGGTTAACCGGTTAATAATCGGTTTTGATTTTGAAAAGAGTAATCGGTTAGTAACCGACGGTTTCTGGTAACCTATAATCGGTTTTTAATATTCCGGTTAATAACTGGTTTCGATTACCGGTTACAAATTGATTCGGTTCGGTTAATCGGTTTCTTCTTCCACCTAAATAAAAAAACAAAAAAAAACTTTTAAACCACTCAATTAAGTCTTCAGTCGGTGGTGGTTGAGTCGCTACGTCATCGAGATACGACAAGTCTTGAGCCGCTCCGTGCTCCGTTAGATTATATCGGAGACGTTAATGAATTTCTTCGTCTAATAACTCTGGCAATGCGTCCTGGTTATAAACTACCGCAACTTGAAAAAGTAAAGAATTGTTTGATAAAATGTGTGTGATATTTATAAGTAAAGATTGTATGGATATACAAATTTTTATTGAAAGAGTGTGAGAGTAGAAGTATGTTTCTCAAAGCCCACCATTGAAAATCCATGTGTGAATTACATTCTATGCATTTAATGACTTCATGAGTTATGCAAGTCGGTGTCTGATATTAGCCTAATTATACATATTTTTGAATGATTATTTGTTGGCTAATATCCGTTATTTGAATGCATTTTATGATCATTTTATATGTATTAGTTATTTATTACTTGCACAAGAATTTTTTGTAGGTACTATGCTATTTGGAACTATTTAGGAGCTTAAACGAGCATAAGCGGACAAGAAATCGACTTAAAGTTGTGTAAAAATGAAGCGGCGAGGTTAAAATATATTCAAGACAAAGTCATGATGCGAAGATTTATGAGGTGAATTTGATTTTTGGCCATTTGATCTTGCTGAGACCTCCTAGCCGAGCTCCAAAATGAGAAATGACCACCAAGCCCAGCCACTTGATTTTGGGCCGAGAACCTCACAGAACACACAAAAAAAAAGCTCATGTCTGTTATATATGTTTTGTCATGTGGGGATTTAAGAAAAGAGTGAAGAAAAAAGAGAAGCAGCAGACCATGAAGACAAAAATGAAGCAGCTCAACCTTTCGAAATTCATTTTTGAAGATTTGATCAATTGTTGACTACACTATTGACCGAGCCCACCTCTGCGCCATTCATTCCCATTCATTTCAATTTTAGTTTATGGAACTTTAGTTTTTTGTTGACCCACCAATCGAGCAGCCACATACCCACTCGGCCACTTCACTTTATTAGGATTAATACAATTTGTTCCCTACAAATAACACAAATACGTAGCGGAATTATATATGCAATATATAAATTAACAAAGTTGTGAATGTGTACCTTTTAGCTAAGATCCAATAAACAATAAAATTATTATTAGGGTTTAAAGAAAAACCCCTCTACGATCGCACACTTGACACCACGATGTATGTATGCTAGTACCCGATCACGAACCTCACAACCCTTTGTGTTTACCCTTTGTTGAAGTCGAAAAAACAAACCGAAACCCTTTTTGGGTTTGAGTTTCGGCCGAACCAAGAGAGAAAGAAAGAGAGAATTAGTTAGGGTTTTTTTTTTCTTTCAATTGTCTTACAAATCGATAACCCTTAACCGTTTTATATAGGGTTAATAATTAGGGTTATTAAACTTGGTGAACAAGTTTGTATTGGGTTACAAAAACCCTTCAAAAACCGGCCCCCTATATTAGGATTAGGAGACATCCCTAATTCCTAATTTTCACTTAAGTCCATCTTTTTCAAAACGTTTTAATTAATAAACGTATATTTTAACTTTTAACAACGTTTATTTAATTATTTCGTGAACATATTAATTAATATATTACATTAACATATTAATTAATTACATAGTGCATTTGTGTCAATATGTGTGACCCCGTAGGCTTAAACATTTCCGGACATCCGTTTATTTAACGTGATCATATTCCAACAGCTCCCACTTGAGCATGTTATAATAAAGACAATAACATTGGTTAGCGTCTAGCAACATGCCAATGCTCCCGAAAAAATTTAAGTATAGTTTCTTAAAGTATCTTAAAATGATTTCAGTGTTTTTCCTGTTCAAAAAAAATGATTTCAGCGGTTTTACCGTTCAAAAAAAAAAAGATTTCAATGTTTACTATCACTTTGTTTCAGATACCTTTTTTAAATATGGATATGGATCAAAGTCATTCCATAATTTAACGATTCTGTTTCTCATTTCTACAAATAATTAAGATTACTAAATTAATCGACACACATCTGGAATTCATTTGGGTACGGCCATACAAACATCTTAATTAATTCTAATGAGGGGCCCAATGGTATCATTCTTCAATAACCAGTTGAAGAAACAAATCCTATTTTGACTACACGTGTTAGTCATGTCATTTCACTACATTTCTGAAAATAGCCCTTTGTTACTACCTTATTCAGGATAGTTAGAACTATATCAAGAAAATGCAATCCACACATGCATAACCTGCTTGTATTTCAAGTCTAAGGATAAATAAAGCAACCATTTCACGAATTTCACTTAATGACGCCGATCCATAAGTGATAATTCGTTAGTGGGGTAGTCCAATATGCATCTTATGAATATCATGTGAGTTTGGTGGGACCATCCTTAATATTCTAAGAATATTACCAATCACTCAGATTTGTCTTAGTTTAACTATATTCCCATATAGTTAATCGACAATGACAATTTAGAATATAAAATATTCATGATTTAAGCATGCAAATATAGGATACAATTATATATTAAATGAAAACAAACATACCAAGTACTTTAATTCATTAATAAATAATAATTGTTTAATCATCCTTTATCCAAATACTAAACACAGATTTACATGAAATATCTAGCTAATTCAAGTCCTATGCCCTCGGCATGCTTATCAAGCTTTCCTTTTGACAAAGCCTTTGTAAAAGGATCAGCTAAGTTATAATCTGTGTGAACTTTGAGTAACTTGATTTCTCCTAGTTCGATTTGTTCACGAACATAGTGATATCGTCTAGGATAATATCTGGCACCTTTCTGAACTCCGGGTTCATTGGCTATGACTATTGCACCAGAATAGTCGCAATACATATCTATAGGTGTGATATTTGAGGGCATCACGTTAAGCCTAGAATTTAAACTTCTTAATCCAGACTGCTTCCATGGCGGCAATGTACTCAGACTCTGTCGCAGACATGACAACTGTGGTTTGCTTCTTACCCTTCCAATCCACCGCGCCTCCATTTAAACAAAGACGTATCCTGACTGAGATTTTGTATCATCTTTATCAGTCTGAAATCCAGCATCACAGTATCCAGTTACTTTGAGTTCTGCATCAGGATTCCTCCAAACACCAGAAATAAATCTTTAGTAGCACGCATGTACTTAAGAATATTCTTCACAGCAGTCCAGTGACCTCACCGGATTCTGTTGATATCGGCTAACGATATTTTGCGCGAATGCTATGTCAGGTTTAGTGGATCTTACCGTATACATAATAGATCCGACAACCGAAGCATAAGGAACCCTTTGCAGCCCTTTGCTAGATAACTAGATTGCTATTGCCTTTTGTCAATTAATGAGGAATTAATCAACCTAAGGTGTTACACGAATTTGTTCTTCGTGTAGGAGTATTCACGAGCAACAATTCGACTTTCAATCTCTAATTCCTTTTCTAATTTGTAATATAGATGGGTATTTATACTTGTAGGGAATTAGTTCGTGTGGGCTTGGACCATACACGAAGTGGACCAAGAGGATTCACCAAAACCACCCTGCCTTCGTGCTGACGTCAGCACGAAGCCATTATAACGTGCTGATGACGTCAGCACGAGGAGCGTGTCTTGGATCCTTATTTTGACTTGTACATAACGTCCAACCATCGTTTAAGTGTTCTATGACACTTATAACCTTGGCTCTACATCCTTGTACCTGCAAAACAATAAATATGACACACAAACATAACAATAAACATAATTACATCTCACATTGAAGTTCAAACGTAATCATTAAACACAAACATATGTCCTAACGACTTATAAAACACAAATAATCAGAAAAAGTATTTGACTGTAAAAGTGATTATTTACGTTTGTATAGACTATAGAGAGAAAACGCAACTTTGAAAAAACAGGTAGAGTCATGCTTTTTCACGGCAAAAGTTTTAAAAAGAAAATCTTTTTTGAAATCGCAATGTCAAACACCTCCGATAGAAACATAACCATTTAAAATTATAATTTTAAAATAAGTAATGATAAACGAGACAAAGTGTAACACCCGTCATTTTAAAATCTGGATTTTCAAAAACTTTTGCCTAACGGCGTTTAGAAATGCGGAATACAGAATCCTTAAAACATAACTACCCTTTAAGGATAGTTCATTTATAAAAGTGGTGTTACAGCATTCATATCATCAAAATAGTGTAAGATAATCCAGAATCGGCACCAACATAAATGCCAACATAAACAATACATAAGTCATATTAAGAGTAGCCAATCATCATAAAGCTAACATAAATGACTAAGCGGGAAACTAGATGTCTTCTTCATAGAAACTACCCGCCTCACCAAGCTAAGTCTTTCACTAGCTCAACCTGCTTAACCTGAGGGAACAACGTTTTTCAAAAGAGCAAGTGTTAGCTTTAAAAGCTAAGTAAGATAACATGAGTTTCAAGAAAACGTTGCCAATTCTTTATATATTAACAAAAACCTTTCATAATCGTTAATATCACATATTAGGCATAGCACGTTAAGATCACCACAATACTATGGTGTCTATCATATCACACGTCAACAAGAACATATAATCAACATTAAAGCAACATACATAAATTAACACATTAGGAATTCATCGTAATCCTAATTGTGCCTAACATCGTAGATCCTTACGTTTCATCTTTCTTTTCTTACAT
>CM067168.1:26094333-26121271 GCA_034093135.1 Erigeron breviscapus
ATTCTTTTTGCCAAAAGTTATCCTTAACTTTTTGTCCATACTTTGTGATTTCTTGCATCATGCATGCAATCTACCTGATGAAGGTTGTGTTACTTTTTCACCAGTTTTTCTATTAAAATAATTTGGTATCGGGTTTTGATTATTTGGATATTGTACAAATGCAGTCGAATCGAAAGTTTCATAATTATTAAATGAATGTTTTTGTTTGTAATATTGCAGAAGACACTCTTTAAAACCATGTTGCACCTGCATTTGTTCATATTCTGACTTTGGTAAGCACATAACGTTGGTAAGTATGCAATTCTTATTATCGGTCAATGAGAATATGGAAATTTGAGATGAACACTATCTATTTGAAGCAGGTTTTTACAATGTCTGCAGTTTCTCTTAAGAAGATGCCTACTGTTATACAAAACATTAGCGTTTATTTGTATTAATACAATTACTATCTAGTTTCCAAATATGTTTACTACAGTCAAAGTTGGGAAACTCGGGACTCGGGATCGGATCAGTGGGGTGGGGAGTCAGGATTTTTTAAAACTCGGATCGGATCGGGGAAAAAATCGTATTGAGCTTTTTATATGTAAAAATAATAATTTTTGAAATTATATATAAATAAATAACTTATAAACATAATTTGAAAAAAAATAACAAACTTAGGCTATAAAACGATAAAACTTTATATCACTTTT
The DNA here is from genome assembly GCA_034093135.1 of Erigeron breviscapus. Lineage (NCBI taxonomy): Eukaryota > Viridiplantae > Streptophyta > Magnoliopsida > Asterales > Asteraceae > Erigeron > Erigeron breviscapus. The sequence goes on from CM067168.1 coordinate 26,095,026, forward strand.
TAAAAATTATTGACAAAGTTAAGTAAAGAATATGTAAATTGAAATTTTACTTATTAAACAAAATAGATAAAAATAACTTTAAAGAACAATATGGGAAAATGTGTTAAAATCTCGAGAATATACAAACAGGACTTGACTTGCTTTTCATTTTCTAATTATACAAAATTAGATTTTTATTTGGATATATGAGTAACTCAGTAGTAGTAGTACCCATCAACAATTCAACATATATGATACTGTGTTAGTTTGCACTTTCCTTTCTATTCTCTCTCTCTCTCTTCTTTTATGTACGATACATCTCCCTCTTCAATACATATTCTTTCTTGGACCTATATCTATACATTCACAGCTTTATTAAAGCATCATCTCCCACCATGAAATGCCACTTCCGACTACTAAATTACAGGTTTGACCATCTTTGACCATCGAGACGTGACGGATCCGGCCGATTCTTGACCGATCCGTCCGATTTTTGACCGATCTGGCCGAGTTTCAGCAAAGTTGACCCGAGTCCACGCCGTTGACCGAATTTTGGACCGAGTCCGGTTAACTCGACTCGTCAACTCACCAATCCCGAGCCGATTTCTGGAAATCGGCTGGATCGGCCGATTTTTACAACCTTGACTACAGTTATTGTCATACTTTATCTTTAGAGTTAATTTCATTACATGCCCCTGGGGTATATCATTTTATCAAGTTTCGTCCTCCTACTTTCTTTATTATTATTACATCACCATGTGGTGACTTTTTGTATCATTAGAAACCCCTCCCTCTAACAGACGTTAATGTGGCTCCGTTACACTTATCATGTGCATTGCACATGAAGATATATTGCTCTTTTACCTCTAAACACCTCCTCCTTTTGTTCTTTTCTTTTAGATCTAAACACTCTTCAAATCTTCATCCTCATTTCATTCTCAAAAGAAATCTATATAAACATGGGTGAGATCTGTTAGTATTTCTTCTTTTCCTCTTTTCAAGCCACCACCACCAAAACAAAATATATCTTCTTTTTTTCCAGATTCACTCAAATTCATAAACCTACATACAAATAGATCTATACATATTGATACATATACACCCATCCATATATCTTATCACTTAATATTCATATTCTCAAAACAAATCTATATCTACAAATATATATATTAATAATATAAAAATCAAACAAACCAAAGGTATATCTTAAGGAGAGAAGGAGAGAAGGTTATATGAACCAATCAAAACGTGACATGTGGCTTTTAAAAAAAAAAAACGGTGGCATTTTGGTAAATAAATCAAACTTTTCCGAAGCTTGGTCAGCCTGGATTCTGGGTCAGCTTGGGTTCTGGGTCAACTTGGGTTCTGATCAGCTTGGTTGGGTCAGCTTGGTTGGGTCAGCTTGGGTTCTGGGTCAGCTTGGGTTCTGGGTCAGCTTGGGTTCTGGGTCAGCTTGGGTTCTGGGTCAGCTTGGGTTCTGGGTCAGCTTGGGTTCTGGGTCAGCTTGGGTTCTGGGTCAGCTTGGGTTCTGGGTCAGCTTGGGTTCTGGGTCAGCTTGGTCAGCTTGGTCAGCTTGGGTTTCTACATTTGTGTAGATTATGTGTAAATTGTGTCAAGCTGACCCAACCCCAAGCTGACCCAGACCCCAAGATGACCCAACCCAACCCCAAGCTGACCCAACCTGACCCCAAGCTGACCTAAAACCCATAATCTACATTTGTGTAGATTTATGTGTCGAATATGTGTTTTACTATCAAAAACTGAAACTGTTTCATGTTGAAAAAATCTATCAGCTTGAGTGTAACAGCTTCTTCTATCAATTTTACTTACACGTGTGTAGATTGTGTTTTACTATCAGCTTGGTTCAGTTATCATGTTCAAAATATTATCAGTTTCGTCTACCAAAAATGCAGTTTTTATCAGCTTTGTGTATCAGCTTGTTTTATCAGTTTGAAAATTCACGTGTGTAGAATATGTGTTTTACTATCAAAACTGGAATTGTTTTCATGTTGAAAAAATCTACACATAATCTACACAAATGTAGTGTGACAAATAAAGCCCAAGCTAACTGTAACAAACTAATCAATATTTTTTAAAATCAAAACTGAAACTGATTCGGCTTGAATTAACCTACAGATAATCTACACAAATGTAGCCAATCCAGAAAAGCCCAAGCTAAGTCTAGCAAGCTAATCAATAATAACTCAAAAACCAAAATTGATTCATCTTGAGAAAATCTACACAACTGTAGTGTGACCAACAAAGCTAAGCTAGCTGTAACAAGCTAATCAATTTTCTACACGTGTAGAATTACCCAACCTGTGTAGATTTGTGTCGATTGGGTCAAGCTGACCCAACCTAAGCTAACCAAGCTGACCCAACCCCAAGCTTACCCAACCTCACCCCAAGCTGACCCAAAACCCATAATCTACATTTGTGTAGATTGTGTCAAGCTGACCCAACCCAAGCTAACCAAGCTGACCCAACCTGACCCAACCCCAAGTGACCCAACCCAACCCCAAGCTGACCCAACCCCAAGCTGACCCAACCCAACCCCAAGCTGACCCAACCCAACCCCCAAGCTGACCCAACCCCAAGCTGACCCAACCCCAAGCTGACCCAACCCAAGCTAACCAAGCTGACCAACCAAGCTGACCCAACCCAAGCTGACCAAGCTGACCCAACCAAGCTGACCCAACCCAACCCCAAGCTGACCCAACCAAGCTGACCAACCAAGCTGACCCAACCCAAGCTAACCAAGCTGACCCAACCTGACCCAGACCCAAGCTTGACCCGAAACCCAGGCTGACCAAGCTTCGGAAAAGTTTGATTTATTTACCAAAATGCCACCGCCATTTTTTTCATTTTGACACATGTCGCGTTCTAATTGGCCTATAGGACCTTCTCTCCCTTCTCTCCTTAAGACACCTTCTTCCAGGATCTCTACCCTATATATATATATATATATATATTATATTATATAATATATAAAAATCAAACAAACCAAAGGTATATCTATACATATAAATTTGTTGGACTTCATCCCGTCATCATTCCGGCAACCACCGGATTCATGTAACACCCCACCGTTGGCGGAAACATGAGGTGTCATGAAAAGTACAGCACGACATGGAATTACATAGATACTGCTAAATGAAATAGAATATAATAAATATATTCCCAAAACATGAGTTCAAAGTCATAATGATGCTAGAACACCTTAATACAATAAGTCCATAAACGGGCCAGTCTAAGGCATGTAGCCTTAAAGTCTGACAGTAATAAAGAAGCACTAATTTTCGAAGTCCAAGTCTAGCATAGCAGTCTGTATCCCTGATTAGCCTGAGTACCTGAAAAGTATACTAAAACGTGTCAACACAAAGGTTGGTGAGTTCGTAGGTTTTAGTCAAAAAGTCTAGTCAAGAAATAAGTCTTTTGTCGATTCTTTTAAGTCAAAACCAATATTTGTTCAATATCAAATGAGCAGGGATACGCCATATCAAGTCAACAGTCTCAAGTCTCAAAGTCACAAGTCTCAATATCACAATTCTCAAAGTCACGAGACCCAAAGTCTCAAAGTCTCAATGTCTCAAAGTCCGGTCTTACGGTACCTGGCTTAGTCCAAGTCTCAAAGTCAAACAATAAGCACGTCCAAAGCACAACAAACAAACACATAATCACACATACAAACAAGATCAGAGCACGTCAAATGGCACAAGTAACTCTATACGTACAGGCTCAATATTGAACATAAACAGAATCGACAAAACTGTTTGAAAAATAAGTATACTTTTTACCCCAAAACTGATAAAAAGAGGGGCTACGAAACTCACCTGAAAGCAGCACAAGTATAAGTACCCTAGATCGCGAACAAGAACACGAACAGTCAGATACACCTGAAACACGTACACTATCTGTCCAAAAGTCCTACATTGTCCACAAGTCACCCAGTAAGTACTTACTTAATTGCACAAGTTCATGTCCTATACTAGTGTCTTAGGAAATGTCATTATTTCTTGTCAAATGTCATAATATATATAATAGTCTTCTTGTTCTTTTAAATTGTCCAAAAGAAATACTTCTTTTAATAATGTCATATTTTAATGTTTATATCTTGTCAAATATTTATTTGGAATATCATTATAATATATGTTAAGTCCGATAGGTTATTGATTATCGTTATAGTCTTTACAAAGTCCATATATATATAAATATATTTAGTCATAAGTCCATGATACTTTATTATTAGAGATAATTTGAAATGACCTTTAATTGACAAATCCCAATTCTGATTGTTGACAAGGAAAAATCCCAATTTTGACTTTGACCAAAACCCTAATTTTGACTTTATCAATCCGTAACCAATTTTGACCAAAAGAACCCAAATTAACCAAACCCTAATTTTACCAATAAGCTGCCGTTGACCAAGTTTGACCGAACCAAAAACTAGATACAAACACCAAAATACAACCCAAAACAATTTTTGAACCAAAAACATTTTCCGGCCGGTTTGACCGGCGTTGACCGACGAGAACACGACTCCCAAAATTAGATCTAAGCACAATTTCATACCCAAATCGACTTTTAGAACCCAAAAGTATTTTTCGGCCAGTTTGACCGGCGTTGACCGCCGAGAAAATCAAGAACAAGACTAGATCCGGTCACAAGAATGAACCATAACACCAATTCAAGATCAAGAATCACTAACACAACTCGGATCTATGATAGATCTAACCAAATATCACTTTTAATCACGGATTTATTTAATTTCGAATATATATATATATATTTTTGGACCTCATAGGACAAGAACATGAATCAAGAACACAATACAACCTTAAATATTACCAAGAAGATGGATTTCGTTTTATATGATAGTATGTAATCCGAAAAGACAAAAGTAAACATCAAACTCAACCAACAAGAAGGTTTTCGATCCATTGTTTCCGGATTTAGAGGATTTTCGGATCTATAAATTCGAATTCAAAGGTTTTCGGGTCAAGGTTTTCGGATCTATAGGATTTCGCACATATATATACACATATACTCGTATATAACCGAACCATAAAAGTTTTAGGTCAAAGAAATCGGATCTATATATGTTTACTCCCATGCCCTAGCTTTGACCGAGTTGACCACCATTGACCCTCACAAAAAATAGTTTGAATCGACCATTTTACAAAACCCGAGGCTCGTTAATTTATTTTGTCGACACATTTAAATGTAACTTTTCAATAGCTTTCCAACAAATATAAATATGACCATATTTGTTTTTTAAATCTTTATTTGGTTTAATTTAAGTACTTTATTTATTTCAGCATTTCCACAAGACAACTAGTATTTCTCCTGTTCTCGAGTCCACGCACAATCTTTCTAAAGTCTAAATGCTCAGAGAGTCCAAATAAGTCATAATCCACCTATTTCATCGCTAAAGTCTTAAAGTCTAATGACGTACATAAGCGAAACGAATTAAAACGACCGGAAAAGTACTTCGGAAAATACGCTCCGATGACGGTTGTCACAGCATTATCCCGTTAAAAGAATTTCGTCCCGAAATTCAACTCGCACTAGTCCCATTAAACAATTGGGGGTATTCTGTCTTGAAATGATCTTCCCGTCCCAAAGTATACTCAGTCCCTCGCTTGAATTATAACGAACCTTAACGAGGGTATACTTGGTTTTCATTTATTTCTGCACCGCGCGATCCACAATCTCCAAAAGGCTCTTCAACGAAGTTAAAGTTATCGTCAATGTGGATTTCAGCCATAGGCACATGACATTCCTCAATGGCTAGACATTTCCGAAGATGCGACACATGAAATACATCATGAACACCCTTAAGCTCTTCTGAAAGTCTCAATCGACAAGCTACCTTACCAACTCTTTCCAATACCTCAAATGGTATGATAAATCGTGGTCCGAGCTTTCCACTCTTGACAAATCTAACCACACCTTTCCACGGGGAAACCTTAAGAAGTACACGGTCCCCGACACTGAATTCCAAGGGTCTACGTCTGACGTCAGCATACTTCTTTTGTCGTTCACGTGGTAATTTAAGTCGTTCCTTAATCTGAATTATTTTCCCAGCATTATATTCTATAAGTTCAGGCCCAACAAACTGACCATCACCAAAAATCAGCCCATACGACAGGTGATCTGCACTTTCGTTCACACAATGCCTTAAAAGGTGCCATATTAATACTCGCGTGATAACTAATGTTGTAAGAGAATTCTATCAAATGTAGATGGTCATCCCAATTACCTCTAAAATCTAAGACACAGGCTCTCAACGTGTCTTCCAAAGTCTGAATCGTATGCTCACCCTGACCATCGGTCTGAGAATGGTACGTCGTACTCATGTCTACCCTAGTTCCAAAATATCTCTGAAATCTTCGCCTAAAATGAGAATTGAAATGAGTATCCCTGTCTGAAATGATAGAAACTGGTATACCATGCTTCGACACGATTTCCTTTACATACTTCGTCACTAATTTCTCTGTGGAGTCTTTTTCACGAATGGCCAAGAAATGAGCAGACTTTGTCAGTCTATCGACCATCACCCATATCATATCATGACTCTCTTTTGTTCTAAGAAGTTTCATAATAAAATCCATAGTCACACATTCCTAATTCCATTCAGGAATTTCTGGTTGTCTGAGTAATACTGCAGGCTTCTAATGTTCCGCTTTCACTCATAAACACGTCCGACATCGACTTACAAACTCAGCGACATCCTTCTTCATGTCATGCCACCAATAAAAACTCATGTAAGTCATAGTACATCTTGTCAACACCCGGTTGTACCGAATACATTGAATTATGAGCTTCATTCATAATCAATTTTCGTAAATCGCTAGTGAAAGGAACCCATAGTTTTTTCACGAAATACAAGTCTCCATCGTCTCTTTCACCCAAATGGTGTTCCATTCCTCGTAGATCCTTCTTAAGAATTTCTTCATCGCCAACAACCCCTGCATGTGCTTCTATGATCTGATCTCTAACATTTCTTTGCACTGTAATGCTCATCACACATCCTCGTCCAGGCTTAACCCTTTCCTTACGAGTCAGAGAGTCAGCCACTACATTAGCTTTTCTCGGGTGATAACGAATGTCACAATTGTAATTACTAAGTAACTCAAGCCATCTCCTTTGCCTCATATTCAAATCTTGTTGCATGAGGATATGCTTCACCCCTTTGTGGTCCGTATAGTTTATACACTTGGTTCCATACAAATAATGCCTCCAGCACTTTGATGCAAAGACCACTGCTTCTAACTCCAAGTCATGAGTTGTGTAATTTCTCTCATGGTCCTTCTGTTGTCGCGAGGAGTATGCAATCACCTTGCCTCTTTGCATGAGCACACAACCTATCTTTCATAAGATACATCGCAGTACACTACAAAATCATTTGATCCTTCAGACAAACTCACGATCCGTGCACTACATAGCCTATCCTTCAAGATCTGAAACGCTTTTTCTTGTTTCTCGCCCCAAACATACGATCTGTCATTCTGCGTCAATTTCGTTAGCGGCAGTGTAATCTTAGAAATATTTTCAATGAACCTTCTATAATAAACCACCAGACTAAGGAACTGTCTAACCTCAGTCGGCGTCTAAGGCATTCTCCAATTCTTAACTGAATCAACCTTGCTAGGATCTACATGTATTCCATCATTGCTCACAACTTGTCTCAAAAAGTGTACCTCATTCAGCCAGAATTCACATTTAGAGAACTTTCCATACAGTTTTTCCTTCCTCAACAATTCACCTTTCTCAAGTGTTCAGTATGTTCCTCTTTTGTCTTTGAGTAATTCAGAATGTCGTCGATAAACACGATAACAAACTTGTCCAAATACGGTCGGCACACTCTATTCATCAAGCCCATGAACACTGCCGGAGCATTAGTAAATCCAAAGGGCATCACCGTAAATTCGAATCATCCGTATCTTGTCCTAAAAGTGGTTTTTGGTATGTCATTCTCATGTACACGTAATTGATGATGCATTGAACGTAAGTCAATCTTTGAGAAACACTTTGCAACTTGGAGCTGGTCGAATAGATCATCAATCCTAGGAAAGGGGATAACGGTTTCTCGCCGCTAACTTATTCAACTCACGATAGTCGATAAACGTACGAAATGAATTATTCTTCTTGCTGACGAATAAAACACGTGCTCTCCATGGTGACTGGCTAGGTCTAATGAATCCCTTGTCTTGAAGTTCTTTTAATTGTGTAGCCAATTCTTGTAATTCAGTGGTTGTTAGTTTATAGGGGGTTTTGCTACAGGAGCTGCGTTAGGGACAAGACTATTACGAAAATCAAGTTGTCGAGACGAAGGTAAATCGTGTAAATTATCAGGAAAACATTCTGGTAGTCACGAACGACGGGGACATCAGTCAAGCTAACCTCACTAATAGATGCACTCATGAAATGACCCTCAAAAGACTCAGACTCTCGCCCTGGACTTCTAGTATTTCACCATTAGGTGAGGGAATTCTAACAATTTTTGCACTACATGAAATTGTCACGTCAACCAAAGACATCCAATCCATAACGACAATAACGTCAAAACATCCCATTACAAAGGTACTAAGTCAATAAGGGAATTATAATTATTAAAGTCTAATGTGCACGAACGAACGACCTGGTCTAGTCTGACTAGCCTCCGTTAGCTATTGTGTGGGAGAATAATCATAATATTGCTATTATTATTTTATTATTATTATTATTATTATATAAATATATATATATTATTATATATATAAGATATATATATATATATACGTAAGACTCGGACTAGCACTCAAAAGGGAACAAAACTAGTCGCGATGAAACTACAATAAGCTCTCGAGTCAAAAGAACAGTAGCATAACGATCCATCGGAAGAAAGTCCCTGTAGCACAATCGAATCAATACGAGTCTCTGTTTCATTTAGTACATAAGCATGACTTCTATCAGCTTGAACTTGATTGCCTCTAATCTAACGTGTCTGACAATTTGTAACTGGTTAGGATGGACTGCCACTTGAACCTGTTGTCCAATCCAGTGAAGACATGTGTTCTGATAGTGATCAGTGTCCCCACGAACTCCATATAGTCCCTTTGATTCAATAGTGCCATATTCAATGGTGCCACCTAAGTCTTTGTTTCCTTACGGAAGTTTGCCAAATGCCCAGTCTTATAGCAGTTGAAACATGTCATGTAATTTGATAATCTGCATGATGAAGATTGCTCTTTGTACACATAGGGCGAGGACCCACATATTCCTTTTTGCCGACATCAGTCACTATAAATGCCTTGTCTCCATTATGTCTTTTACCAACAGATCGCCAAACTTTCTTATTACTACTTGCCCCACTAATTTTCTTCCTCTTTGTCCCAACAACAGTACGATTCCCGCACTGAACCAACTCATCAATCATAACCTCAGATCTCAATATAGCCTCTTCTAGAGTAAGCAGGTGAACGGCAGCCATAGTCGACCTATCCTAAGGGATCAACCTACGAAGATACTTCTCGTTGCCTTTGCTCTCGGGACTACCCAAATATGGATCAAGCCTTGAAAACCCTTTGAAACTTGTAGCGTAACCAGCATGATTAGCACCAATCATCTTATGCTCCAAAATTTCTCGATATAACCTTATCAATCAGTTGTCGTACCGAACTTTATTGTCAACAACTCCTTAAAGTTTTACCAAGACATCGCCTCAGCCACTATTATGCCTCTGGCTCGACACTGACCATTCCACGAAGACAGCACATCCAAGGTAAAGAAATTTGTCACATAACTGACACTCTGACCAGGAGTACACCTACTAATGCCAAATTACAGCTTCCATCTATCTGACCAATGAATAAACTTGACTGCTCCACCTCTGCCGTCATAATCTTGCACACCACAATCAATGAAGTTTTTGTAAGTAAAACATCTGACACCACTTCTAGGCTCTCTTAGTACATTTCCAATATGAATTCTCTCATCAGCGTCTTCATAGTATTCACTGGTCTCCTCATGCACTGTTTCCACATACTGCGCATCCTCTGCTTCATTACAAGTCGGCCCCTCATTCGTTGCATTTTGTGTATTTCGAGCAAGGACAGCATTGACGACTTAAATAATCACGGGGATCGCCTCCGTTCGAAGTAGCTCTCGTCTCACCGTTATTCCACACACGTTAGTATATCTCTAGAACGTTATACGCGAAGAAAGGCTCAAAAATGTCAACGTCTATGTCACATGTTACACTCAGCAAGCTCTCTCGTCTTATGGTCTAAGGGATGCTATCTAGAACTTAAACTAGTCATGCAGTCCACGTCAATGCAATACATATATATATATATACTAATAATATATAACCCTAAATCGCAGTTAAAATGTGGTCCGAATCTAACACCTACATCCGTTGCACTAGTGGTGTATGTATACAGGGTGTACCAGCGGCTAACCCTCCACACCCCTAGTACATCTAATGCAAGGTCGGATCACGGTACTGGTATGCTCTCTAGGTATTGGCAAGGTATGTATACAGGGTGTACCAGCGGCTAACCCTCCACCCCACCAACACCCATTAAGCACACCACGGTTGCTACCACACCCTCACTACAAGTGCAATCCATGAGGTCAAAAACTGTCGCAAAACAGGGAGATAATCGCAGAACGTTGATCAGGCGTTTCCTTGCTATCTTTCCTGCAATACTAGTTAGTCCACATTCACGCTCTGATACCATTCTGTAACACCCCACCGTTGGCGGAAACATGAGGTGTCATGAAAAGTACAGCACGACATGGAATTACATAGATACTTCTAAATGAAATAGAATATAATAAATATATTCCCAAAACATGAGTTCAAGTCATAATGATGCTAGAACACCTTAATACAATAAGTCCATCAAACGGGCCAGTCTAAGGCATGTAGCCTTAAAGTCTGACAGTAATAAAGGAGCACTAATCTCCGAAGTCCAAGTCTAGCATAGCAGTCTGTATTCCTGATTAGCCTGAGTACCTGAAAAGTATACTAAAACGTGTCAACACAAAGGTTGGTGAGTTTGTAGGTTTTAGTCAAAAAGTCTAGTCAAGAAAGAAGTCTTTTGTCGATTCTTTTAAGTCAAAACAAGTATTTGTTCAATATATAAATGAGCAGAGTTACGCCATATCAAGTCAACAGTCTCAAGTCTCAAAGTCACAAGTCTCAATGTCACAAGTCTCAAAGTCACGAGACCCAAAGTCTCAATGTCTCAAAGTCCGGTCTTACGGTACCTGCCTTAGTCCAAGTCTCAAGTCTCAAGTCCAAGTCTCAAAGTCAAACAATAAGCACGTCCAAAGCACAACAAACAAACACATAATCACACATACAAACAAGATCAGAGCACGTCAAATGGCACAAGTAACTCTATACGCACAGGCTCAATATTGAACATAAACAGAAATCGACAAAGCTGTTTGAAAAATAAGTATACTTTTCACCCCAAAACTGATAAAAAGAGGGGCTACGAAACTCACCTGAAAGCAGCACAAGTATAAGTACCCTAGATCGCGAACAAGAACACGAACAGTCAGATACACCTGAAACACGTACACTATCTGTCCAAAAGTCCTACAATGTCCACAAGTCACCCAGTAAGTACTTACTTAATTGCACAAGTTCATGTCCTATACTAGTGTCTTAGGAAATGTCATTATTTCTTGTCAAATGTCATAATATATATAATAGTCTTCTTGTTCTTTTAAATTGTCCAAAACAAATACTTCTTTTAATAATGTCATATTTTAATGTTTATATCTTGTCAAATATTTATTTGGAATATCATTATAATATATGTTAAGTCCGATAGGTTATTGATTATCGTTATAGTCTTTACAAAGTCCATATATATATAAATATATTTAGTCATAAGTCCATGATACTTTATTATTAGAGATAATTTGAAATGACCTTTAATTGACAAATCCCAATTCTGATTGTTGACAAGGAAAAATCCCAATTTTGACTTTGACCAAAACCCTAATTTTGACTTTATCAATCCGTAACCAATTTTGACCAAAAGAACCCAAATTAACCAAACCCTAATTTTACCAATAAGCTGTCGTTGACCAAGTTTGACCGAACCAAAAACTAGATACAAACACCAAAATACAACCCAAAACAATTTTTGAACCAAAAACATTTTCCGGCCGGTTTGACCGGCGTTGACCGACGAGAACACGACTCCCAAAATTAGATCTAAGCACAATTTCATACCCAAATCGACTTTTAGAACCCAAAAGTATTTTTCGGCCAGTTTGACCGGCGTTGACCGCCGAGAAAATCAAGAACAAGACTAGATCCGGTCACAAGAATGAACCATAACACCAATTCAAGATCAAGAATCACTAACACAACTCGGATCTATGATAGATCTAACCAAATATCACTTTTAATCACGGATTTATTTAATTTCGAATATATATATATATATTTTTGGACCTCATAGGACAAGAACATGAATCAAGAACACAATACAACCTTAAATATTACCAAGAAGATGGATTTCGTTTTATATGATAGTATGTAATCCGAAAAGACAAAAGTAAACATCAAACTCAACCAACAAGAAGGTTTTCGATCCATTGTTTCCGGATTTAGAGGATTTTCGGATCTATAAATTCGAATTCAAAGGTTTTCGGGTCAAGGTTTTCGGATCTATAGGATTTCGCACATATATATACACATATACTCGTATATAACCGAACCATAAAAGTTTTAGGTCAAAGAAATCGGATCTATATATGTATATACATATATATAACCGAAATATATACATATAATAAAAAGATTTCGGATTTTTGAAGGAAGGAAGAAGGAGAAACCCGATCTATACATATTTTTGTAAATAATGTCGGATTTAAACAAAAAGTACAATACATAAAAGAAAATTCAGATTTTTATATAATATATATATACATAAAGCCGAATATATACTATATATATACATATAATCCGAAATATATATATATTTACAAGGAAAACGAGTTTTGATGAAGAACAAATGTAAACCCACGTGAATCTTACCAAGATCTTCAAGAAAGAAGAAGAAAATATGAAGATTTGATGGTGGATAGTGGTGGTTCGGTGGTGGTTCAGTGGTGGTTTGTGGGTGGCGGCCGAGAAAGGGAGAGAGGTGTTTGTGAGAATGAGAGGAAAATGGGAAGGAGTTTAGGGTTTTGTTTACTCCCATGCCCTAGCTTTGACCGAGTTGACCACCATTGACCCTCACAAAAAATAGTTTGAATCGACCATTTTACAAAACCCGAGGCTCGTTAATTTATTTTGTCGACACATTTAAATGTAACTTTTCAATAGCTTTCCAACAAATATAAATATGACCATATTTGTTTTTTAAATCTTTATTTGGTTTAATTTAAGTACTTTATTTATTTCAGCATTTCCACAAGACAACTAGTATTTCTCCTGTTCTCGAGTCCACGCACAATCTTTCTAAAGTCTAAATGCTCAAAGAGTCCAAATAAGTCATAATCCACCTATTTCATCGCTAAAGTCTTAAAGTCTAATGACGTACATAAGCGAAACGAATTAAAACGACCGGAAAAGTACTTCGGAAAATACGCTCCGATGACGGTTGTCACACTTCACCCCATTGCTACCACCTTCACCCTACCACAACAGCCCACCCATTGAAGAACCACCACCACTGCCACACTTCACCCCCACCAGCCACCTTCACTGTTGGTATATATATATATATATACATATATCTATGTGTGTGTATAAGCTAAAATCAAATCAACCTAAACTAAATTCCATCAATACAAACTGATGTTGGTGGGTTTAAAAAGAAAAAAAACTCATGTATACATACATTCCAATAGCCACCACCATTCTTTGAATCACCACCACCATCAACGTCGGCGCTGACACCGGCACCATCACCATCCCAAATCTGCCTCCGTCGTCTTCCACCACTGTCCACCACCATGTTCAACCACCGCTACATCTGGACTAACAAAGGATTAAGAACCATTAGTCGCTTCTAGTGGAGGATAGTTGACCTTCCCACGATCAGATTCGAGTCCAGGAGATGGCAGATTCAAAATACCATTATGGTGGTTTGTTATTAGTGGGATCTTTTGTGTTCTTTTTCCTCCTGATTTTACTTTTTTTTGGGCATGATTAATGTAAAGGAAAATGAAAAAAATAATAATTATGGAAGTGATAAAGAAAGGTGTAAAAGAACTATAATTTTTTTGTTTGGAGATCTTGTATTATCGTGACATATGATTTGGAAAAGTAAATAATTGGATGGATTGATCATAGTTGTAACTCTGTAAGTACCTATGTTTATTTTGAATGACAATTTGATAGTATTATTATTATTTTATTATTAGAAAACCTGTGATTTTGAAAATTGGATTTATAAAAAGGGGGAAGTGAAGGTGGTGCTGTTAGGCACCTAAGTTGGGTGAAATCCCTCTCACATGCTAATTTTTTAATATGGGAAAAATCATGGGGGGCCATTATTTATGCATTATATATTTATAGATTAAAAAATTAACATGTGAGAGGGATTTCACCCAAGTTGGGTGGTGTTGTCTCACACCTTCACTTTTCCCTTATAAAAAAGGGTGTTAGGAAATGAAAGACTTGGAGATGGAGAATGATGTGAGGTTGAAGATTTGGAGAGTGTTTAGATCTGAAAAGAAAAGAAACAAGAAGGAGAAGGTGTTTAGAGGTAAAATGTAACACCCCAAATATTTTAAAATATAAATTTAATAGTTTTATTATAGTTTTACCTTTAAAATAATTTCCTAGTATTTAAAATTAAGAAATGAGGTTGTTTTAGTTGGAACTTTAGTGGATAGCGGGTATTTTACCTACCTAAAAAGAAAGAGGGCGTGGCATCTTGAAAGAGTGTCAGCCAACCTTTTTGTGATGAGTCATGTTTTCCCACCACAACAACCATTTTCTATTTCTCCTTCTTCTTTACATTTCTTCTTCAAATGCAAGTGTTTCATATTTTCAACTAAATCAAAAGAATTCTTCAAAAGAAAACAACAATAACAATAACAATCTTTTGGGAAGAATTTCAATTGGAGGATTGGAGAAGTGGGTGTGTGTGTGTGGTCGAAAATTTCAAGAGAAAAGGGAAGGAGAAGAATTTGTAAATTAAGGTCTTGTAATTGTTCTTGAAATCCTCAAGGTAATAATTCCCTAACCTAGTTTTGATTTGTGTTGAGAATTAGGGTTCTTGAGATGTCCAAAATTGGGGGGTTTTACTAGAAATTGAGTTTGTATGATTTTTCCCCAAATTATAGTATCTTGGTGTTTGTTATTGAGTTGCATGATTTATTTAACTAAGAATTTGAATGAAGGCATTGAAACCTTGATTATGAAAGTATGGTGAATTTTATTAGTTGAATGAATGGTGATATGATAAATTACCAAGTGAAGTTTTTGAATAAAAAGCAACTCGATGACAAGGTAAAATGATTTTGGGTTAGGAATACTAGTGAAATGTTAGTATGGCTAGGTTGAGCTAGCCAAGAGTATGAATGTGACCTATTATGCATATTGTGATTATTGATAGGTTGAAAACATGAATGTGTATACTTGTGGCCGCCATGGACTTGGTTGTTCGTCATTAAGGTGAGTACTTTTATATATGACTATTCACATGTTGGTTCAATTACATAATGATGGTAGAATCTATATGACGTATTTAGATGATGAGATAAAGACCATATGGGTATGGCAATGTGATTTTGATGTGAATGAAATTTTAGTTAGTTGATTGAATGGATAGAAGTATATATATTGTGTATTTGTGTAGAGTTGCAAGAATTGAGACCCTTGGTATCATGTTGGGTATTTAGATAAGTTGATATAAGACCATAGAGGATATGGCAATGTGATTTGATTATTGGTTAGTATGTTTTATTTGGTTGATTGACTACATGGTTTCACATATTTTTGTTTTTTTCGGTAAAAGGCTGTCACCCACATATTTTTGTTGATATGAAGGTGTTTATGGACAAGATTATTGTGTGGTAATATAGGTTCTATATCCACTCCTTATGTATTGTTTTCAATATGTGGATATTTGTATATAAACGTACTCACTAAGCGTAAAGCTTATTCTTTTAGTTGTTAATCTTTTTATAGGTTCCGGAAGTGGGAACAAGTGATTGACTAGTAGTGCCTTGAAGTGAATTTGTGCGTTTTGAAGGTAGTTAGCCATTTTGCGGAGAAATGTTGAGTTTTGGTAAAACCTAGTTGGGCTCTCTCAAACCTAATGGCTCTTGGTACATACGAAGTGCTTTTGGTAAAGTTTTGTTATGTACATTTCTGCCAAAAAGTTGGGTTAGAGTCATGGTCTTTGGTATCTTGATGTATTGTAAAACCGTAGTCGATGTCAACTTGGGTAATGTGACCCGTTTCGTTGTAAATGTTACACTTGATCAAAAGAAAGCTTTCGAAATGTTGAATCTTGTGTCTTTAACTCATTTTGAAGTTTGGCAAAGTGGTTTAAGGTTTGGAAGTGATTGGTAAAGGTTTGCAAGTCATTTGAAGTGTCAAAATTGATTGTGTCTCTGTCAGACCCAAATATGCGGCGCATATTTTGGTACATGCGGCGCATTTTTGGAAGTCTGAAGTTTGGGTGCCTTCTGAGCAAAAAATGCGGCGCATATTTTTACACATGCGGCACATGTTTCATGTCTGATGGAAAATGCGGCGCATGTATAAAAACATGCGGGGCATCTTTAAAAAGAAAAAAAAAATCTTATTTTTCGTTAAGTGAGTTTGGGTCGTTTCATAAAAGACCAATATAGATAAGTGTAACGGAGTCACGTTAACGTCTGTTAGAGGGAGGGGTTTCTAAAGATACAAAAAGTCACCACAGGGTGATGTAATAATAAAAATTAAGTACGAGGGCAAAACTTGATAAAATGATATACCCCAGGTGCATGTAATGAAATTAACTCTTATCTTTATTGATACTATACATTATGTTCATAACACAATATATCATTATTATTCTTGAAATAGCAACCATGTGAATTGTAAGGGTGCAGTGTCAAACATTGGCAATTTGGCAACTTTTAGTAAGGTTTTCGATCAATAGTATAATGTCATGTGTCCAGCAGGATTTTTGCCAATTTTTGCTAAAACCTTGTGAAAATGAAAGGTGTGTCAAAACCTTGTCAAAATGTCAAAACTTGCCAAACACAAAAAACAAAAACAAAAAATTGGTGGGGTCACAAGCTTGCATTTAGGAGCCAAAAAAGATGTCAATACTTGCCACAATCGGCTAGATATGGCCGACTGGAATTGCCAATGCTACTTGCCGATTCTTGTCAATGGAAAGGGTGCAATGGAGCCAATATGGCAAAATTTGCTGATGCAATATGCCGACTGCACCCTTGCCCCTAAAGACTTATAAATCTATCTTTATACAACTCGCAATCTTTATACAACCACGTGAATCTGTTTGCGCCGTGGAGGCTATAGCAATGCAAACAGATGTTTGCAGTTTGAAAGAAAAAGGAAATTAAGATTTGATATCCTAGTCGGCTTAAGTGTTAAATCCTTCAAAATACATCTAAGATTCCATATCATAGTCTTAATACGTCTCCAACATATTCCTAAAAACGTATACATAAAACCGGTTGACTCGTCTTATACTCCAAATACAACCGTACATACCATATGTAGTTATTAAATCGAGTTTGTTAATTTCAATCCTACATGAATTAATTATAAATTTACTAATATCTATTAGAGTTGTCGAAGTGTCATATCATTGATATATTTTATGTTATCGGTAGGGTTAACGTGAAAACAACAAATATAGAGAACAACAAATATGGAGAGAACCGTGAGAACCACTAGTTTCCCTCCATCTTTCTCCTTTTTAGTGTGGTTTTTTAATTTGTTAATTTTTATTTAATTTTTTTTTTGTTTTTTATTTTCTATTAACAAAAACCCATTCAAAAAAAAAAAAAAATTGTAAAAATCATATGGGTTACGTGTTGAAAATGTATGGATACGGTACGGGCGTTGCCCTCATCCGTTCTAAAGGGGTTGTCACCGGACGCATATGAGAATTGTATGGATTTGATGGGCGGCGATCCAAGAGATGGTGGCGGTTTGATACGGTACGGGCGTAGCCCTTAGGGCAAAGCTCTTATAAATGTTTTTTTAGTGGTTTTCACGGTTCTCACCATATATGTTGGTTCTCACTTGATCCTTTCACTTATGTTGATATATGATGTAAGACATCTTATCAATGTAATCAAAGTAAACATTAGACAACGCCCAAATAACATAAGTAGTTATTACTAATTACAAAGTTTTAGAAATTAAACACATTATATTATAACCTAATTAAAAAGATTTTGGGTTAATAGTAGAATTACAGTTTGACCACTAAACTTTTTAAGTTTTGTTTTTGCCCCACCATTTTTAATTTAGTTTTTCTCATTATTATTTTTACCACTACTTTTTTGGTTTTTATTTTTGCCTCCACCAACATTTTATGTTTTTATATTTTTTGGCTTTAAATTTTTGTGTTTTACAATTTTGACCATCTATAACCTAATTAAAAAGATTTTGGGTTAATAGTAGAGTTTCACCTTTTTATAATTTGACCACTAAACTTTTTTAAGTTTTGTTTTTGCCCCACCATTTTTAATTTAGTTTTTCTCATTATTATTTTTACCACTACTTTTTTGGTTTTTATTTTTGCCTCCACCAACATTTTATGTTTGTATATTTTTTGGCTTTAAATTTTTGTGTTTTACAATTTGACCGTCAAACATTTTAGCCTTTTTTTTTCTTTGTCTCCACTGAAGGTTTAATTTTGTATATTATCATTAAAACTTTGTGTTTTAAGATTTATAGTGTTAAAGTTTTAGGTTTTCTTGCTTTTACGATCACGCAGTGTGGTTTGGATCAGTAGTAAACATATTGGTCTCTGAAAACAGAGGTCAGAGATTCGATCCTCATCCCATGCAAAGTTTATGTACAACTTTGAAGCAACCTTTATACATAGTTGTGGTAGGGGTAAGGTTGTTTACATCTTAACCTCCCCCATACAACGTCGAGGTATTGGGGCCCAAAACCCGTGGAAGACAGAAATGAGCAGTTCCTTTTACTTTTGCTTTTACGATCAAAGGTTTTTAGCTTCTTAATTTTGTCCCCACTTTTCCTTAACCAAAGTTTTTTATTACACCCCCGGTCCCATTAAAAGTGTCTTACTTTGAATATTCAAAGTCTTTAATACTAAACTTTGACCTTAAATAATTTTTTGTGTTATATAAAACTTGATAAAATTTATACCATTAAAAATCACGTCTACAACACAATCAATTCATATAATTTTCATCAAGTATTATCTAACACATATAAAATTATTTAATGTCAAAGTTGCAAATGTTAGATTTTGAAAATTTAAAACATGACATTTAGTGGGACCGGGGGAGTATAAATTTACGATACATTGTTTAATCATATGTTATTTTTAGTCTGATGATAATTATTGGCATGTTCAAGTTTCTAGCACATGTACAAGTCTATGTTCCATTCTTACCCCGGCCAAAGGCCGGATATAACTCTAGTTGGATACAAGTAATAAGGTCAATAATAATCACCATCTTCATAATAGTACTTCAACCATGTCTTATAAAATCTCAAAATCTTACAAGTAAATAAACAATAAAACGATACTAACTACTAACTATTGATACGTTATAAAAAAAAATCAACAATAAAATAAAATAAAAAAGCATTGAGTCATTCCCTAATGAACTAAACCAACTCATGACAATCACATTCTATAATTTTGAATGGATAATCGCCATCTTGTTTGTTAAATACTAGTTTCCTTTTTTCTTGTATTTTGGAAACCGCTTCAACCTTTTCTTTTCCAAATCTTTGAACTTTTTGACGACGTCGTTTTTTATCAAGCAAATGATCGCTACACACAAAAATATCATAGGCATAGCTAACAAGATCATACATATGATGAACATTAAATGTGACGCCTCAAAATTCAGAAGTTTTGCTGTTTCGTTGCTACCAATAATCGGAGCCATGATGTGATATCGCAAGAATTATTAATCAAATTCTCAAAAAAAGGTTGATGTGAGAAATAGGGTTGCAATTTAGTGTTTGTAATATCGTTGTTAGAGTTTGTGAATTTTAGTTTAGATATGTTTCAATTTATAAGCATTGGAAACACACCAAGGAGTAATCACGATTATGGTTGACTTCGAATTGTATTAGAAATCGGAAACAAGTATTTGAATAATAGTTTGTGTGAGTTCGGCTATTTGAATAATAGTTACTTTTCAAAAAAAAAAAAGAAAGTAATCACAAGTCACGGTTAACTTCGAATTCTATTATTATTAGTAAGTCTTATCCAACGTACCTATTCATTTTTTCCTTTTATATCATATCATTCTAATTAAATTATTTTTAAAAAATAACTGTACTATCAATTTAAACTCAAAGATTTTATATATCAAATAATCATATATTCATATGCATCTTTTTATATATTTTTTATTTGAACAGTTGCCAGTTGGTATCTTTTTATATATCTTAACAAGTCAAATTTACGAAAATCATATAAATTTCATTCCTACCGACTCATTAATAGCATCATACAAATCAAATAATTATTACCATTAGTCGTTGTTATATATCGTTATGTCAGGTATATATAATGTTACTATCTCCGAAAATAATGATCTCATCTATATCAATAGAAGTATTTACTCCTCTCATTTTTATGTAAGGGATTGTTGTTTCGCAACATGTCCATAAGCAAGAATTGGCGATATAAAGCAACTACAAACTAACTTAGATACAAAAAAGAGATCTCCACATTAAGCCAATGTTGGCAATTGTAGCATTAGACAAATGCTCTACAAATCACAATCTAAACAATTAAAATCGTACATGACATATATAGCCACACAAACTCTAATTGAAAGAAAACCGTTTCCTAGATGTTCAAAAACAAAATATAATGTTTGACTAAATCAATAATATAAAAAGTAACACTTAATGCCGTTTTCCACGAGTTTTAGCTTTTAATATCACGACGATATATGAAGGGAGTTAAGATGTAGACAAATATATTTCATTTACTCGTGCATGACCATAATTACATTACGTTACATTACAAGAACTGACAATAGAGATTTTGATCAAGAAGAATGTCTTATTTTACCGACATCAATCATATTTGAAACATTTGGCCATTCAATCAAAACTTGGACCATAGGATTTCTACAAACCCATCTGATACAAACTTACAATTTCACACGCGATCAAAAGGCTCAATCAAATTAAAGATTTTATTCACAAGCTAAGCACCCCAGTCTCATCTTTAAATAGTCGCAACATTGAAATTTTTTTCTAATCTTTTACAAATTTGGGATGGCATAAAAATTTTGGGACAACACATAGGTTAACTC
Source organism: Erigeron breviscapus (assembly GCA_034093135.1). Taxonomy (NCBI): domain Eukaryota; kingdom Viridiplantae; phylum Streptophyta; class Magnoliopsida; order Asterales; family Asteraceae; genus Erigeron; species Erigeron breviscapus. The sequence continues at coordinate 26,116,485 of CM067168.1, forward strand.
ATTCATATAACTGTAGCATCGTCTCAAACTTAACTTCACTAGTGTCTTGAATTAGCAAAAAACTAGTAGTACAAATCCTTCAAATTTATCGATTTCAATCAATAACATAGTTAGGTGCCACCGCAAGAATCCTGTTGTTTCGAGAGGTCCGTCTGGTATTTCCATCATCATCCCCTTGTGCAGTTGCCTCCTCTTCATCCACTACGATTAAATGGCCTTCCCTTCTTACCAAACTCTGCATCAACGATAGTACTGTATTTAACACAATGTATTTCTAGAAATCATGTATATAATAAGCATACTATATATTACCTCAATGATAGCTTTAAGCTTGGTGATTTCAGCCTTTGCTTCTTCGGCCGAGCTGTAGTTGTTCTTTTCATTCTGCTGAGCTACATACCATTGTATCAAATCCCTTTGCCTCATACCAGCTAGCCCACTCCCTGAAACACACGTTATCATATCACGACTTTGTATTTTATCATTTAAATGTAATGCAAAGCCATTCTGCTATATGAAAGCTTTAAATCATGCTTACAATTAAAAATGAGTTGTTTGGGCTACGTTTCATCTATCGGGTCAAAAAGGTTAAACTCAAAAGCAAAAACTCAAACTAACAACAGATATCTAAGTTGCCAGAAAGCATTGTATATGTAATTCATGACACCAACTTAATCACTTTTTGATTGAATAAGAGTAGACCAATTCAAACAATATATAGCAATCATTGACACAGTAATGAGGTATCAATGAAAATTTTTTTAAAAAATTTATACGTTTTGGATAAAAAGATTTTCAAATCAACATGACCCTGCCTGTTTTTGACCACGTAAAAAATCATTCTATAATCAAAACCACCCATTTTGCCACTTCTATAGGCTGTTATCGTTATGTACCTTCTCTTGCAACAGTTTCCTCATGCTGCCTAAGACGCATCACAAGAGCTTGAGTTACACGCTGAAAGTATTCATCTGTTATAACAAGTTTCTTCCCTCCGGATCCTTCTGCATTTTCTATTAACCGAGAATTTCAGTATTAACTTCAGTGAAACGCAAGCTTCTAGACTAGTGTGGGAAACTACCAACCTGGCTGCTCAGTGGCGGGGTCAGCATGGGCATCACTCGGTTCAGCTTCACCATTTTCACCAACATCACCATCCTCTTGATTCTCGTCTTGAAACTCTGTCAAATCTATCTCAGTTGATTCCACACTGCAAGTTCCCAGGCATAATTAGTGACCCTTCTTTTTTGAAGATATTTAGAGGTGACAATTTTGACTCTTCAGTTATGAACAAGTGTATTCTGGTAAAGCTATATTTCAATTTAATGAAGAGGGCACCAATCAATAAAATTTGCTCACAACCTATACCAAATATAGACTTTTTGTGATCATGTTTAACAAGTACTCATTGACCCCAAAAAAGGTGTTTCAAGTTAACTGAATAACATAACCCGCCCAATCCACCCATTATGGCACCTCTAATGTTACTCTACAACTATCAACATATTTGACATGCCTGATTACTGAAGTTTTTAGGAGTCTTGTTGCTAAACGAACATGGCGTGTGGAAACCTGAAACACAACACAAAAGGTTAAAGCCATTTAACCTTGCTGTTTAAGCAAGAATTGGAAGAGGAAAATATTAAAAGTACTCTCTTCTGATATAAAGGGTACCTCATCATCCAGGTGGCATCGAGCAATTGCCTCAGATAGTCTGATTAGTGCCTCCAACTGCCTGACTGTCATACGATATGCAACTTTACCTCCTGGAGCAGTATCACCTCTACGAAGAGCGACATAAGAATCCACTAACATTTGTCTGGCTTCTGCATTTAGCTGCATTTATTCTGATTTGTCAGATTATCCAATTGTTTAATGCAGCAAGTTTAAAAAGGTCCAAACAAATTGTACAAAAGTAGAGGTGACATAGTGGACAGGTTGTGGTGTAAGGTAATAGGTCAGAATGCCCATGTAGATGAAATTACCCATAAGAACAAATGAACAATATAATTTTAATAAACTCTTTTTAGAATAAAATGACTTGGGATTGTATGCAATTACACCAGATTTTGGGCAACTCTCAGCCTGTTCTGTTTTCAGTGAACTTTAATGTATATTTTTATATTTTACGCCCAACACGTTAGAGATAAATCATAAGATGAATTGACCCATTTAACAAAGAGGTCAAAGTTACAATCTCTAGTAATATGAAATCAATGAGAACCAAAATCAAACCTTTGGCTTTTTAGATTTGGCAACTGCAATATAACGCTTTAGTTGTGCTGTAGTGAAGGTCGGAGTAATAGCCTCTTCACGCTTTTGATGCACCCTCACAATATGAGAGGCAATATGGTAATCTGTTGTATCATCGGGGTCATCAATCATGACATATACCAGGTCAAATCTTGAAAGAATGGCTGGGGGAAGAGCAACATTGTACTGCAAAGTAATTCAAACTTCTTAATGCCCCCGAATTCATAAAGGAGATAATCAAAGATGTATTGCACATAGTATCAGTTAGAAGCTAATTTCAACCTTTAATGGTTTGGACTTGTCATAGCGGCCTCCCGTGGGATTAGCAGCAGCCAAAATTGATGTTCTAGCATTTAGTGTTGCTTGAATTCCTGCTTTTGTAATACTAATTGTTTGCTGTTCCATAGCTTCATGTATAGCAACCTTTTAAAATGATATAAACATCAGATGGTAATACATTAAGGCATTGCATATGCAGAAGTCATAGCAGTAAACGAATAGGACAAATTGGCAATAGGTAGAAATGGATTCTGGCTAAAACATGTCATATTTTATAAAGGATCGAAAAAGTATAAATCGAGTTAACATATACACTTGAAAATGATAAGCCACTTTCATTCCCTTTGACATGTTTCACTTTTAACCAGCTTGTTTTTTATTTGTCCCATTTAAGGTAAAACACAAGCCACAACAGCCCATTCATAAGTAAGCGGGTCTAAACTACCATCTTTACACATAATCAAACCGTAACTCTCGAGATTCCAGAGCTGAGATGATTACCTGGTCTCTAACATCCATTTTGTCAAATTCATCAATGCAGCAGACACCATTGTCAGCAAGCATTAGAGCACCAGCCTGAGAACATAAAGTGATGTGTTTACCATATCTAGGTATTTACAGCTAATATCAAGATTTCAACCCTACTTAGAGTGACCAGTACATTAGTTTGTTTATTATTTCACAACAAAAAAGTTAGCCAAAGAGGTCAGTAAGAGAAACATCAAGTGCATGCAAGTCTTCACATTCAAACTACCAATCACAGACATTGATTACACTGCTAAAGACACAATGTACATCAACCTCAGTAACTTGTTCCAGGTGTTCAGCTAAAATCCTTTAATTCCATGCAGTGTGTAAACTGATGACCAATAAAGATGATTGTATCTTTTAGGTCGGGGCTTTGTAATCTACCTTAAACTTATTCATCAATTACACAATAACATGTGGCAATATCCATGCAATTATAATTCACTGCTCAAATTTTATTTAATAATTGGACAAAATAATCCTGAACTGGTTATGTTATTTACATAGATGCCTACCATTAAAATAAATAAATACTTTTAGGAGTGATACAATTGACTAATTCTTTTACTAATTCACAACCAAAAAATGACAGAAGAGTACCTCGATACAAAACTCTCCAGTTTCTGGTTCTTTTGCAACAGTTGCGGTCAAACCCGCGGCAGATGAAGATTTCCCAGACGTGTACACAGATCTTGAAACTAAAGTTGTGGTGTACCTGCAAAGGAAAAAGGAGAAAGAAATGTGAAACCTAAAACTTTGTATGATATAAGCTGTGGGATATAAGTTGTGAAAGATGAATACTTGAGAAACTGAGACTTGGCACAGCTGGGATCCCCAACAATACAAACATTTATGTCTCCCCGGAGGTTGATTCCTTCATGTGTAAACTTGTGAACCCCGCCCAAAAGCATAAGCAAGATTGCCCGTTTAATGTCTTGATGACCAAAAACAGTAGGGCAAACACTGTCAACAAGCTTGTTAAAGAAGTCGGGAGTATTCCTCATTTGCCTAACCTCAGCTAACTCCTCTGGCTGAAAATATAAATTAAGAAACTATTTTAAGTACAAGCTTTGAAATGAACCGCTCAAACGAACAATCTATAGCTTAAACCTTAAATATACTATGAATGAGTAGTAAAACATGAAGGTGTAAGAATACCAACCGAGAAATCCGGTGTGTCACCATCCTCAGCATCCCTCTTCCTATTTCGTATGTCAGCGTCCCTTCTGCCATCAGAAATCTGAATAAAAAATCACAATTATAGCGCAACAATATATTATCATAGCAAATGTGACAAAGAAAAATACTAGTAAAAGCAAGTATGAAGTTGGAGCGAAAACCTGTACTGAATTGGCAATAAATGCAAGCCGATAAGTAAGGTCTCTAACTCCCAAAGCCCGTAGACCTTTAACACCTTCTTGAACAGCACCAGTGGTATTACGTTGACCACCTTCTCTGCGACATTCAGCTCTCTCACCAGGAGCCGCCAATGCCAAAATGTCCGGTATCACGACCACAGTGCCAGTAAAGATTACTCTGCAAATAACACAAAAGACTTGAGTACAAGTTTTCTTTCTTTGTACAAAACAAGGATGCAAGAACAATGTTGCACGGTTTACATACGTGTCACCAGCCCTAGCTTGCTCAACAATGTCATGCCGAAGAATGACATCTAACGATCTGGGAAGCGACCCTGCTGGTATTTCCTTGGATGTTTCCTGCATCCT
>CM067168.1:26122271-26182253 GCA_034093135.1 Erigeron breviscapus
GAGTTCATGACCATGAACATTGCAAAAACAAAAACCTCACAGCTTCTCATCATAAGCACCTTCCATAAAAAGAGTTCTGGAAGGCATCTTGAGATTCAGCAGCGGCTCCTCATCTATATCAGTCTTAGGAACAAGTCTGAGTATAGTGGGGAGCTGAGAAGAATGGGATCCAAAAGCTGGCCTTTTAACTCCAGCTCTTGCTGGCTGAGATGGAGGAGGAGGAGGGAATGGATGTCTAGCAGCGCTGAGCAGGGAGTCTTTGATTCTATACTTTCTGTTCGATCAAAGAATCGCACGGACCTTCGATCGGGAACAAGGAGGGGTTTTGACCGATTTATTGGCGATTCCCTACCGGTGTAAAGCTTTGAGAAGCTTAACGCCATTAGATCGGAGGTGTTTTATGTGTTGGCGGTGGAGGATTCTCCATAGAAGAGAAACCAGCCACCTTAGGTGTTTGAGGGAATGAGGCTTTGTATCTCGGGGTGGAAAGAACTTGCCTTCATTCATGGGGGATGCCTCTATTTATAAGAGGAGCTTATCTTGGGGGATAAGCTAGGGTTTTAGGGTTTTTAGGGGGATACCCTAATTATTAGGAAGAGATTTTGGGCTGGCCCCTTTTCTTTGGGAGGAAGAAATAAGGGATTTCCTTCATATTTGGCGGAGCTCCGTACTGACGGATGAGCTCCGTAATTCTGACTGAGGTGGTCCATTCTGACAGAGGTGAGCTCCGTAATCCTGACGGAGGTGAGCTCCGTAATTCTGGCAGAAGCATCATTAAGTAGCCTCCGTAATAGAAAATTCACATACGGAGGTAGAGCTCCGTATAAGTATATCATCAAGCCCCCAGTCTAATAGGAGAGACTGGCAAAAGGCTGTCGTGTTAGACTCCAAAAAATATCAACTGGCTGCAAATCCGAGTAAGCTCTCCGTGATTGATGTCCTCCGTCTGGTATTATCCGTTCCGTCTTTGTCCTTAGGCCATTATAACATTTGATTATCCGGCTTTTTCCACTATAATAATTAGGGCAATTACCTCAATGTCATGGTTGGACTGATGGAAACTTCTGTCGGCATGATGATCTGCGGATGAGACTTTTCATGTCCATCGGAGTCCGCTTGCGTCTTTAAACTCGTCATACTCTGAGGTTCCTTTTACCGTACTTCTCCCGGAGCTTCCTAGGTCACTTCAAAATCTATGTGCCCCTCATGTACTTTATAGCTTGTTCCAATACTTATATCCCTGATAGTGGGTCTAAGCCTGGTAACTCGTTGGGATCACATAGGATGCTTCTTTATGTCGCCCAAGTGTCTGTTTGCTTTGCGTATGTCCGTAGGTGATGAAAAAGCTTCGTGTGTGAACTCAATGTTTACTTAATTGCGTCACTTTTTCCTGGGAAGTTTCTGATGGTGGGTTGGTGATGTTATGATGTAGTATATAGCTTCGGCTCTGCTGTTGGTGAAAAAGGTTTTCAATATAGTGAATGGATAGTTGGTTCGTGCTTATTTAGGATTTTTGCGGATATATATGGCTTGTGTGACGGTATTTAGGGTAGATGTTGAGGCATGGTTGATCCGGGCTCTTGTTGTTGAAGATAGTATTTTTCTTAATGATCTTCTTATAACTGCGTTCTCCTTCGCAGAAAATGATTTTAGGCAACATATGAATCGTCGTCCAAAATTTATTTGACATTTACTCCACCCTTATCTTTTAATGCACAAGAAAACTGTTTTGTGCATATTTCTCGGTATTTTCGCCATGTGTAGACTGTGTAATCTGACCATCGTAGGTTGTTCCGGGAGTCTTTTAGTGCTTGGAGGGCCTTGTTTTGTTGGTGTTGGATGTAAAGACAAACTTGGGCCCTTCAGATTCTTCAATATATTGATGTGTAAGGGCTGAAATCATCTTCTTCCATTGAAGTCTTTGATGCTTGTCATTCAGCCTTCCGGAAGGTTTAAAAACATTCCTTCGATAATCATGCTCTATTCTTGCTGCAAGAAGTGTCGTGCTAGAGTGATTCAGCATGGTCTTGTATTTTTGTTCAAATGGCTCTCTATTACACCTCGACAGCTTCGCATATAGCCATTACGAATTTTCGTAAGAAACATTTTTTACAAAGTTTCTAAGACCTGTCGATTTGAATCGGCTAAGATGTAAGAGACACTCATTCGTAATAATCGGTTACTTCAAAATCGGATTCTCCTTTATCTGTATCTCTGGAGGTCCGTGTCTTGAATTGTGTCTTCCTTGGTAGCTCCGATGAGTAACCGTCCTTGTGGACTGATCGTCAACGAGAACGCTTATAGTTATGACGAGAGTGCGGAATCCTCTCGTGATAACCTGTTTGCTTAATTATATTATCGTCTTTCGTTGTTGAAACAACCTAAGACCTTAAACGCGCGCGAGTTTACAATTGCACAGAATTCTGTGTATTATCTAATATCACTGTTAATAAATACGTATTATGTGTGTGTATTTATACTATACTGTTCATAAACGCGTGCTAATATGGACCGTATATCTTAAAGCCCATAGCCCATTAACAAACGCGTGTTAATATGTAAACACGTGATGAACACGTGTTTAGACAAACTCGTGTTACTGTAGCACGAGTTTGTACACACTTCCTTTTGTCATCTTTTAAGTATACTTAATTACTCAAAACGTGACTAGTTTATCACTTGTATCTGTATGTTATTTATAATCACATTCATACAAGTCGTAAACATTAAACATACCAAAACTCTGATCAATATGTAATCATTCACATTACTTAAGTCCAAATAACAAGTTTAAACATAACATAAGTCTATGATTACATATTACAAAACATAAACATATACTGATCAAATCGCTGTTGCTGTTGTCAACAGAATCATGCACTTACAGTCTCTCCCTTGACATCAGCTACACGATTTCTTCAGTCTTGTAGAAACACTATCCATCAAATAACTATCTTCTGCTATTTGCATGAATATTAGCATGTAAGCAAATACGCAAAATCTTCCTATATCTGCTTTCCTCAGTGGTCCATGAAGGTCTAAACAGACATTCAGTGTCATATAACCTTCTCTGATCATCTCTGGAAAGGTTCACAATCTGCATAGGATCAAATACACGTAACAAAATAACTCTCTTATCTCTATCTTCATACATCAATGCTTCACCAGTGTCCCTGTGAATCTCCCAGTGATCAAGTGTACTCAAAACATCTTGAGGCCATTTCTTGACTGGAACCTTCAGTACACGCTTAATTGATCTTTGAGTAAATTCTATCGTACCATCATCCTTTGTAACTTTCTTCAAGGATCTTGGCGTTATGTACACACTGGTTTTATCAAAATTATCATAGAACCTTTTCCTATAATCGTCTTGCAACTTTCTACTCCAGTAAGTTGCATAACCATTACCACTCGGATTAAAAAGCCTTTTCCTTCCTAAATCCATTAAATCGGATTCACTAAGGCTTTTAAAATATTTCTTCATAGGCTTTAAGTACTGACAACCATCATCTCTTTTAATAATAAACAATTTCAGCTCATCATCAAAAAACCAACTCAAAATAGTAGTAACATACTTATGAGCATCTCTATCACTAACAAAATCCCAAAAGATAGATGGTTTCATACTTTCTCCTACCAATCCTCTTGCCGGTATTCTTCTATCAATTTGATGTAGATGATCTTCATCCCTACTTGGCACTGGATACTCTGTCACATCAAATTCCTTAGAATCTTCAATACTCCAGCTTAGAGTAATTCCATCTTCATCATCTCCAACTTTGGCAAAAACCGTAAAGTGTAGAGTTCTTGAACTTGGAATGAAAACTCGTTCAGCTTGAACCTCTTGTTGATCATCTGGAACTTGTTGATCTTGAGCTTGTGCTTGTTGTTGCACAAAATCATCATCTTGAAAAACATTAGTCCAGTCCAAATCAGGAATCATTTCACCTTCTTCCAAACTTTTATCATCTTCAGAATCATCATATTGAACCTTAGATGTACCTGCACCTATCTTTTGAAGCTTATCTGAAATTTAAAAGTTCAAATATGCAAAGACAAACAACATCAAGACATAAAAGATAGCATAAATACAATAAACTATATCATAAATATAATGTAACAATTAAGTACACCAATATTTATCTTATTTACATCTAAAGTACACAAATCATTAAGCTCTTAAGGTTCAAAATCCAAATCTGAATCCGAATCCGACTCTGACTCTGAAGGTGTACGAGTTAACCCTAACTGCTCTTTCATTTGATCCTTATATGATCCTGGATCATAATAATCATCAGTATCCATAAAATCTGCCATAGCTCTCAAATGAGCTTGTGAATCATATCCCAATCTCCTCTCTAGTCTATGCACTATTAATGGGTGCAAATCTGACTCTGAAGACTTATTGGTAGTAGGATCAGAATTGGAGTTACCTGAATTGGAATCTCTATCATCATCATCAGCAAGAACTACATCTGGAGCAACCATCACAGCTTTTCCTTGAATCTTTCTGAGTCCCAGACGTACTAGCACCAGCTGTACCAGCAATCTCTGACTCTCTCTGTCTTGGCGTCTCCCCCTGAGTCGTTGCTTCTGCTTGAGCTTCAGTTCTTGGCTCACCATCAGCATTTGCATCATCATCATGATCTTCATCCTCTTTCCTCTTCAACTCTGTCTCCCTACAACCATCTCCCCCTTGAACCAACAACTGCCTAAGCTTTTCTCTTAGTTCAGCACTTTGACGCTTTTCATCTGCTAAATCAGCAACTAACGTCCCTACTAACCCTTGCATTGCCTTCATTTGAGCTTCCAATGTCATAACTATTGTCTCCAAACGATTCATCTTGAATTGAGTCAACATAATCTGCGCAGGTTCAGAAGTAGACGCAACTGTTGTTCTAAAGTGTGCAACTCCAGAAGGTCTGGTAGGAGGTCTTGGAGGAAATTGAGAACTGCCGATCAACGACGATTGAAGTGGACGAAGAAGTGTCGTAAACGCAGTGCTTACAGGAACAACAGGTCTAATCAAAGCACTCTGCGTATGTTGAGGAATTGACACTTGACTTGATTCAGCTTGAGTAACTGCAACTGAAGGTCGACAAAAGTTTTTTCTTCTATAAAGCAGAGTACCCTGTGTAGATGACGCAGACACAGTAGCAACAACAGGTACCTCTGATTGTACAGGTTCATCAGCAACTGAACTTTCCGTCACCTCAGTTCTCTCAGACTCCTCTTGTTGTCTGTGTTTCTCAAACGCTTCAGCCAAATGAGCAGGTAAAACCTTTCCCGACCTAGGCGCTTTCTTTCGTCTTTGCAAAGTAATCTCCTCTTCCTGTGGTTCATAAGTAGGATCACTCTCCTCTTCAGTGCGAAACCTCTTCAAAGCTCTTTCAACAGGAGAAGTATCAATTGCACGACCCGTTATATCAACATCTGAATCACTCTCTGTAGCATCTGGGTCAACAGCCTTTCCTCTTGAACTTTCTGCAGCAGCACCAGCAACATTAGCCCTAGCAGAGTTCAGAGGATCATCTACATCCTCCAATAATCTATCCAACTCTTGATCTCTTTCAGCATTTGAATCTACAAACAACTCTAAGTTATCCAACGCTTGAAAATTATCCACTTGCGTAATCACATCATTCGGATTTAACGCAGCATTCACAAAAGCTTCACCAATATCAGGATTAGCACCCTCAGCCCGATCTAACAAGTCTTCCATTGCTTCATTATCTGCCCGAACGTCTTCAGCAGCAGCTTGTACTGGCTGAACTTCAGGTTGAGCCTGCGGTTGGACTCGAGGTCGAACTCGTCGTTGACGTTGAACCTGAATTGGAACTTGAACTTGAGGTCCTGGTGGTGGTGGAGGTGGTGCATCATTATTTCCACCTCCTGCGACTTCATCTTCATCTTCCCATCCAACTGCTGGAGCTCTATAGTTTGGATTTATCAAGTGTCCAAACAGTGGCACAATCTGCGGATTTGGATAACTATCCTTAACTTTCAACATCATCGACCAAATCCTATTTGGTGGAGAAGCAATCTCATATACGTCTTGCAAAACTGGCAAATTCTGTACAAAATGATGAATGATTGCCATTGTAATCCTTGGCAAAATCATAAACCTATGCGACCCTGTCTGAGTGATTTGGGTCTTCAAAATATCGAAGAAGTAGTTCGAGAATGAGTAAGGCCTATTCAAAGTCAAAGCCACCATCTGCGAACCAACTTGCTTATTCAGCTGATCAAACCCTGCATGACGATTACTGATTGCCACAATCAACATGAGCCAAAAACCTCCATTGGCCATAGAATCCTGCTTTAGCAATCGGCCACTTTGCATCTGGCGTAGCATGTCCCATTCTTCCAAAACATCCTCTAACCAATGTTTCATCAAGCTCTATCGGACCATTTTCTTCTTCAACAGTCCCTAAATGCAATATCTCTCTCAAATCAGCAGCAGTGAAAGAAAATGTATGATTAGCCACAGTTGTCTGAAACCTAACACTCCGAGGGACAGCAGGTCTATCTTCTTGTGCGGGCTGTGCTTGAACCACTCTTATTGATGCATTATTCCAAAATTGATGCAGATATCCTTGATATAGCACTGGATTGTGAGTTAGCACAAAATGAATACGAGAGCGTTCCAGATATTGAAGCAAACCATTAAAGTCCCTATTTCTTCGATCTCACGACAAATCGATCAACTGATTGTGAATTGAGAAGAAATTTCTTGGATTTCCTGCCATTTCTGGAAAACAAAAACAGTGCAATAACAAAAATTTAGCAACAACAATTCTGCACAATAAAACTTAGAAAATTTTGGAATCTGCTTGTAAACACGTGTAAAAGTCTCAAACGCGTGAAGTCTGCTATAAAAACCTAAACACGTGAACCAATCTTCAAATGCGTGGTACAATGGTAAACGCGTGTGATCAAGGGTAAATACGTGAAGAAGGGTAAACGCGTGGAACAAACATCTGAAACCTAGGTTGCAAACGCGTTAAAAGCAAACGCGTGGAACTAGGGTTTGTAAACACGTGATTTGCCAAACGCGTGGAATACCAAAAAACTTGTATTTTGATTTCAAAATTCCAAACGCGCGTGAAATCCAACCACATGTCACTGTTCATCGACTTCTAAAACCAGAAAAATACTAACAGACAATGAAAATCAAGAGTTTTTCTAACAATTTACATGACTATCTAGTTATCGATATGACATTTTGCAAGATATATCAATCAAACAATGATTAAAAACCAACTAGGAATAATTATAATGTATAACCATGGTTTTTCAATCAATTATATCTTTGAAAATCAAGCAAATTCAAGGAAAACATACCTGTAATTAACACGAATATGATCGATGAAGAATAACAAATCACGATGAACAGTTACTAATCACAAACAGTAACAATTTGCACGGTTTTGACAATATGCACGATTTTGAGCTAAACGCGTGTTGAGGGGGTAAAACTAGGGTAAAAAGTGAATTTGAAAAAATTGAAAATGGTGAATAATGAACGAGTTTGATCATGGTATATATATACCCGTGACCCAAACGCATGTAAATTAGATCAAACACGTGGTCCAAAGCCAAACGCGTGGTCTAAATCCAAACGCGTGGTATAAGGCCAAACACGTGGTAGTCAGCCAAACACGTGAAGGAAACTCCAAACGCGTGGTGTAAACCAAACGCGTGAAATTTTAACCAAACACGTGGATTAGGTTACCACATGCTTAAACACGTGTTTCCTGTAGCATCAAACACATTTTCAAAATACACTTAGATAAATTTCATACCCTTTACCTTCAATCCTGAATAACCAGCTAATACACAGGAAAGAGATAACCTGTATGAAACTCAGTGATTTAACCCTCTGAAAATCAAGTCATCATTAGCAGATAAAATTTTAACAATCAAACCTGATAATCTTGACTTTACGATATACCTGTATCAACAGGTAAGATACTATTTAACAACTTTGGAAAAACACAAAATTCCAATATCGAAAGTCCTGCACACTTAAAAGAAACTCATCAATGCATCAATATCAACAGATAGCATTATCTTAAGCGTGCAAAAAAGGTATCTTATTAAAGACCTATGGTCAGTCAATTATCATCGTCAAGCATATCTTTCACCAAAAACAAATTGAAATCTCAAAAATATATCAAACGAATCTTGACTATATTTTGACTTTTCCAAAACAAAAAAAAATTCAGACCGATCATTTCCTAAACTTAAACAAATTAATGTCCATACCAGAAAACAATCTTTTAACATGATACTTTAAGCAATAAAGTCTCATATAATCCAATTAAGGACCATATAGCTGACAATAGAATCATTAGATGCTTATCAACTCTCTCGTGCAATAAGAAATAGTTGTGACACAACTACTTGACACATAAGAGTGGAAGTACAAAAATAAAAATAAATAAAAAAAAAATAAAAAATGGCATGATTCATGGAGATTTGAAGTTTGGTAGCGTTCGAAAAATTTTCGGTCCGTTTTTGTGCGATTTCGGCACGTTTTGGATGAAAATTTTCGGCAATTATCAAATTTTTCCCACAGCCTTAGAAATAAAAATTTACGTGAATACCAATGTTTCACGTAAATGTGTTTTTCCTCGGAAATTTGGAGGGAAAACGAATATACCCTGTTTGGCGAAGAGTTTTAACCGTCGTGAGCTCTAAGCTTTTTGAAGAACCTCCAGAATGGGAGATATTTAAAACCTAAGATGGGCTAGATTTCAGAATTTTGCAGAGAAAAGGGGGAGATAAAAAATTTCAGATTTCTGAGTAAAATTCTGTGCTACTTGAGAGACAAACCAAGATCTGTGTTTAGATGATGGTGTGCTTAATGTGAAATATGCTCAAGTATCAAATAGATGGCAGTTGTGGAAACTTTGTCGAAATATTAAGAGCAACGAAGTTGGTCATCTGTTGTTAAGTAATTGAAGATTGAACCTATTTATATTCCAAGAATAGAGATGATTATCAGGCGATCATTTATTGTGATTGCGAGATTAAAGATCTTTATATTTGGTGGTGTATACAACTGAAGGGGAGATCTGATAGGAAAGACTTCGGGTGGTTGGTGGAATTGTGAAGGTACAAGACAAAGTCAGATGCTGCTAGTTGAGACAGGATTTATGGTACTGCAGTTTGTGATTCAAGCTATAGAGTTTCTTATTTTTGTGAGAGCTGATTGATTTGATGCTGATTGTTGGAAATTCAACTTCTCTATTATATGCCGGTTAAGCAAGTCGAGGAATGTCTCGAGCAAAGTTCCAAGCAGGAAGAAGATTGCATATGTTTAATTCGGAGATGGCTATTGTTGAGGGGGAGAACTACAATGAGATGTGTTAGGTTAGTTGGTTGTCACAGAGATACAGAGATTTTGGAGTTTGAAGATCAGAGTGTTGTGTCAGAAGATCGAGTCTCAACAAAAGAAGACCCGGTATCATTAGTTAAGGGGGAGTTTGCTTTTGCAGGTTTTCGATTGCTAATGATTATCGGTGAATGAATTGAGTGCATCGGTCAAGGGGGAGACTGTTAGTGCACGTTTTGGTGCACAATTTGTGTCCGATGCATCTCAATTAAAGGGCTGTTACTTTACAGAGATTATCCAGACAACAGGACAAACTCGTGTAAACAGTACCACGAGTTTGGACAAACTCGTGTGAACAGTAACACGAGTTTGGCCAATCACGTGTTACTGTAGCACGTGTTTGGTCCACGAGTTTGAAGCCCAACCCATTTCTAGCCTATATATAGTGTTCTTAGGTTTCGGTTTCAAGGGGGATTTTAGTCTAGACAGATGTCATCCACGGCAGGCTGAGGTATGCGCAAACCTCAGTCCGTAAGTCCACCATATTATTCGATTATCAAGAGTCGTCTAGTTGATTGTAATCCGTAATCATCGTAGATGTATTGTAAACGGATTTATTCATTGTAATCATTCGACTAATGATAAAGGAATTCTGTTTTTATCTCCTGTTCTTATTGATTTCGTGTTTGTTTCATTCAATTACCTCAATAACGATTATGTTTGGATTCCGCACTTACATAGTCGTAGGAATCTCGAATCGATCGATCACCCTGCACTTCAAGTTCATACCACTTGTAGGTCCTTGTGGACTGATCGTCAACGAGAACGCTTATAGTTATGACGAGAGTGCGGAATCCTCTCGTGATAACCCGTTTGCTTAATTATATTATCGTCTTTCGTTGTTGAAACAACCTAAGACCTTAAACGCGCGCGAGTTTACAATTGCACAGAATTTCCGTGTATTATCTAATATCACTGTTAACAAATACGTATTATGTGTGTGTATTTATACTATACTGTTCATAAACGCGTGCTAATATGGACCGTATATCTTAAAGCCCATAACCCATTAACAAACGCGTGTTAATATGTAAACACGTGATGACCACGTGTTTAGGCAAACTCGTGTTACTGTAGCACGAGTTTGTACACACTTCCTTTTGTCATCTTTTAAGTATACTTTAATTACTCAAAACGTGACTAGTTTATCACTTGTATCTGTATGTTATTTATAATCACATTCATACAAGTCGTAAACATTAAACATACCAAAACTCTGATCAATATGTAATCATTCACATTACTTAAGTCCAAATAACAAGTTTAAACATAACATAAGTCTATGATTACATATTACAAAACATAAACATATACTGATCAAATCGCTGTTGCTGTTGTCAACAGAATCATGCACTTACAACCGTCTTCTTGAATTTTTTGCATTGGGCTTATCTCTGGGCGCTTGCCTTTTAAAGATGCTGATCAGGCTATCTATTGGCTTATGCCTTTGCGAGACTATTCCACAATGCTCAGATTTGCACAAGATTTGCCCTGGCCGAGGCTCGACCCTGTGATAATGTCTCGTGACAGTCGCCTTATGACGGTGTCTCTTAGGACGGTGTCTTATGGCAGTCGCCTCATGATGTTGTTTTTATTTGTTCTCTGGGCGTCCCCTTGAACATTTAAGATTTATATGTACGTACTTATGTATAATATTTGCGAAGGGTAGCGACCCAACTTCGCGTGTGTTAGCAGAGCTCAGTAAGCATCTGGCACTGAGTTATCTGCTAAGCGCCTACGTAGGGTCTTATAGTTATGACGAGAGTGCGGAATCCTCTCGTGATAACCCGTTTGCTTAATTATATTATCGTCTTTCGTTGTTGAAACAACCTAAGACCTTAAACGCGCGCGAGTTTACAATTGCACAGAATTTCCGTGTATTATCTAATATCACTGTTAACAAATACGTATTATGTGTGTGTATTTATACTATACTGTTCATAAACGCGTGCTAATATGGACCGTATATCTTAAAGCCCATAACCCATTAACAAACGCGTGTTAATATGTAAACACGTGATGACCACGTGTTTAGGCAAACTCGTGTTACTGTAGCACGAGTTTGTACACACTTCCTTTTGTCATCTTTTAAGTATACTTTAATTACTCAAAACGTGACTAGTTTATCACTTGTATCTGTATGTTATTTATAATCACATTCATACAAGTCGTAAACATTAAACATACCAAAACTCTGATCAATATGTAATCATTCACATTACTTAAGTCCAAATAACAAGTTTAAACATAACATAAGTCTATGATTACATATTACAAAACATAAACATATACTGATCAAATCGCTGTTGCTGTTGTCAACAGAATCATGCACTTACAACCGTCTTCTTGAATTTTTTGCATTGGGCTTATCTCTGGGCGCTTGCCTTTTAAAGATGCTGATCAGGCTATCTATTGGCTTATGCCTTTGCGAGACTATTCCACAATGCTCAGATTTGCACAAGATTTGCCCTGGCCGAGGCTCGACCCTGTGATAATGTCTCGTGACAGTCGCCTTATGACGGTGTCTCTTAGGACGGTGTCTTATGGCAGTCGCCTCATGATGTTGTTTTTATTTGTTCTCTGGGCATCCCCTTGAACATTTAAGATTTATATGTACGTACTTATGTATAATATTTGCGAAGGGTAGCGACCCAACTTCGCGTGTGTTAGCAGAGCTCAGTAAGCATCTGGCACTGAGTTATCTGCTAAGCGCCTACGTAGGGTCTTATAGTAGTGACAGAGATGTGTACCTTTCAAGCAGCTTTGTGGAAGGTTTTCGGCTCCGTCATCTTTTGATGTGATCATTGGTTGCGGTTGTTGTGGCTATCCGCTGATTGAATGCTCCTCCTTTGGCGTGCTCTGCAAATTTTGCGCCAATTGCTTCAGATAGTCTTTTGGAAGCTTAGGAGATAATATAGCCATCGTTATACGCAGAGCTATGCCAGAATATCGGAGAGTAATGTGGTCGTCCGTCTTTGGTGTTACGACCGTCTTTTTAGAAGTATTGGCTGCGGTCTGTGCCTTTGAAGATGACGCCTTTGTTGCAGATATAATATGTTTCGGCTGGACGTAGGGGATCAAGATAAATACTGTGTTCTTCTGATGTTGTAGTAGAAAATCACTTTCTCTCCTTTTTCTGTTATGTCTGGCATGCTTGAATGAGTTGAATATATCAATTTATCCAACGATCTTTTATTTTAATCATCGCGATATATTATCTAGCGATGCCGTCGGGAGCAGATTCTCTACCGATGGTTTATTTTAATCATCGCGATATATTATCTAGCGATGCCGTCGGGAGCAAATTCTCTACCGATGGACTCTAGGGCTTAGGGATCCCAATGCGAGTTTTAATAATTCCATACGCGTGTTTGCGTTAATTTAATGTTGAAAATATCCTTGCGAGCATCGTTGTTGCGTGGGCTTTGCGTTATGGTCGCCTTTTAGGGATATTGGCTCGACTTGTTGCTGTTGGCGAAGTATGAATTGTTCATCTCGTAGTAGATCTTAATGATCTTGTAGCTCGCCATTTATTTTTTTTAATATGTGTTCCATTGTCTCGTGCTGCGCCTCAAATGGAAGTTTTTGACTCTGATCTTATGTCTTGTGTAATGACGTCATGCTGCTAGAGATGAGTCGAAGATAGATCCTTGCGTGTTCATATCTCTTTTGTTTTTATATAACCCCGTAGCTAAAATGGGCTGAATGGCATGCATGACTATTTTCCAACTTGTGAAGAGACAAAACATTATTTTTCATATCCAATTGTCCACGTATTTGTAGTCCATCCTTACTATGCACATATACTTCATAGTTTTATATGTACGTCTTTGCATGCTAATTACCATCAATGATGATTTTGCATGCAAATCATGCTCACGTAATATTATTGATGGACACAGACATTGCGTGCGATGTATAGATCGTCTCTCATATTCGAACCCGATTGATTCAACAACATGTGCATAGCTTCTGGAGGTCGTTCACGGGTATCAAAACTCGTCATGTCATGCGTAGGGGATATAGCTTTTTGAACAGCTTCCTGAGAGCTCGATTTGTCATATTCTTGGCTCGAGATGTTACCGCCTACTTATCCTTATGTTTTTAGAAGAAGTAGTCACCAATATGAAATTGGTGTTTCGAATCAATATGACTTGGCTCGAGCATATATGATCAAGGTGGCTCCAAATAGCGATGCAATGGTGTCACTATTCTTGTATGTAACTCGACGTATGTTGATCCTTCAAGACGTATTCTTTGATGTTGTTTCAGGGGACTTTGTATGCTGCTCCGAGTGTTTCCAATGGTGTGTTGTGGTGGTTCGTTATCGTCTTGTGGTTGCCAATGGTGAATCTGTGGCGGCGGCTGCAGAAAGAGGGTTTTCGCCGTTTCTCGGGTACTTCCCACGGACTCATTCGTTCTACCGATGGCTCCTGAGTTTTATCCATGTCATTAGCAGCCTTAACATGCTCAGATTCAGCATCCAAAGTTGTTATGGGTGATGGTGGTTGATGGTGTTGCAACGGTGGTTGCGTGCCCACGTTGTGATTATGGTGCTCGTTTTTTGGTTTTTCGCCTTTCTTCCTCGAATTTTCATGAACCGAAGCTTCCTTTACTCGACCCCTGGTCCTTATTGACATTTTCCCCAACTTCTTTGAGGTCAAATTTTACCTATACATTGGCTATAGATGACGGCTGAATCGTTAGGCTATAATGACATACTCGAAACAATATTTTTTGAGCCTTCTGAATCTTTCTTCTTCTTTGCCAAGGTCGGGAACTTGCAGCCCCTAACTGTAACACCCTTTGTTTAAAAATACGGGTTTCCAAAAATTTTCGCCTAACGGCGTTAAAATAGAGCGGAAGAAACTTTAAAAGTCCAAACCAATTAAAATCTGTTTGGTTTCCTTATTCATTGGTGTTACTTATTAGTACCATCAAAACAAGTCTAAATAGAAACCCGTCGGCTGCCCAACACAAAACAACCGACTACATAACATGCAAACTTCATAAAAGACAAACATAAACAAATGTCTATAAAAGTTCAGCATCTATGGGTAGCTAAGGTCAACAACAAGCTATCTACCCATTCCTCGCTCTTCTTCATCAACTACCTCAGCTACGCTAAACCTGAGGGAGCAACACATTTCAAAGACAAGTGTTAGCTAACGAATTAGCTAAGTAAGATAACACTTAAGTTACAAAACATTTGTCCATTTCAAACATTATGGATTTATATACTTCATTAAGGCACAACACACATCAAACATACCACGTCATCAACATAACATATTAGGATGAACCACCCTAAATGTGCCTATCCTGCTTTACTTCATTACACACATATAACCACATAACTGCTTTCTACATTTAACTGCTTTTCTATGTTTTAACTGCTTTACTACATTTTAACTGCGTCAATGTGTAACATAAGTTACACCCGACTAGATGACAACCATTTAGTTGAACATCAAACGTCGTTAAGGAATGGCAAGCCAATCCCGAGTAATCCGTATGTACAAGACAAATGAGGGCGGGTCAGACCCCTTGTATTACTCAACTGCATCTCAATGACCATGTTGCTAGGAGCCACCCAAGCAACCTACGTCAACGCACTTAGCCGGGCTAGGGCAAGTACGGGTTAAGCTTAACACTTTCCTGCATCAAATTTTTAACGAGCTCGAACCTGCATCTTATTTAGTTTAGGTGACTGCATTACCCAAACATTTACTACGTTTACTGCTTTTACGTTTTGGGCCCTTAAACGTGCACGTGTCATGGCAACTTAACAAGTCTATTGAACTAGATGAGCAAGCCATACAATCATGCACAAAACAACACATGCTACATATACTACATCTCAATGCATCACAAGATACTACATATCACTTCATAACATAACACTACATTATACTTCATATCATAACATACACTACATTATACTTCATATCATAACATACACTACATTATACTTCATTTGGGACTGCATTTCAGGTCTCAATGGTCAACTACATAACCCATATCACCTCCTGTGTAACCCCGAATACCCACAAACAATTCAAGATATAAGTTGGGAAGTTATTATTTGAAACCATCTTTTCGTTGAACCCTCAGCGTGTCAAAGTAGTGTATCTTACCTCGTGACGATCAATAAGCAACGTTAATGTATCTTGTTTGTGATCCCGACTACCTATCTCGAGTTCATAGTCATTAAACCTGTATAAACCCAACCTAATAAGGTTATAAGACCATACATTAACTTAGGTACACTTATAGGACCCTTAAACGCTTGTTTCGGACCTCAAACGGGCTCATAGACCCTTTATGCGGCACATGCTTTGAATATACGTCGCATATTTGCTTCAAAAATCACCCAGAAACCTCCCAGGCCCCGATATGCGCCGCACATACGCCGCATATGGAGTGCTGGTCTAAAGACTTACTCGCGCCCTTCACTTGCAGGCGACGTTTCGACCCCAAGACGACCAAATGAGTCAAACTTAGTTCTTATGAAATGTAGGGATTTCAAAGACCTTTCTAGAAATATAAAGTTTGACTTTTGAAGTTCTCTAATGAATTAGTTATGGCGTCTGCAAAACAGACCTACAGAATTCGTCTTAAATCCGACCACTTCTGGAAATGGACATTTTTCACCCATATCTGGGCAAAATCAAAAGAAACATTGTTCATACCGAATCAAGAGGACACATAGCCCTTTTCAAAAATATAAGATTCATCTCATAACTCTTTTAATTGAAAGAGATATGATTTTTGCAATATTACTAAATTTTCAGATCTAGTAAACCCTTAGTTTTGCAAATAATTTTCGACCATCAGATGACCATAGCAACCATCACGACCTATAAACCTCATATGCACCCAAAATATGACTCATATGATGATTTCACATGATCACTTGTTCCAGGAACAAGAGGATACAATTACAATACATTAAATTACCCGAAAACCTCAATAATCGACAATGAAACATAATCAAATCAATCTCAACCCTATATACAACTCATTATACACTTTTAACACCTCAAAAAGCATATAACTACATCTTTAACACACTACTACATTAATCAATAAGACATTCAAGTCTCTCACACATAACACATTATCCACATATAAGCATTAAATCTACCATAAACTTAACGAACACGTTATGTTGACTTAACGACTCTAGTCAACCGTTAATTAAAAAGATTGGGATGTTACAATTACCTCCCCCTTAAAAGGATTCCGTCCCCGGAATCTCATCGGAAATGAACAACTCCGGATACTTCTCTTTCATCACGGACTCAGTTTCCCACGTTAGGCTTTCACCGTGATTATGTTTCCACTTGTTCAACACTAAATCAATCATTTTCCTGCGTAGCTTCTTTTGCTTTCTTCCAAGTATTGCTATCGGGTCCTCAATCATTCTTTTACTTGGATCGATACTCACATCTTCTTCCATGTCTTATATCTTTAATCAATTTACATATTAAGCACTAGATTTACAACAAGCACGATTTCCCACGTCTTACGCACTAGCATTACATCTAGCATGATTTCCCACATTTCACATATTACTTTAACATTAGGTACATTCATTACCTAATTAATCTCACATCTACTTTAACGTTTAATCCCACTAACGTGCACAACTCATAGTAATTCATACGTGTATCTAGTAAACTAGACATACCATACTTAAGTGCCACATATAAGTCATCACATAACAACATTAAGCCATAACATCGACATTATCAACAACACATATCTTACACATATCATTCCACCGTCATTATAAGAATCATACTTCATATGCACATATATACTTCTACTTTAAACATCATCATATCAACATAAGTCATTTCGACATACATATATTCCCATAATACATTCAGCGAAGACTATTCATTTGGCGGTTAAGCCTTCCAAGCACGTATCCTTACTAACTTGCTATCACAACTCACATATTTCATTTGAACAAAGGGTCGACTCGCCATACTTTCGATGCATAACATATCCCTCCATAGAGGCTTATGGTTAGACCATATTACCCACTTTGCTCATAATAAGCTTCCTTTGTTCACCATAAAACCTTTAGACAATTTTGAGCTAATCAAAACACTTCTTTAACAATTCCAACTTTATGAACTATTGTCTTTATGATCTTTGGCTCTGCACTTTCCCCTTCAATAACTTGTCGTATCATGAAATGACATCCGACACCTATGGCATAATCATTGTTGCCTATGAACACAACAATAAATCTCGAGGCACCATCACACCATCATATGGTTTTACCAAGTTTCTAACTCTTTCATTCTCTTTCCCATCAATCTAAGAGTGATAGGCATCACTTGAGTTCACCATTTTCCTCATACTTTGTCAAACATCTTTAAAAATTTTCATATAATGGCCGTCTCGATTCAAAACATTCAACCATTTACTTTCACACTTTAAGAGCACTTCTTGATCATACATCTTTTCTTTCATGTCCAAGGAAACGGTGCAATAGTTCACCATGAAATAAGCATTTTTGGACAACTTGCCTACTAATTGCTCATGTCATATCACTACCTTTAACTTCCCACGCAACTTTGTCTCTTATTCTAAGGTGACGTGACCACTCACTTCCGTCAGAGGGCCATTAAACTCTTTGTATTGCTACCAAACTTTCGGTGTCTAGTATTGGCTTTTAACCCAATCACACGTCAACATATAAAATTTACTACACCTCGTATCATAATAGGTCGTGTCACACTTCAGGCGGCATCCAAATGAGCATGTCATCACGGTTCATAAACTTCCTCAAGTACAACTTTTAATCATTTCGTTCTCGGATACCAAAATCTTACTTTTAGACTTATAGTTCCACGCTGGTTATTTATGAATTTTCAGAATCCACTCACATAATACCAACATCTTCGTCTCTAGAAACATCACCTTTGACTGGCTCATTGTAGACAAGTGCTTACCATAACCTTATAGTCATGGAATTAAACATTAAATGGAACCCTGTTCCTTTCAATTCTACGCGTCAGCTTCTACTTTAACTTTTACTCACTTTGGGCGAATTTAAAATTAGGCCTCTACTTGTAGAAAATCATTGTAACGTTCCTTACACATCATGATGTTCTTCATCATACTTAGAATAGATAATAATGTCATCACCGAACGTAATGACTGAACGGTCTAGAGAAACTTTAAACTTTATCCCTTAAGTTCATGACATGGTAAGGATCATTCGTTACATGCAGGTACTTCAAGAAACTCAATAGGGTCATAATGAGCGTATAATTAACCTAAGCAGGACTTTCATCATCAACTTCATCATATGATAGTACAAATCGTAAATCTATCTTATAGAAAGAAATATATCCCACAATCGAAAACATTAACTTCTTCCTATAAGTGAGAACAAAACGAATGGTGTCTTTGAATAAAAGTAGCACTCGTCACACATCAATAGAAGGTTCGACCTCACGATCGCAACGAAACCGAGAACATTAATAGAACATCTCGAAACTATGGGTGGCCTCGACTTTAGAAGTATAATCTTTGCCTTACATAAGTAGATCACATAGGCGAGAAACATGATCAATTCGGAACCGAATGCTCCTGAAAACCTCTACTTCTTGTGATTTAAGTATCCACGGTTAACTCCGTCATCTAACCTCTTAACTTTTCATAAGAGAAAACTCTTTATCTTGAGAAGCAGTCATACATAAGATTTTGTACAAATATAAGATATCAACATCACCTTTACATTCATGCAATATAAGGAATAATCTCCCTCGTAGATACTCGTCCCAATTGTCATATATCGTCACATAGCGAAATCAAAACTAAACGAGTCGTAAATCCAAAACAGGACCAAAATATGCGCCGCATGGATGGCGCATGCGCCGCATATTCCATATTTCGGCACAGAAAACATCAAACTTTTGAGCACACAAAATATGCGCCGCATGGAAATAATATGCGCCGCATATCATCTATGATCAGGATAGATAACTTCAACCGAAACCTACACATTTTCCTTACGCCCAAACACAACTTTAACACTTCACAGATCGAATGCAGCTTCACATCATAACATGATGTTCATAGAATGGAAGAGCTTCATGGTTAAAGGGTTCAATCATCCATAGCGTTATCTTCTTTACTTGCTTCAGCTTCATCCTTCTTTAACCCATAGATACATGTCTGCTCTTCACGTGGTTGAATATAATACCTTTCGGTAATTCCATCATTCCCATCTTCACTTCATTCGGATCAACACAGACACAGTCTCACAAACACACACATATCATGATACATTTATAATTACGTTCGCGACCGGAATTGTAACTGTATCCTTCCATACGTGTACCCGGTAACCCTTCTGTGCATCACCTACTTATCACCCTTTAAATATCCAGCATTAACTCTACTTGTCAAGTTCAAGTCCATGTCCTTTGAACTAGTAGACTCAACAACATTGTCTACCAATCACTTCACTCTTCACCTACCTTTAAACTTCATTTAACTTCATGTACTTCATAATCATCATACACATTTAACCGGCTATAACTTTTCACCGATCTTCACACATTTCCACGCACTTGAGGCATCAACGTCATTAAAGTTTGCTACACGGTGTTTACTCTCGACACATAAGGATTCAATACATAGAAACCTCTCCAACTTCGTTACTTTCTGCACCGATCAACACAAGCATGGCCATACAAACACGCTCGCGTCGTGATACGCTTGCAATTATGTTCCGGACCATAATTGTAATTGTATCCTTTCACACGCATGTTCGTTACCACGTTTGTGTATCGCCCCTTTTTCCCATCAATTCCAATTCACATGATTTTCAGCACACATACAACATCTCATATCCTTTACGGTCCTTGTCACTAACCCCATGGCTATACAACATTGATGGAACACCATCTCACCTAACCCTCCAACCTTTGTCCATCTCAACAACTTCTCACATAATATAAAGCACAACTTTATCAAATTCAGTTAGAGGAATAGAAGATCACCTCGAGGACCGTCTATCGTAGCAATAAGATAACTTAGCGACGGGAAAAACGAGAAATAAAAGAATAAAGGCTAAAAACATATTCACATATCAATAAACAATCATCATATAGCCTTAATCCTACACTCTCACTCATCCCAAACCCGTCCTAAGGCATTTCATCTTAAAGCTAAGCATACCTACTTAAGCCTAACTTGTCGTCTATCAGTTTAAGTCCAATTCCTATGGCACACTTATAGTCATTGGTTCACTTAAACCATTTCTTTGATACCAACTTGTAACACCCTTCGTTTAAAAATACGGGTTTCCAAAATTTTACGCCTAACGGCGTTAAAATAGAGCGGAAGAAACTTTAAAAGTCCAAACCAATTAAAATCTGTTTGGTTTCCTTATTCATTGGTGTTACTTATTCGTACCATCAAAACAAGTCTAAATAGAAACCCGTCGGATGCCCAACACAAAACAACCGACTACATAACATGCAAACTTCATAAAAGACAAACATAAACAAATGTCTATAAAAGTTCAGCATCTATGGATAGCTAAGGTCAACAGCAAGCTATCTACCCATTCCTCGCTCTTCTTCATCAACTACCTCAGCTACGCTAAACCTGAGGGAGCAACACATTTCAAAAGACAAGTGTTAGCTAACGAATTAGCTAAGTAAGATAACACTTAAGTTATAAAACATTTGTCCATTTCAAACATTATGAATTTATATACTTCATTAAGGCACAACACACATCAAACATACCACGTCATCAACATAACATATTAGGATGAACCACCCTAAATATGCCTATCCTGCTTTACTTCATTACACACATATAACCACATAACTGCTTTCTACATTTAACTGCTTTTCTACGTTTTAACTGCTTTACTACATTTTAACTGCGTCAATGTGTAACATAAGTTACACCCGACTAGATGACAACCATTCAGTTGAACATCAAACGTCGTTAAGGAATGGCAAGCTAATCCCGAGTAATACGTATGTACAAGACAAATGAGGGCGGGTCAGACCCCTCGTATTACTCAACTGCATCTCAATGACCATGTTGCTAGGAGCCACCCAAGCAACCTACGTCAACGCACTTAGCCGGGCTAGGGCAAGTACGGGTTAAGCTTAACACTTTCCTACATCAAATTTTTAACGAGCTCGAACCTGCATCTCATTTAGTTTAGGTGACTGCATTACCCAAACATTTACTACGTTTACTGCTTTTACGTTTTGGGCCCTTAAACGTGCACGTATCATGGCAACTTAACAAGTCTAGTGAACTAGATGAGCAAGCCATACAATCATGCACAAAACAACACATGCTACATATACTACATCTCAATGCATCACAAGATACTACATAACACTACATTATACTTCATATCATAACATACACTACATTATACTTCATATCATAACATTCACTACATTATACTTCATATCATAACATTCACTACATTATACTTCATATCATAACATTCACTACATTATACTTCATATCATAACATTCACTACATTATACTTCATATCATAACATACACTACATTATACTACATATCATAACATTCACTACATTATACTACATATCATAACATTCACTACATTATACTTCATATCATAACATACACTACATTATACTACATATCATAACATTCACTACATTATACTACATATCATAACATTCACTACATTATACTTCATATCATAACATTCACTACATTATACTTCATATCATAACATACACTACATTATACTACATATCATAACATTCACTACATTATACTTCATTTGGGACTGCATTTCAGGTCTCAATGGTCAACTACATAACCCATATTACCTCCCGTGTAACCCCGAATACCCACAAACAATTCAAGATATAATTTGGGAAGTTATTATTTGAAACCATCTTTTCGTTGAACCCTCAGCGTGTCAAAGTAGTGTATCTTACCTCGTGACGATCAATAAGCAACGTTAATGTATCTTGTTTGTGATCCCGACTACCTATCTCGAGTTCATAGTCATTAAACCTGTATAAACCCAACCTAATAAGGTTATAAGACCATACATTAACTTAGGTACACTTATAGGACCCTTAAACGCTTGTTTCGGACCTCAAACGGGCTCACAGACCCTTTATGCGGCGCATGCTTTGAATATGCGTCGCATATTTGCTTCAAAAATCACCCAGAAACCTCCCAGGCCCCGATATGCGCCGCACATACGCCGCATATGGAGTGCTGGTCTAAAGACTGACTCGCGCCCTTCACTTGCAGGCGACGTTTCGACCTCAAGACGACCAAATGAGTCAAAACTTAGTTCTTATGAAATGTAGCGAATTCAAAGACCTTTCCAGAAATATAAAGTTTGACTCTTGAAGTTCTCTAATGAATTAGTTATGGCGTCTGCAAAACAGACCTACAGAATTCGTCTTAAATCCGACCACTTCTGAAAATGGACATTTTTCACCCATATCTGGGCAAAATCAAAAGAAACATTGTTCATACCGAATCAAGAGGACACATAGACCTTTTCAAAAATATAAGATTCATCTAATAACTCTTTTAATTGAAAGAGATATGATTTTTGTAATATTACTAAATTTTCAGATCTAGTAAACCCTTAGTTTTGCAAATAATTTTCGACCATCAGATGACCATAGCAACCATCATGACCTATAAACCTCATATGCACCCAAAATATGACTCATATGATGATTTCACATGATCACTGTTCCAGGAACAAGAGGATACAATTACAATACATTAAATTACTCGAAAACCTCAATAATCAACAATGAAACATAATCAAATCAATCTCAACCCTAGAGACCAGAAGCAAGATCCATATGATTGACTCTTATGATCACAAATCAAAGGGAAATTATCTATATTACCTGTAGATGAAAGCAAGGATGAGAGATCTTGATCAAACTTCACTTGAATCATACGTTTTGATGGATTTTCGCTTAGGAAATTAATGGGGATCAAGGGGGTGGCTAGGGCTTTGAGGAATGATAATATTATCAGCAAATAACAACTAATGATCATCCTTAGGACCTTAAACCTGTTTTTGACTTTCACACTATGTCAAAATTGGTCCCTAAGCTTCGTAAAGTCGTATTATTAGCCCAAAACACCTATTGGGACTATATACAACTCATTATACACTTTTAACACCTCAAAAAGCATATAACTACATCTTTAACACATTAGTACATTAATCAATAATACATTCAAGTCTCACATACATAACACATTATCCACATATAAGCATTAAATCTACCATAAACTTAACGAACACGTTATGTTGACTTAACGACTCTAGTCAACCGTTAATTAAAAAGATTGGGATGTTACACTAACTGTATCTTAGTCGTTCCCTGGAGCAGCTCGGTTGTTAGCTTTGTCCTTCAGTCCTTCAGGTCTTCGATCTTCAAGAGTCTTTTGAGTTCGCTTTGTTTGATTTTTTGGTTATTCGTCTTTTTTTGAGTCCTCTTATGAACCGGAGTTTCTATTACTTGGCTCCTTGGTTCTTCTCACATAAATTTGATCCTTTTCGACCCGGATATAGCATCCATGGTCGTTATAGGAGTGGTTGTTGAACCACAATTTATGGCGAGAGCGATCGAAATAATAGGCGAAAGTGATCTTGAACTTTCATAAACATGAGAGCGTAAATCCCGTTCTTTGCTGTAGTGTCTTCACGAGGCATCCTCTCACGGTTGGAGATTATGCATCCTCTCATGATTGGAGATTATGCATCCTCTCACGGTTGGAGATGATGGCAGGGGTGATCAAGTTGTTTTGATCGCTCTTCGTCTCTTTCTCTTTATTTTTTTGAAATTCTTCTTCTCGGCCAGGATCTGGATCAATTGTTGTCTTCCTTCTTTTCTTCGCCCCAGTTGGTGTTTTTTTTATGGTTAGAGGTTGGTTTCGCGGTGATGGAATCATTATATAATTTCCATGACTTCAAATCGGTTTTTGTTATAAACCGAGACATCTTGGAATTTTTGATCATTGTATATTCGGGACATCCTTAACCCTTTTTTGATATTGATTCCATCTTGATAACGATTACAAGCAATGACGGTACGATGTTGTTTTGACGGTAGCAGATAACTATGATCTTTGCATACCTCCGGGTGATTTTTTTCTCTTCTTTTTTTTTAACATGATTCATGGCTGTGGTTTTAAAATATTTTTTGTAGTATGTGTAATCGGAAAGAATCTTTGTTTGACGCCTATGAATCTTGGTGAAAAAGAAAAGAAAGAGAGATGGGTTTTTTGATTTGATATGAGTTGTTTTAGACGTGATGAGTTTTTGAGTTTCTTTTTGTCTCATTCGTCTTGGAATTTACATGAGCGGAAGAACGTAGAAAGTTATAATTTTGGGTTTTACGAGATCTGGGAAAGAAGTTTAACGATTTTTATGATTCGTTAACTGTCGGAGATCTAACCCGGCGGTGAAGGTGGGAACGTGTAGTATATTGTCCCACGGATGGCGCCAATTTGTTTGATCAAAGAATCGCACGGACCTTCGATCGGGAACAAGGAGGGGGTTTTGACCGATTTATTGGTGATTCCCTATCGGTGTAAAGCTTTGAGAAGCTTAACACCATTAAATCGGAGGTGTTTTATGTGTTGGCGGTGGAGGATTCTCCATAGAAGAGAAACCGGCCACCTTAGGTGTTTGAGGGAATGAGGCTTTGTATCTCGGGGTGGAAAGAACTTGCCTTCATTCATGGGGGAGGCCTCTATTTATAAGAGGAGCTTATCTTGGGGGATAAGCTAGGGTTTTAGGGTTTTTAGGGGGATACCCTAATTATTAGGAAGAGATTTGGGCTGGCCCCTTTTCTTTGGGAGGAAGAAATAAGGGATTTCCTTCATATTTGGCGGAGCTCCGTACTGACGGATGAGCTCCGTAATTCTGACTGAGGTGGTCCATTCTGACGGAGGTGAGCTCCGTAATCCTGACGGAGGTGAGCTCCGTAATTCTGGCAGAAGCATCCTTAAGTAGCCTCAGTAATAGCAAATTCACATACGGAGGTATAGCTCCGTATAGGGTATATCATCACTTTCTTTCCATTTCACGTACTTTCTTTATTTGCTTCCCTGCTAGCTCGATCAGCGGCTTGTAGCTGACTGCTGTCTTATCCTTTATCAGCTTATACACTTCAATCCATTCAGTTGGCCCAAGTGTGTTGTCAGTAACCTCTTCCAGAGTAAGCAACTTAGGCACTCCTTCCCTTTGAAGGTGAAGGTTCATTCCCTTCCTTCTCAAAGTGATCCTGACAGACAGGATCTCTTCTTTCCTTTGCCTAATTTATCTTGATTTGAGGTAACTTTCTCTGCCATCTTCAAAATTCTTTTTTAGCTGAGCTTTCTTGGCAAAGAACTCTTCCACCTTTTTCCTTAATGCTTCAATCCCACTAGTCTGCTGAGCAATCATCTTGAATTCACCATCAGCATCCTTTAACTCTTCACCAACAACTTGCTCACTTAGAAATTTCTGAGAGAGTTCTTCTTCTCTCTTCTTCTTTTTCAGCTCCTCCTGAAGTACAACTTCTTCAGGAGTAAGTTCAGCAGTTGTTTCTTGAGGTGCTGCTGGCTTTGGAAAAGCTCCAGACATTAACTTTTCTTGCTGGTCCCTTGCTACAGTAGGAACTTTGGGTGGCTTAACAGCGATTGCAGCCTTACCCTTTTCAGCATTCATCAAATTGATTAGGAGGAGAAGAGACTAACACATAATTAATTTCTTCATTGAAGTCTTCGCTAGTCACTTCATCCCCTTCCTTTTCTTCAGTGGCAACGAGTGTGACTTCAGCATCATCAACTTGTTGACTGAACTCGCTGCCCAACTCCTCATCAGTTTCAGCACTTGATGAGGAAACATTTGTCTCGGTTCCTGCACCAACAGTTTCCGAGACAGAAAAAGAGATAGGGGTAGGATCAATTTATGCCTTAGTCTTAGTATGTTGTTGCACTGAAACATCATCAGCCGTAGATTGTGTTGTCTCTAGCATCACCTGTGATCTGGCTGCTGACAACAACTCAGAAGGGTTTTGAGAAGAAGGGGTGTAGATGCAGATTTGTGTGACAGTAGCAACGTAGATTTGATTAACGTTTTTGTTCTTAGGAATATCTATGTAATCGTTTAAAATAAGTCATTAGGACTTACGTTTGTATTTAATGATTACGTTTGAACTTTAATATAAGATCAAGTTATGGTTATTGTTATGTTTGTGTGTTATATAATTGTTTTGCAGGTACAAGAATGTAGAGCCAAGGTTTATAAGTGTCATAGAATACTTAAACGATGGCTGAATGTTATGTACAAGCGAAATAAGCAATCCAAGAAACACGTCCTCGTGCTGACATCAGCATCATGTAGGAATGCCTTCGTGCTGATGTCAGCATGAAGACAAGGCTGTTTGATGGATCGGGCTTTAGCCACTTCGTGTGAAGCCCAATCCCACACGAACACAAACCTTATTAGTATAAATACATGCTAATTTTCGTGATTAGTAACGAATTAAGAACTTAGAAGTCGAATTGTTGCTCGTGTGACCTCCTACACGAACTAGCACTTCGTGTGTGACCTTAGGTTGATTAATTACTGATTAATTGACGAAAGGCAGTAGCAATCTAGTTATCTCAAGAGGATTCCGCACTCTTGACATAACGAATCACGTCTTATTTACGATTCATTCAACGGTAGGGACTTACAAGTGGTATCAGAGCCCTAAGGTTGATTACCAGAAGGTGTAAGATCGTTTGATTTGCTATTGATTGAAAAAATCAATTCGAATTTCAAGTTTTCTATTGAATTCGTTCTCGTCTTCGTGTGACCTCGTGCCTACGTCAGCACGAGGTGATTCTTGTTCGTGTGCTTACATCAGCATGAACTGCTCTTCGTAGTTTACATTGTGCCAGGTGTCCTTCGTATGTCACTTCGTGTCACGTGTCCTTCGTGTGACCTCGTGCCACGTCAGCACGAACTCAGTGTCTTCGTGTGCTTCACTTCGTGCCACATCAGCACGAACATGTGTGCTACAGTAACTCTTTTTGTTTATCGATTCAAAATGACTACTGTACCTGCTGCCGGAAACTCTCCTAATGCCACACTTATCAATCAACTTATCATGCACGATCATGAGGTTGGTCGTGGAAACACACCTCCAAAGCTTTTCCGTATGGAGAATTATTGGATGTGGAAAAGACGATTTGAAGATTATGTTCGTCTGAATGATATTGATATGTAGGTGGTGATAACTCAAGGTTTTGATTGGCCAACTTATGAGAAAAATGGCGTAATTGGTAGATATACTTATACTGATATGCCAGACGATGAAAAGAAGAAATACGTGGTGGAAGGAAAGGCTCTTTCAACTCTTACTATGGCCTTACCACAAGAAAGTGTACATTTGTTCAAAAAGTACACTACTTCAAAGGATTTGTGGGACGCTCTAGGAAAGTACTGTGAGGGCGATGCTACTTTGAAGAGAAATCGTATTAAACTTCTTAAACGTCAGTATGAAGCCTTTAATGGACTGAAAGGAGAATCTCTTGATGAGATAATTGCTCGATTCAGTCATCTAACAACTGAGTTATCGTATTTTGAGGTTGTCTATCCTCAGACTGAGTTAGTAGATAAGTTTTTGGATTCACTACCAAAAATATGGACTGAATATGTTCATCACCTTCAAGATGACAAGGAATACAGTTCATGGGATTTTGAAACAGTAGTCTCCAAACTTAAGAATAGAGAAATGAAGAGAAGAATCAAAGATACTCATGCGGATTTTACTCAAGATCCATCTTTATATCATGCTTCTTCAGTTCATTTGGCAAGTACTAGCTCAGGATCCAATGTATTTCTAAGTGGTGTTGATGCTACACCAATAGTTGATGCAGATGGAATTGCAGGTTATGTTGCTTATGACAATTCCACAACTAATGTTAAGAGCAATACTCAGTCATATCATTCCATGCCAATGAGTATGAGCTCTGCAGAGGGAAGAATGAATCTCTACTCATCTTTCTGTTCGGCTCATGAAGCTTATATTGGTGGAAAGGTTACTGATCCTGTATTGATTGATGATGATTACAATTAGATAGATCCTGATGATTTAGAAGAAATGGATCTACAATGGCAGCTTGCAATGTTAACTATTAAAGTCAGAAGGTTTTCTCAGAGAACTGGAAGATTTTTGGGTAATGGCACAAAAGGTTTTGACAAATCCAAGGTGAAATGTTATAATTGCGATGGATTTGGTCACTTTGCAAGAGAGTGTCAACGTCCAAAGAGGACTGAACAATACCGTTGCTGGTAGACAGAACTATAATCAAGGCGGTATTACTCCACCCATTTACCAGAAAACTCAAGCAATGATTACTTTTCCTGCTACTCCTCAACAGCAAGGTTCTCCTCAGCTTCTGGAGTCCAAGGCTGTTGTTGTTCAAAATCCAGATGGTACTTATCAGTGGGATACACAATCTGAAGATACTTCAAATCATGCATTTTTAGTTGAGATTTATGATGACTATGCGCATGTTGCAAATGAAGTTGCTGAAACAATTGATTATGCTGTATACACTAGTGAAGAGAGAGCATCTGAGATAGTTAAGCAGAATATGCAGAAGGTTGCTGAGATAGTGAGATCTGAGAG
Source organism: Erigeron breviscapus (assembly GCA_034093135.1). NCBI lineage: Eukaryota > Viridiplantae > Streptophyta > Magnoliopsida > Asterales > Asteraceae > Erigeron > Erigeron breviscapus. The sequence continues at coordinate 26,151,376 of CM067168.1, forward strand.
TGAACCTATGACAACTGTTAAAGCTACTGAAGGAAATACTGAGTCATCTAAACCAGTTGATGACGTTGTCGAGAAGAGCATTGAAGATCAGATGAAAGAATTTGTGATACCTGAAGGTATGACAACTGAAGATTTTGTTGCATACATGGCAGACTGCAAGGCTGCAAATAAGAAGGTATCATGTTCTTTGCTTTCAATTGTAAATGTTTGCAAAATGGTGTCTGAAATGAAACTTGAGGTGTCTAATCTAAGTGAAATTGTAGCTAACTTAAACTCTCAAAATGATATTCTTAAGAAGGAAAGTAAATTGTCTAAAGATTCTGATTTATTTCTACAAAAAGATCACCAAAAAGAGATAGAGACTGAATTAGATTTTGATCCTGATGAAGTTGTATACTATACTCTAAAAGACTGTGATACAGTATTCTTTGACAAAGAAGTATCTATAACTAGGATTCAACCTAAATCTAAAATTGATAAAGTTTGGTGTGTAGAAAATAAAGAAGAATGGTTAGAAGAACAAATTCCATATAAGAATAGACATTTTGCTCCACGAAAGCCTGTAAAGACCATGAAAGAAGCAATTCAAACACTAGATGCAATTGCTGAAATGAAGGCTTATGGAATACCAGTCCCTGAAATAGCATATGATCACCCTAAAAGAAAACAGGATAAATTATGTTATACTTGTCATGATAAGGGTCATATAGCTAGTAAGTGTCCACTTAAGACTTCCAAGGATTCTAAAAAAGAATCTTCAGTCAAGTCTAAAGACACATTTGGATCTCATAAGATTAATGGGAAAGGTAGATTAGTTGATCAAGTTAGCTCTAGCCAGTTTATGAGTGCATATAAAAGGAAATATTATGAGGATTACGCTAAGCGGCATCCAAATGATATAAATGCACAGAACTATGTCAAATTTCTTAGATCCATATCTTATGGTTGTTCTAATAGTTCTAGTCAGGTTAATGAACATAGAAAACCATCTCATAAGTTGAGGAATTTATCACCTCAACCTAGGAGTATCTCACCTAGAGAAGATCGATCTATGACCCCCAAACGACAGGGACATTCACAAAATGATACAAATTGTATTCATGAAGGTGGAAGTCCGAGTCGATCTCATACACCTTATAGGAGTAATTCACCTAGGAATAAGCAAGTTCAACAGAATCGGTCACCTCCTCGTAGAAATGGAAATGCTTCCAAGTTCTATGATCGATTAGAAACTCCTCCTAGGTTTGGTCCACATTCATCTAAGAATTCTCCTCCTAAGGCTCGTTTCATTTCGCCATCTAAAAGAAAATCGATGACACCATCTACATCCAAGGCTCTAACTGAGAGCGATGGATATTGGACCGAATTAATTTTGAGAGATGAATTCGGCAAACCTAAACCTTAAAAGGTTTGGGTACCCCTCAGAAATTAACATTAATTTGTGTTCATTGTGTAGGGAGAACCAAGGAAGCCTATCAGTCTTTGGTATGTTGATAGTGGATGCTCTCGGCACATGACAGGGGACAAGAAATTGTTGTCCAACTATGTAGATATTAATGGTTCTTATGTTAGTTTCGCTGGTCCCAAGGGCGGCAATATCTCAGGCCAAGGTGATGTTGTCAATGGGAAAATTACATTGGAGAAAGTCAATTATGTGGAACAACTATCTCATAATCTCATGAGTGTTTCTCAGATTTGTGACCGAGGGAATCATGTCCATTTTACTGAGAAGGAAGCACTTATTTTGAAACCGGGGTATGTTATTCCTGAAGACTGGATCTTATTAAAAGCTCCTAGGAAGAAAGACATCTATGGCCTTATGTTAGGTGTTGATGATTCGAAGGAGCCAATTTGCTTATTAACAAAAGCAAATGAATATGAATCTTTGTTATGGCATAGAAAAATGGGACATATTCATTTCCGAAAGATGAATGATATTGTCAAACATGGTTTGGTTGAAGGTGTTCCATTGAAAAGGTTTGAGATGGAAGATAAATGTGTACCTTGTCTGAAAGGAAAGCAGCAGAAGTCTTCACATAAACCAAAGATTGAACATTCTATTGCCAACCCATTTGAATTACTTCACATGGACTTGTTTGGTCCTGTGAATGTAAGAAGTATAGGTGGGATGTACTATTGTTTGGTGGTTACTGATGATTACTCGAGATTCTCATGGGTATTCTTTCTTCAAACGAAAGATGAAACTCCACAGATTTTGATAAATTTCTTTGTCGAAACTGAAAATATTTATGGAGTGCGTGTTAAGAGAATTAGGAGTGATAACGGAACTGAATTCAAAAATAAAATGTTGGAAGTCTTCTTTATGTCCAAGGGAATCCAACATCAATTCAGTGCACCGTATGAACCACAACAAAATGGAGTTGCTGAAAGAAAGAATAGGACTCTAATCGAAACAGCCAGAACAATGCTTGCTGATTCAGGGCTTCCTACTATGTTTTGGGCAGAAGCAGTAAATACAGCATGTCATATTCTAAATCGGGTTTTGGTAGTTAAGCGTCATAATAAGACATGTTATGAGCTTCTACATAAGAAGAAACCAAATTTACAGAATGTCGAACCATTTGGTGTTCCGTGTACCTTCTTGAAATATCTTCCTCAGTCAAAGTTTGATCCAAAGGTTGAAGAGGGATTTTTCATGGGTTATAAACCGGGTACTTCAATTCGAAGGGTTTACAATCAACAGACAGGCAAAGTTGACTTAGGTACTAATGTCAAGATTGTCAGTCATAAACCTGCTATTCATTCTGGAACTGGCAAGAATTTCGATTATGATAGTGTGTTTAGTTTGTTACACGGTCCTGCTTCTTATTCAGGTCCTGACAAAGTTGATGAAGTGATCATTTTAAGAGATCATATGGATTATACTCCTACATCTCCTCCTGTTCAAAATGTTGATACTACTCCAACCAAAGTTCAATCTACTACTGTTGTTGGCGAAAGTAGTAAGAACAATGATGAGACATCAGACATAGATGTTAATGAACCTAAGAACACTACTCCAACTACTCCTTTAAGGGTTCCATTGCCAGATGATGATCCTATTTCTGAAGAATCGGAAGATGATTTTAGTTCTCCAGAATTTCAAATTCGTTCGAATTTAGGAGATAATCTAAATGTTGATTCGGTTCCTCAATATCGAATAAATAAGGCTCATCCTGTAGAAAATATTCTTGGTGATGCTTCAGAGCCTGTTCGAACTAGAAATCAGTTAAATAAGGAGATGACTAGTTTATTTTGTGAAGTAAAGGATTCAGGACTAATAACTGAGTGTTTGTATTCCTGTTTCATTTCACAAGAAGAACCTAAGAATGTTAAGGCTGCACTTCAAGATCCTTTTTGGGTTGCAGCTATGCAAGAAGAATTAGCTCAATTCGAGAAACTTGGAGTATGGGAGTTAGTAGATGTGCCTAGAGGTAAAGAACCGATTGGAACTCGTTGGGTATTCAAATGCAAGCGAGATGACAAAGGGATCGTTACAAGGAATAAGGCACGTTTAGTTGTTCAGGGGTTTGCACAACGAGAAGGATATGACTATAACGAAACTTTTGCGCCAGTTGCCCGAATTGAAGCTATAAGGTTATTTTTAGCCTATGCAAGCTTTAAAGGTATAAAGGTGTATCAGTTAGACGTTAAGAGTGCCTTCTTGTAAGGTGAAGTTATAGAGGAAGTGTATGTTTTTCAACCACCAGGGTTTGAAGATCCTAATTATCCAAGACGAGCATATCGACTTGATAAGGCTCTTTATGGATTGCATCAAGCACCCAGAGTCTGGTATGAAAAGTTGTCGACACATTTGTTGACAAATGGTTTTATAAGAGGATCGATAAACAGCACATTGTTTATCAAATGGCGGAAGCAAGATTATTTAATTGTACAAGTTTACGTTGATGATATCATTTTTGGTTCATCTAATGTAAAGATGTGCAAAGAATTTGAAATGAGCATGAAAAAGCAGTTTGAAATGAGTGCTATGGGGGAACTACAATTCTTCCTCGGACTGCAGGTTGATCAGAGGAAAGATGGATTTTAGTTCTCAGAATTTCAAATTCGTTCGAATTTAGGAGATAATCTAAATGTTGATTCGGTTCCTCAATATCGAATAAATAAGGCTCATCCTGTAGAAAATATTCTTGGTGATGCTTCAGAGCCTGTTCGAACTAGAAATCAGTTAAATAAGGAGATGACTAGTTTATTTTGTGAAGTAAAGGATTCAGGACTAATAACTGAGTGTTTGTATTCCTGTTTCATTTCACAAGAAGAACCTAAGAATGTTAAGGCTGCACTTCAAGATCCTTTTTGGGTTGCAGCTATGCAAGAAGAATTAGCTCAATTCGAGAAACTTGGAGTATGGGAGTTAGTAGATGTGCCTAGAGGTAAAGAACCGATTGGAACTCGTTGGGTATTCAAATGCAAGCGAGATGACAAAGGGATCGTTACAAGGAATAAGGCACGTTTAGTTGTTCAGGGGTTTGCACAACGAGAAGGATATGACTATAACGAAACTTTTGCGCCAGTTGCCCGAATTGAAGCTATAAGGTTATTTTTAGCCTATGCAAGCTTTAAAGGTATAAAGGTGTATCAGTTAGACGTTAAGAGTGCCTTCTTGTAAGGTGAAGTTATAGAGGAAGTGTATGTTTTTCAACCACCAGGGTTTGAAGATCCTAATTATCCAAGACGAGCATATCGACTTGATAAGGCTCTTTATGGATTGCATCAAGCACCCAGAGTCTGGTATGAAAAGTTGTCGACACATTTGTTGACAAATGGTTTTACAAGAGGATCGATAAACAGCACGTTGTTTATCAAATGGCGGAAGCAAGATTATTTAATTGTACAAGTTTACGTTGATGATATCATTTTTGGTTCATCTAATGTAAAGATGTGCAAAGAATTTGAAATGAGCATGAAAAAGCAGTTTGAAATGAGTGCTATGGGGGAACTACAATTCTTCCTCGGACTGCAGGTTGATCAGAGGAAAGATGGATTTTAGTTCTCAGAATTTCAAATTCGTTCGAATTTAGGAGATAATCTAAATGTTGATTCGGTTCCTCAATATCGAATAAATAAGGCTCATCCTGTAGAAAATATTCTTGGTGATGCTTCAGAGCCTGTTCGAACTAGAAATCAGTTAAATAAGGAGATGACTAGTTTATTTTGTGAAGTAAAGGATTCAGGACTAATAACTGAGTGTTTGTATTCCTGTTTCATTTCACAAGAAGAACCTAAGAATGTTAAGGCTGCACTTCAAGATCCTTTTTGGGTTGCAGCTATGCAAGAAGAATTAGCTCAATTCGAGAAACTTGGAGTATGGGAGTTAGTAGATGTGCCTAGAGGTAAAGAACCGATTGGAACTCGTTGGGTATTCAAATGCAAGCGAGATGACAAAGGGATCGTTACAAGGAATAAGGCACGTTTAGTTGTTCAGGGGTTTGCACAACGAGAAGGATATGACTATAACGAAACTTTTGCGCCAGTTGCCCGAATTGAAGCTATAAGGTTATTTTTAGCCTATGCAAGCTTTAAAGGTATAAAGGTGTATCAGTTAGACGTTAAGAGTGCCTTCTTGTAAGGTGAAGTTATAGAGGAAGTGTATGTTTTTCAACCACCAGGGTTTGAAGATCCTAATTATCCAAGACGAGCATATCGACTTGATAAGGCTCTTTATGGATTGCATCAAGCACCCAGAGTCTGGTATGAAAAGTTGTCGACACATTTGTTGACAAATGGTTTTACAAGAGGATCGATAAACAGCACGTTGTTTATCAAATGGCGGAAGCAAGATTATTTAATTGTACAAGTTTACGTTGATGATATCATTTTTGGTTCATCTAATGTAAAGATGTGCAAAGAATTTGAAATGAGCATGAAAAAGCAGTTTGAAATGAGTGCTATGGGGGAACTACAATTCTTCCTGGACTGCAGGTTGATCAGAGGAAAGATGGATTTTTCATTCACCAGTCTAAGTATGTCGATGACATCTTGGAGAGATTTCAAATGTTAGAATCCAAGACATATGGTACTCCTATTCAGCTAAATCATAGTTTAGGGGTTCTTGATCCTAAAGATATGCCTGTTGATGCAACTTATTATCGTGCTATTGTAACACCCGACATTTAAAAACATGGGTTTTCAAAAACTTTCACCTAACGGTGTCAAATTGCGGAAGAAAAGACTTTAAAAGCCAAAACCGATAAAAACAGTTCGGTTTCTGCATTTATTGGTGTTACATGCCATACCATAAAATAGTTTAAAATGAAATCCCAACGGTTGCCCAACACAAAACAACCGTTCAACAATACTACATAAATTCGACATCAAGTACGAAATGTAAATAAATGTCTAAAGAGACAATCGTCTAGGGGTAGCTAAGCCCTCCTGCATGCATCTACCCAACTCTCACTCTTATTCCTGCATCAACTAGTCCTTCAAGCTAAACCTGAGGGAACAACCACATTTAAGAAACAAGTGTTAGCTAACGAATTAGCTAAGTAAGATCACACTATGTTATTAAAGCATTTGTCCAATTAAAACAATCTTCATTATTAGACAAGTCTATTCAGGCACAACACACATCACACGTTCACACATAACTGCATATCAACTTCATATCAATTAGGGTGAATCCCCTAAATATGCCTATCCTTCATTTTATTCACACATTATCACGCATATCTTCGTTAACTGCATATAAGTGTAACATAAGTCACACCCGACTAGATGCTTCACCAAAAGGCGAGTCATACTTCGTCGTTAAGGAATGGCAAGCCAATCCAAGAGTAATCCGTATGTGGAGGTTGGTCAAACCCCTCGTATTACTCGCCCTGCATTATAATGACCATGTTGCAAGGAGCCACCCAAGCAACAACTACGTCAACGCACTCGTCCGACTAAGACTAGTACGGGTTAAGCTTAACACTTTCCCTGCATTATATTTACGAGCTCGGTTTCACACATATGGTTTAGGTAACACACATTCCTAAACCGTCACACACATATAGTCTAGGTAACACACATTCCTAGACATTCACACACTTTATCTTCATTACGTTTGGATCCTTAAACGTGCAAGTGACATGGCAACCTACTAAGTCTAGTGAGCTAGGTGTACAAGCCATGTAAGCATGCATATATCACACATCAACTTCATTTCTAAATTTCATGCATAAAGAGATACTTCGTAATACTACATAAACTGCATAACAATACACTACATTAAGCAATACTTCATTTCACTACAGTAGGGACTGCATTTCAGGTCTCATGGTCAACTACATAACCCATAATACCTCCCATGTAACCCCATATGCCCACATGCAATATAAAGATACCAAATGGAAGTATTTATGATTTGAAACCAGCTTTTCGTTGAATCCCCCAGCGTGTCAAAGTAGTGTATCTTACCTCGGCGTAGTTCACAACAATCAACAGCTAGTCACTGTGTAAAGCAACTATGCTCGTCTACCTATAATTAGTAAACGATTATTAGACAAGCTACATACTCACGTCATTAAGGCCAATAGCTAGACCCACACACAATAATGACTCACTTTAGTTTCAGGTCTAATCTACATGTCAAACGACGTTACGGTTCAAAAGTTAACATTTTCTGAAAACTGGTGAGTTGCGCCGCAACTCACACCTATCGTTGCGCCGCAATGCGCCCAATTGCGCCGCAACTTATCTTTCTGGAAACCAGTTGCGCCGCAACTGGCCCCGATTCTGCACTAGTTTGATCGATTACACCCCAAACCAACACCAAACGATTCCAAATCAATTATCAGACCTTTATACATCAAAATCCTTCATTTTATGACCAATCAAATGCAATAAACTTCCCCATTAAACAACATATGATTTCCTTCATAAAAACAAACGTTATTACAACATCGATTGATCCTCCAACGACCTAAACCACTTCTTAATAATCCATACAATTGAAAAGATAATAAATCTACATTACAATACCTTTTCTACCTGTAGATCACAAATAGGATGCAAAACTCTTGACAAAACACACTCGAATCACACGTTGAAAAGCTTTTTGGCTTGCAATTTGATGGAGGAATGCTATGGGGTGGCTTAGGTCTTGTTTTGAGAATGTAATGGCTGCAAATTATGATCTAGTGACACCCTCTAATTCCCTAATCCCGTTTTTGACTTTGCACACATGTCAAAACTAGCCCCTAGGCTTCCTAATGCTTCATTATTGGTCACAAACTACTTTAATGACCATATACAACATTAATCCTTCATTAAATGTCACTACATAGACATTAATCTTCATATTTCACACATTTACGCTACATTAACATTTAGGCTTTCAAACTTCACACATAACATACATTAACTACATATATGCCTAAAATCTAAAATAGACTTAACGACACACACAATATTGACTTAACGACATTAGTCAACTGTTAAATAAAAAGTTCGGGATGTTACAATTACCTCCCCCTTAAGAGGATTCCGTCCCCGGAATCTCATCATTAAGGAGCAACTCAGGATATTTCTCCTTCATCACTGCTTCAGTTTCCCAAGTCAAGCTTTCTCCATGATTATGCTTCCACTTTATCAAGACAAGATCTATCACCTTTCTGCGTAACTTCTTTTGCTTTCTTCCAAGTATCACCACCGGTTCATCAACCATTCTCTTCATTGGGTCAATGCTCACGTCTTGAATTGGAATCACACTTGACTCCTCGGCTAGACACTTCCTTAGGTAGGATACATGGAAAGTGTTGTGAATTCCTTCCAATTCTGGAGGCAATTCCAACTGATAAGCTAGATCTTTGATGCGTTTCAACACTTTGAAAGGTCCAATAAATCTTGGACTCAACTTGCCCTTCTTTCTAAACCGGATAACTCCTTTCCATGGCGACACTTTCAGCATCACTAAGTCACCTACACTGAACTCCATTGGTCTCCTTTTCTTATCTGCATAAGTTTTCTGCCTTTCTCTAGCCACACGTAAAGCTTCTTTAGCCACATTGACTTTTTCAGCCGTAACTTCAACAATTTCAGGACCGGTTAACTGCTTTTCACCGGGTTCCATCGAACAACTTGGAGTCCTGCATTTCCTTCCATACAACATTTCAAATGGTGGCATACCAATACTAGCATGGTGACTATTATTATAAGCAAATTCAATCAACTTCAAGTGATCATCCCATGCTCCACCATATTCAAGTACACACGTTCTCAACATATCCTCCAAGGTTTGAATGGTTCTCTCACTCTGCCCATCAGTTTGAGGATGATAGGCGGTACTCAAATTTATCCTACTACCCAACTCCCGTTGAAGACCCTTCCAAAAATTGGACACAAATCTAGATTCTCGATCCGAAACAATAGACAAAGGAACTCCATGCTTCGACACTACTTCATCAATGTAAATCTTTGCCATCTTCGTTAAAGGCACATCTTGTCGGGTAGCTAGAAAATGAGCACTCTTCGTCAATCTATCTACAATCACCCATATCATATCATTCCCTTTCGGCATTTTAGGTAGCTTCGTTACAAAGTCCATGGTAATATGATCCCATTTCCACTTGGGAATGTCTAATTGATGCAACAAACCATACGGCTTTTGATGGTCCGTTTTCACACGTGCACACGTCAAACACTTTGCTACAAAATGAGCTACTTCTCCTTTAATATCCGGCCACCAATAAATCGGCTTCAAATCTGCATACATTTTGGTGACACCGGGGTGAACCGAATATCTACTTCTATGGGCTTCCTTAAGGATCAATTCTCGGTTACCACCAAGCAATGGCACCCAAATTCGACCCTTGTATGTTTTGAACCCACGGCTATTAGTCTCCATCACAAGACGTTTCTTCTTTCCAATGCTTTCTTTGTCAATGTTATCCTTCATTAAGGCCCTCGCTTGTGCTTCTTTAATTCGATCAAGTAGCCCCGACTTGGCTTGAACTTGCATGCTCATCAACTTACAAGAAGAACTTTGCACCTTCCTACTTAGTGCATCCGCCACTACATTGGCTTTACCCGGATGATATTTGATTTCACAATCATAATCCTTAAGTAATTCCATCCACCTTCTTTGTCTCACATTCATCTCCTTTTAATTAAAGACATACTGCAAACTTTTATGATCGGTAAACAAAGTGCATTTTGTACCATAAAGGTAATGTCTCCACAATTTCAACGCAAATACAACTGCTGCCAACTCAAGATCATGGGTAGGGTAATTCTTTTCATGTGGCTTCAACTGGCGTGAAGCATAGGCGATCACCTTGTCCCTCTGCATCAGGACACAACCCAAACCCGTAATAGATGCATCACTATACACAACCAAATCATCAGTACCTTCAGGCAAGGCAAGTATAGGAGCTTCACACAACTTCTTTTTCAATGTTTGAAATGCATTCTCCTGCTTATCGGTCCACTCAAACTTTACTCCTTTCTTCATTAGTTCAGTCATAGGCTTGGCTATTCAAGAGAAATCCTGAATGAATCTTCTATAATATCCAGCCAAACCAAGAAAACCTTTAATCTCAGTAGGGGTCTTTGGCTGCTCCCACTTTGAAACAGCTTCAATCTTTGAAGGATCTACTTTAATACCTTCTAATGAAATGACATGACCAAGAAACTGCACTTCTCGAAGCCAAAACTCGCATTTAGAAAACTTGGCATACAACTTCTTCTCCCTCAACACCTCCAAAACTGCTTTCAAGTGCTCACAGTGCTCATCTTCTGACTTAGAATAGATCAAAATATCGTCAATAAACACAATAACAAAATGATCTAGAAAGGGACGGCATACCCGATTCATTAAATCCATAAACGCGGCTGGAGCATTAGTCAACCCAAATGGCATGACCAAGAACTCATAATACCCATATCTAGTCCGGAAAGCTGTCTTTGCTACATCCTCCTTCTTAACCTTCAATTGGTGATAACCGGACCGCAAATCTATCTTTGAAAAATATGAAGCACCATGTAGTTGATCAAAGAGATCATCAATTCATGGGAGAGGGTATTTATTCTTAACTGTTCGCTTATTCAGCTCACGGTAGTCTATGCACATGCGCATAGATCCATCCTTCTTTTTAACAAAGAGAACCGGAGCTCCCCAAGGCGAGGAACTAGGTTGTATGAACCCTTTGTCAAGTAATTCCTGAAGTTGGGCCATTAACTCTTTCATTTCTGTAGGAGCTAATCGGTAAGGTGCCTTAGCAACGGGTGTAGCACCGGGAATAAGATCTATCTGAAAAGTAACTTCACGATCGGGAGGAATACCGGGAAGATCATCGGGAAACACATCGGGAAAATCGGATACTACATCAACACTAGCAATAGAAGGCTTCTCCTTTCTTACATCAATAACATAGGCCAAGAAATGACTCTTATTCTTCCTTATACATTTAATAGCCTTACATCAATAACATAGGCCAAGAAATGACTCTTATTCTTCCTTATACATTTAATAGCCTTCATCATACTAATGATCTTTATTCCCCCTCTCTTCTTATCTCCATAAACCGTTACCACTTTACCATCGGGTGTAGAAAACCGAATAATCTTTTGTGAACACAAAATACTAGCTTCATTCTGAGACAACCAATCCATACCTATCACTACATCGAAACCGGCTAAGGTAGTAGGCAATAACTGGACCGGAAATAAACGACCTTCAATCTCAATGTCACAATCATCATATCCCACACGTATATCACTAACCGTACCATTAGCAATCTCTACCTCTATCGAGCAATCTAAAGGGGTAGTGACTCTTTCTAGCTTAGGAGCAAATAAAGTAGACACAAACGACCTATTTGCACCCGAATAAAATAAAACAGAGGCAGGTTTTGAATTAACAAGGAAAGTACCACTTACCACCTCGTCGTTGTTCTTAGCATCATCAACAGTCATCTGCAAGGCTCTCACTTTTGTTGCTGTCGTGGCTGTCTTCTTCCCATCGTTCTTCATTTGTGGACAATCGGCAATGAGATGACCCGTTTCTTGACACTTGTAGCAACGAGTCTTGTCCCTACATTCTGTTGCAAGATGTCCCGACTTCCCACACTTATGACACCTTCTTGTCTTGTCAGAACATTGACCTTCATGAACAGTCTTGCAAAAAGCACACCAAGAACCATTCTTCTTTTTATCATTGCCACCACTTGAGCTAGAATTTCCACGGAATTTCTTATTATTATTGTTGTTGTTAGATGACCAATTTGACCTTCTTTTGAACCCTGCTTTCTTGTCATCAACTTTCTCCACAACTTTCTCGCTTTTGAAGTCATCATCCAACCTCTTTGACTCCTTAATAGCCACCGACAAAGTCACATGCTGTCTACATAGTCCACGATAACTAGCGGGGATACCATCACAATAAGCCTCAATTTGGTCCTCCTGTCTTCGAACCAAGTGTCCAACAAACTTCAACTTCTCCATAAATGAATGTGCATATTCAGAAATTGCACCGGGTTTCGCAACCAACGATCTAAACTCTTTTTCTATCAGTCTTAACTCACGAGTCCCCACATACTCCTCTAGAAACTTCTCCTTAAATGTTCCCCAAGGCATAACTGCAAGTACCTCAGGAGCCATAGACACTGTAGTAGCCCTCCACCAATTATGGGCATTCTTCTTCAACATCCTACTAGCACACAAAACCTTCATATCATCCGGACAGTAACAAGATGCAAACACTACCTCACTATCTTCAATCCACTCCATAGCACCCACTGCATTTTGGGTACCATCAAACTCCTTGGCACCACATTTCTGAAAGCTCTCATATTTAAAGTTGCTAATGCGAGGTGCATTCACAACTCTAGGTTGACCACCATTCACCTCATTAACTCCTACTGCTGCAACAACATTCTCAGGAGCATGTTGTGACCTTGCCATTGATGGCTCAGCACTTTGGGAGGGATTAGAGTAATTCCCATCCGAATGCTCACCCCTTCGTTCACTCCCATTTCATTTCAGCATCTCTTTCTGCCCTCATTTGTGCTAACTCTTCTTCATTTCTCATCAAAAGAGCTCGGATAGCTCTCAACTCTTCATGTAATTCTGCTTGATTGGGAACTTGTTCAATCACCGGGTTTGCCCTATCAATTTCCGACATTGTGGGCTGTGCACCCGGGAGTGGCCTTCGCGGAGGCCTTTGGTTAACTCCATCTCCAGCCCCATTCCCATTAGGAGGAACACCACCACCATTTCCTCCTCCTCTCTGGCTACTAGCTCTAGTGTTTGCCATTATCTCTACAAGGCAACGACGACAGTTAGCAAGAGTTAAAGTGAGACTACATTTATCAAGGCCATACTTCATTTAGCTACATTATCACACATAATATGCAAGCCTTAAATTTACACTCTCACTCATTCCCCAACCCGTCCTATAGTACTTCATCTCTAAGCTAGGCACACCTACATAAGCCTAACTTATCCTACATCGGTTTAAGTCCAAAATCCTACGGTCAAAGTCGAATCTTGGTTCACTTAAACCATTTCTCTGATACCAACTTGTAACACCCGACATTTAAAAACATGGGTTTTCAAAAACTTTCACTTAACGGTGTCAAATTGCGGAAGAAAAGACTTTAAAAGCCAAAACCGATAAAAACAGTTCGGTTTCTGCATTTATTGGTGTTACATGCCATACCATAAAATAGTTTAAAATGAAATCCCAACGGTTGCCCAACACAAAACAACCGTTCAACAATACTACATAAATTCGACATCAAGTACGAAATGTAAATAAATGTCTAAAGAGACAATCGCTAGGGGTAGCTAAGCCCTCCTGCATGCATCTACCCAACTCTCACTCTTATTCCTGCATCAACTAGTCCTTCAAGCTAAACCTGAGGGAACAACCACATTTAAGAAACAAGTGTTAGCTAACGAATTAGCTAAGTAAGATCACACTATGTTATTAAAGCATTTGTCCAATTAAAACAATCTTCATTATTAGACAAGTCTATTCAGGCACAACACACATCACACGTTCACACATAATTGCATATCAACTTCATATCAATTAGGGTGAATCCCCTAAATGTGCCTATCCTTCTTTTTATTCACACATTATCACGCATATCTTCATTAACTGCATATAAGTGTAACATAAGTCACACCCGACTAGATGCTTCACCAAAAGGCGAGTCATACTTCGTCGTTAAGGAATGGCAAGCCAATCCAAGAGTAATCCGTATGTGGAGGTTGGTCAAACCCCTCGTATTACTCGCCCTGCATTATAATGACCATGTTCCAAGGAGCCACCCAAGCAACAACTACATCAACGCACTCGTCCGACTAAGACTAGTATGGGTTAAGCTTAACACTTTCCCTGCATTATATTTACGAGCTCGGTTTCACACATATGGTTTAGGTAACACACATTCCTAAACCGTCACACACATATAGTCTAGGTAACACACATTCCTAGACATTCACACACTTTATCTTCATTACGTTTGGATCCTTAAACGTGCAAGTGACATGGCAACCTACTAAGTCTAGTGAGCTAGGTGTACAAGCCATGTAAGCATGCATATATCACACATCAACTTCATTTCTAAATTTCATGCATAAAGAGATACTTCATAATACTACATAAACTGCATAACAATACACTACATTAAGCAATACTTCATTTCACTACATTAGGGACTGCATTTCAGGTCTCATGGTCAACTACATAACCCATAATACCTCCCATGTAACCCCATATGCCCACATACAATATAAAGATACCAAATTGAAGTATTTATGATTTGAAACCAGCTTTTCGTTGAATCCCCCAGCGTGTCAAAGTAGTGTATCTTACCTCGGCGTAGTTCACAACAATCAACAACTAGTCACTGTGCAAAGCAACTATGCTCGTCTACCTATAATTAGTAAACGATTATTAGACAAGCTACATACTCACGTCATTAAGGCCAATAGCTAGACCCACACACAATAATGACTCACTTTAGTTTCAGGTCTAATCTACATGTCAAACGACGTTACGGTTCAAAAGTTAACATTTTCTGAAAACTGGTGAGTTGCGCCGCAACTCACACCTATCGTTGCGCCGCAATGCGCCCAATTGCGCCGCAACTTATCTTTCTGGAAACCAGTTGCGCCGCAACTGGCCCCGATTCTGCACTAGTTTGATCGATTACACCCCAAACCAACACCAAACGATTCCAAATCAATTATCAGACCTTTATACATCAAAATCCTTCATTTTATGACCAATCAAATGCAATAAACTTCCCCATTAAACAACATATGATTTCCTTCATAAAAACAAACGTTATTACAACATCGATTGATCCTCCAACGACCTAAACCACTTCTTAATAATCCATACAATTGAAAAGATAATAAATCTACATTACAATACCTTTTCTACCTGTAGATCACAAATAGGATGCAAAACTCTTGACAAAACACACTCGAATCACACGTTGGAAAGCTTTTTGGCTTGCAATTTGATGAAGAATGCTATGGGGTGGTTTAGGGCTTGTTTAGAGAATGTAATGGCTGCAAATTATGATCTAGTGACACCTTCTAATTCCCTAATCCCGTTTTTGACTTTGCACACATGTCAAAACTAGCCCCTAGGCTTCCTAATGCTTCATTATTGGTCACAAACTACTTTAATGACCATATACAACATTAATCCTTCATTAAATGTCACTACATAGACATTAATCTTCATATTTCACACATTTACACTACATTAACATTTAGGCTTTCAAACTTCACACATAACACACATTAACTACATATATGCCTAAAATCTAAAATAGACTTAACGACACACACAATATTGACTTAACGGCATTAGTCAACTGTTAAATAAAAAGTTCGGGATGTTACAACTATCATTGGCTCATTGATGTATCTGACAACTTCGCGACCAGATATTATGTTCGCTGTTTGTCTTTGCGCTAGATTCCAAGCTAGTCCGAAAGAGTCACATTTAGCTGCAGCAAAGCGTATCTTACGTTACTTGAAAGGAAACCAAGGGCTTGGTCTATGGTATCCTATGGGAGGATCGTTTGAGTTTGTTGCATATACTGATTCGGATTTTGGCGGTTGTAACAATGACAGGAAGTCTACAACTGGAGGATGTCAGTTCTTAGGAGGGAGACTTGTATTGTGGCAGTGTAAGAAGCAGACATCTGTTGCTCAGTCTTCATGTGAGGCAGAGTATATGGCTGCTGGTAGCTGTTGTTCCCAGGTATTGTGGATTCAGCAACAACTACGTGACTACGGTATGAATTTTCTTGATACTCCTATTAGAATAGACAATAAGTCAGCTATAGACATTACTAATAACCCTATCATGCATAAAGTCACCAAGCATATTGATATTAGACATCATTTCTTACGTGACTGTGCCCAAAAGAAATTAATTCATTTGGAAAAGGTTATAACTGATGATAATCTAGCTGATTTGTATACTAAAGCATTTTATAAGACTCGCTTTGAAAAGCTGATTCTTCTCAATGGTATGAAGAATGCTGATTCATATTAGATCTCTCAAAGAACTATTTTTTGTATATTTATTTGTGTCTTAGTTAAGTCTGTAAATAGCTAGAGTCATAAAAAAAATACAAAAAGAGTGTCTAGTTTAAGTCTGTAAATAGCTAGTGTCATAAAAATATAAAAAGCTGAAAAATGAGAAAAACAAAATAAATAAATAAGATAGAGATTTAAGTTGATGCATTCAGATGATTAGAAGTGAGGATACTTTAGCTTTTAAGTCTGCTTAATCGTAATATAACTGCTTAGTTCAGTGATTACAATTTAGGATGTATCGGTAGACACAAAGTACCAAGGTTTCCTTCAATCTGAACTTAAATTTATACAATGTTCTTATGGGAAACGTATTCAGATATATGGCTGAGAATGCTTGTTCTTAAAATAGACGAGTCCTTTAAATCTTATGAAAGATCTTGCATTGTAATTATGTATATTTGGTCTTTAAAAAGAAGGTCTCGGGTACATATATGTGTATGTATTGCTTTTTCGGATGTATATTTGTGACAAGATATGCAAATATCTAATAAAACTATAAATCTGTTGAAAATATGAAGCTAATGTGGCCTTTGAGATTCGAACAAGTAAGTCCTTGGGGTGTCTTTGTATACCTAGCCTACCTAAAGCTTCCAACTTGGGATAGGTTGTCAGAAAGTTCGCTACACGGGTCTCATCGAAAGTCATGGGTTTTCATAAGTGCTTAAAATAATGTCACAAATATGCAAGTACTTGGCATTATGAAATGTTGAGTATATTTCCATACGTGAGTCAAGTTAAGTCGCTTTGCGCGTGAGGAATCACCGACCTGTCACCGCTGACTTGATTCTTAAAGACTTTCTCACTTTACTCACCAGATGTCTTAATTTTAGTGCTTGTGTCGATTGTGAGAGTGTATCTGAATGTGGGTCACATAAGTTCGCAAACTAAAATTATGGCATGAGTAACTTACTAGGTTACATGGTGACTGTCCTTGGCTCAAGTAATACGAAAGTGCCACAACCCAAAGGAAACTGGAAGTACCGAGTGTTTAAGAGGACAAACATACCGGTAATCGTGGTTGAATCATTGTTCATAATTAATAATAAGAGAATTATTTCTCACCCGCAGGCTTATGTAATTGCTAATCTGATCTAATCAGCAGAAACTTAGAATTTCTTGTATATAAATAATGTAGTTTAGATTTAAAGTGTTTAATTTTATTTTATTTTATTTTATTTATTTTATTTTATTTTATTTTATTTTTGTACTAATGTTTTATTTTTGTGTCAGTTTGTAGTGTCAAACTAGTTCTTATTGCACGAGAGATTTAATAAGCATTTGATGATTCCATAAGAAGTTATATGATCCTTAGTGAATTATATGAGTCTTGTTGCTTATGGTATATGTGTTTAAAAGATGGATTTTTCTAATTAAGACATAAGTTGTTTAATTTAGAAAATGACTTTTGGATTGGAAATTGAAAAGTCAAAATATTTTTGAATGTGTTTCAATATATGTTTGAGATTTCAATTGTTTTTTTGGTTGATAAGTATGCTTGACAAAGATGTGACTTGCCTTAGATCTTATTTTGATTGCTAGGTTAAGATTTTGATTGTTTTTGCATGCTTATGTTACTTATTATGTTATTTTTGTTGATTTTGATGCATTAATGAAGTTTGTTAAGTGTGCAGGCTACAGATAATGAATTTCATTTAAAAGGAAAATGACATCAAAATTTCAGATCGCGATTGAGGACAAAATCGTCTCCTCTTGCCCTTAGAATTGCATTGCAACGGACAATAGTCTATGCATGAAATGTGCTACAAGGATAAATAACCTTGTAATAACCTAGAACTTGGTGTGATAGGTTAAATTTTGAAGATCAAGACTACAACCTAAGACTTAGTGTGATAGGTTGATAGTATGATAAATTGATGAATTTTTGATGCATTATACATTGAATTTGTTTGTTTCTATGTAAGTTTGCATATGTTTAAGTTAAGCATCAATGGAAATATGATCGATTTTATGTCAAGATTATAATGTAAGATTGTGTTTATACATTATTTTGATGACAAGATTAGTACGGATGATGTACGGTAAGATTACATTTTCGAGCAGATACAAGTTTCAGGTAACAAGTATCTACAGGTTTATGTTTTCTGAAAATTTGTAATTTTTCTTTGTTAAGTTTTCTGGAAAATTTACGAATTTTGGTTAAGTGTGCAGCTCGATTGTGATTAATTTGAAGTTCGTCCGTGCTGACGTCAGCATGTGTCACGGTGACGTCAGCAAGAGCCCACGAAGTTCTCTTCGGCTCGGCCCACGAACTTAGATATAAATATGGGTTTTAACTTTTAATTAATTACCATTTACGAAATTATACCCTAAAGTTAATCACACGAACTAGTCTTCTTCGCGTACACTGTTCATCCGTTCCACTTTTCGATCGATTTCATCTTCTTTTTGTGTTTCTTATCCAGATTCGTTGGTAAATTCATGATCTAGGATAGTTTAAAGATGTTTTAACTTGGAATACCATCGATTTTAAGTCGTTATAATGCCCAAATCTCGACTTATTACTTCGCGTGAATAGTATAGTGGACGAATTGAATTTTTGATCTTCAGTTTTTGATGATTTGACTTAAAATTGGACTTAAAATTGGATTAAGTGATGTTTATACACCTTAAATCTAACAAAAGTTTGAATTAACATGTTTAAAATCAAGATTAATTGAAGAAAATATGCTTTGGCCACTGTTCACACGAACTTCGCGAAGAACTTCGTGTTCACGAAGTTGTCTTCGGATTCATTTTCTGGGCTTAAACTACATAAAATTCATGCTAAACAAGTCCAAGATGATACTAAAATCCGATTTCGATCGAGTTGGATATCACCACGAAGCAGACTTGTCATTTTTGAAATTTTTAATTTTTCTGTTTTTCTTTTCGTTTTCTTTTTGTTTTATGCAAGTATGGCAGGACAAGGTGCTAATGCTCGTGTCTTTGTTAAGGAGCATAATGCTGCTATTGATATCAGCATTACTCAGCAAGGATGCACGGCAGAGTTTCACGATGTTCTACATTATCTCGCACGCTCGCGTATTCGATTTGCTCTTACCGAGAACCCTCCATTGATCAGAGACTATATTACTCAGTTCTGGAATTCAGCCAGACAAGTGCAGATGGGTGCTCATACTGTTATTCGCATTACTGTTCAGGGACGTAATATTGAGTTTTCTGCTGGAGAGTTAAGGACTATTTTAGATCTTGGTAATGATGGGTTAGAGCAAGGTCCTACAGAGTATGAAGAAAGTTTCTGTGACGGTGCTCTAAGACGTATGGGATATGCTGGTTTGATTAAGCATCCATATCCCAAATCTAGTTTGAGAGGCAAATGGAGATTGCTTGCCTACTACTTGTTGAGATCTATTAGTCATCGTAGTGCCGGTTATGATCAGATGAATATGCAGTCAGCTTCTCAGCTTGTTGCTATTGTATTCAACAAGCCTTACAGCTTTTCTCAGTACATTTATGACAGTTTTGTTAGACAATTGAGAGCTTATGGGAACGAGAAGAAATTCTTTCTTTTTCCGAGATTTGTCATGATTATTATCAGACACAAAGCAACTGTTTTACCATTCATTGGTGATACGTTTAATTTAGGTCGTCTTACTCACAGAGTGTTTAATGACATGATGTCACACTCTGCTGGTAATGTTCCAGCAAATGTTGATAATCCACCATTGTTCGGACATTTGATTAATCCAGACTATGTTGCTCCAAGACAAGGTTGGGAAGATGAAGAACCTGTTGCTGTTGCTGCTGATGATGCTCAAGATCAAGATGATCCTCAAGTAGAGCGAGCTGATCAGTTTGAGGGATTGAATGAAGTTCCTTTGTTTACTGATGTTCCGGAAGATGATTCGGAGATGGATGCTCTAGAGGAGGATATTGATGATCCGGCAAATCTTGTGATGCCTACTACTAGGGTTTCTAATTCTACCTCTGCTCCAGTAGATGTTGTTGGTCCTTCTGAACCACATATTGTTGCTGTTAATGCTGATGAGGGTTAAGAAACTGAAGATGCAGATAGGCCACTGAAGAGAAGAAGAAGACAAGGGAAAGGGATTGACGCTGTTGAGAAGATTCAAGCCCTTCAGCGACCTCAGTCAGAGATTGATAGGGAGTTTGCTGAGTATCATTCTGCTATGGAGATGTCTCATACATCCGGATCAGTTGATACACCATCAGTTGCTGCCTTGAGAGCTTCTGTTACTGAAGTTCCAGTTTCGGTGTCTACTACTTCTGTTGGAGAGAAAAGGCCGAGAACCAAGTTCACGATTCGTTTAGATGGTTCTCATGCTAGAGTTGTCACTGAGGCTACAACTGTTACGACTACTAGAGCTCCAGAGTCGTCAGTTCGTCAGGAGCCAGAGCCGATAATTCCTGCTCCTAGGCCTCGTTCTACTCCTATTCAGGCGTTAGTTCCTGTTGCTACAGCTATGGATCGTCTATTGTTACCATTACAAAGACCACAGATGCCTCCATCAGAACTTTTCATGTTCGTATGCCTTCATTTGAGACTACGATGCCACCGCCTGCTTCTACATCGCACATTGCTTCTACTTCAGATTCAGCTTTGCCAGTACAAGTTCAGCTGAGTCGTATTGTTTCGGAGAAGAAGTTGTTAGAGATGCGAGTCACAGCGTTGGAGAAACAGTTGAACCTCCAAGCTGCAAAACATCAGGAAGAGATGGACATTATGACCGCACTTGTTCATTCTCTTGGTGATAAAATTGACCGATTCTTGTCTCAAGGGGGAGATAAAGATGGTTGTAAGGATGATGAGCTAGCAAAGAAGCAAAGAGATGATGATCAAGATGATCAAGATCCAGCTCAAGATCCAAATCGAAGCCAACCAAAAGATGGTGAGACAGAGAATCAAGGTCAAGGTCAAGATACTGATGCTGATGCTGTGATTAATTCAGAGACTGCAGATGTTCAGGGGGAGTCGCCAAGACAGAGAGAGTCAGAGATTGCTGGTACATCTGGTGCTAGTACATCTGGGACTCAGAAAGGAAAAGCTGTGATGGCTGCTGCTCCAGATGCAGATCCTGATGATTCAGATAACTCGTCAGATGATGAAGATTCCAATTCAGGTAACTCTAATTCTAGTAAACGTCCTGATTATCATAATCCACGGAGTGTGAGATCAGAAGAAGATAGAATAGAATGGGAGATTGTAGAGAAATTTGGAAATGATCCTCATATTCGAGTTGAGGCAGAAGCTAAAGTATGGGAAAGTCATAACTTTGAGGTTGATCAGGCTAATATTGATCTTGATAATGATCAATGGTCAGATACAGATCGTCATAAGAAAGAGAGAAAACGATTAATGATTGTAAATCGTTTACCGTTTGTCTCTGGTTCTAGTTCTGATGATCCTGAAGACTCAGATTATCAACCTTAATGTTATTAATTTTTGTTGGTTAAAATAGATAAAGATTATAAGATAAATATTGATGTAATTGTTACATTATATTTATGATATAATATTATTTATTTTATCATGTTTTATGTATTTATACTTATTTTTATGTCTTGACTTATATATTTTATGTTCTTTTATCTTTGTATGTTTGAATATGTTAAATTACGGATAAGCTTCAAATAGGTGCATTGGACGATATTGATCATGTTGATGATGACTTTGATAGTATCATTGATGAAGATCTGGAAGAAGGAGAATTTGTTTCTGAAGCTGATAGACAAAGGTTGATGGAAGAACCTTATGATTTCAATCGTGTCTTTAATGAAGATAGAGACATTCTGGTTGAACCAATAGCTGAAGAGGAACATTTCAGACTTAATCCGATCAGAGAAAGTCCAGATGATCCAAGAAATGCTGCAAAGTTAAGATTCAAAGTGTTTACAAAGATAGTGCATGAAGAACATGAATATATTGTTGATCTAGGCTGGAAGATAAATGCTACGCGAGAGTTTAATATTAGAAATTTTATTATACCTCCGGCGAAGCAAGACCCTCAGTTTTGTATAAATAGATGGGTTCCAGTTTATAGAGGACGTACTGGTATGTCAATGGGTGGATTTAATAAACCGTTGATGTTTTGGGAGTTCATCTCAGACAAGGACGCACCTACGTATTTCTCAGTGATACAGAGTTGGTTCTATGATCATAGAACTAAGCTATTTGTTATCAAGAGAAAAGAAGGTTGCCAGTATATGTCAATCAGTGCAAGACATTTCCAAAGTCTTAGTGAATCTGATTTGATAGATTTAGGAAGGAGATGGTTCGTTAATCTTCAGAAGAATGGAAATGCTGATTATTATTGGCAGAGATTCCAAAGAGAAAGAATTTGGCATTTTAGTGAAAGAGGTTTGAAGCCTGAAGATAGGTTGATTAAACCTAGGCCAATGAAGAAGATTACAAAACCAGATGGCACAGTTCATTTTGTTCAAAGAAAGATTGAATGTGTTAAAGAAGTTCCTGCTATCAAATGGGATCAAGATTTGCTGACAAACATGACTTATTGGCAGATAGATATCAAGTCAGGCGAAGCACAGATGTTTGTTGATGACTCAAAGAAACAGATGTTGCTGCGCATGTATGATCTAATGCAAGTTGTCAATTTGTCAAGAGGTGATCAAAGAAGACTGATTGAGACACCTTGTTCAGCTGTTAGATTTTGGAGAACAGAAGTTAGACGCTATCAGAATATTCTTGGTTTTTGTTTGGTCGAGAAGATTCATGCAAATAGCATAAGACTTTTGTTTGATGGTTGAGTTTGAAGTTCAAGATTTTAGAACTTGTTAAAGAAATCTAGTCGCTAATGTCATGGGGGAGTCTGTAGATGCAGATTTGTGTGACAGTAGCAACGTAGATTTGAATAACGTTTTTGTTCTTAGGAATATCTATGTAATCGTTTAAAATAAGTCATTAGGACTTACGTTTGTATTTAATGATTACGTTTGAACTTTAATATAAGATCAGGTTATGGTTATTGTTATGTTTGTGTGTTATATAATTGTTTTGCAGGTACAAGAATGTAGAGCCAAGGTTTATAAGTGTCATAGAATACTTAAACGATGGCTGAATGTTATGTACAAGCGAAATAAGCAATCCAAGAAACACGTCCTCGTGCTGACGTCAGCAGCATGTAGGAATGCCTTCGTGCTGATGTCAGCATGAAGACAAGGCTGTTTGATGGATCGGGCTTTAGCCACTTCGTGTGAAGCCCAAGCCCACACGAACACAAACCCTATTAGTATAAATACATGCTAATTTTCGTGATTAGTAACGAATTAAGAACTTAGAAGTCGAATTGTTGCTCGTGTGACCTCCTACACGAACTAGCACTTCGTGTGTAACCTTAGGTTGATTAATTACTGATTAATTGACAAAAGGCATTAGCAATCTAGTTATCTCAAGAGGATTCCGCACTCTTGACATAACGAATCACGTCTTATTTACGATCCATTCAACGGTAGGGACTTACAAGGGGAAATATTTGATGGGGGTGGACTTAGACCTCTAGTAGGTTGGGGTGACCCAATATCTTCACCAACCTCGCCTACAGAAGTTTGAGGTGGCTGCCTGCTGTTCCCGTTTAACTCGTCAACAGCCTGTTGGGAGGCTGCTGATGGGGTGGTTTGGGTACTAATGTCCTTGGGCGGTGAGGACTCCCTAGCCTTAGTAACACGTTTGCCCTTTGATACACTCCGCTTACGTTTTGGGACGTCAGCGGAGGGTGAAGATTGGATATTTGTTGAGGATGCTGCCTTGGATAATTGTTTGGTCTTTTTAGAGGCTTGGGAGGTCGCTGGGGGGGTTTTCCAGCGAACCAGCCTCAGCAGGCAATCTATCATCCACAGCGACCGTACCAGCCACTTCATCAGAAGGAAGTGCTGCCTCCCAGTCGCTGTCTTTCGGGTATAAAGAAGAGTTAAAAGAGAAGAGTACCTCTTTCATATGAGAAGTGAGGCGAGCAACCAGATGCTCAGCAGGCTGCTTGTAAATATTGTTTCCAACCCTTGCTGTTGGAATTGTTGAAGCATTATGCAGCACATACTCATCACCCAGCGCCTCCTTGAAATTAAGAGAGAAAAATATTGTGAAGGGCACTGTATGTGATCTATTGTTCATGCTGATCTTCTTCTTCATATCATTGAAGATCAGCTGGGCATAATCCACAAACCTTCCTTCAGCGAGGGCATGGATCATAGGCATCGAAGTAGATGATGCTTGATTATAAGAACCAGAATTGCCAGCCATGCACTGAATCACATGGGTGAATAGTACTCTCCAGATCCTAGGTAAATTTTGCTTTAAGGGATTGCTTGGGATTGCTGGAGGATTCCTCAAGTTGTAATTGTACCCAATGGATGGCAACCAAGCCTTCCATTCATTCTCAGACACAGGCTCCACAAACTTAACATCATCAGTTTCTTGAGGCAGCCTTAGAGTTTGGTGAAGAGACGCCGGAGTGATAGTGATGGTTTTCTCCCCCTGACGGACTGTTCCGGTGATGGACTTGGATTCATCATCATAATTACAAGTCCACCAGAATTCACGAAGAAGGTGAACAAAGATTTTTTCTGGGTCCGCCATCATACAATAATTAGCAGGAGATGCGTGGATGAAATCCAGCATTGGCTTATATCCTTTTGTACCTTTTGGTACGTCAGACGTGTCAAGATGATTGTTGGGTTTGACAATCATCTTAGAGGGAGAAAAAGAAATTTTGGAAGATTTAGTGACATTCATTGGCACATATTCAGAAGAATTTAGATAAGTAATTGGTTCTTGTTCCTGAGGTTGTGGTTCAGGAACAGGAGGATTTTGTACGGTGGTTGAAGAAGAAGGGATCTCAACATTTTCAGTTTGTTGAGGGATTTCAGAAGAAGATGCCATTGGTATATTTTGAGAGATTTGATCGGAAATAAGTGAAGAAGATGAACAGAAAGAGAAGAAATTTAGGAGAGCAAATTAAGGAAAGGATATGAAAAGATTTTTATGTGTGTGTAAAGTGTGGTGTGTGAAAATAAGCGGAAATATATAGGGTATGGTGGTGGGCCACGACCTTACACACGAGAAGACAAACAGGTTTTCTCTCTCTTCCTTTTTTCAAAATGTGTAACAGTTGTAATCAACAATTGTTTTATATATATATACGCGTAAAATACGTACATATATGTAATATAAAAAGGTTATGTGAGTAACGTATTAAAAAAAGAAAGTAAAATCTTATCCACAAATACTCGAGTATACGCCGTATTTGCAGTTGTAACTTGTCAATCAAACTGTCATATACAGACAAATGACGTGATCAAGGAAGAAATCGAGGTGACCTTTCAGTTTGAGTTTTTAAAACATGTGGTTCAAAATTTCGCCACGTCACCAACATAGTTACATTGAAAACACTTAATTTCAAAAATATCTATGTTTTATTAAATAAGAATTAATGTTAAGAAAGATATTTAATACAATTAAATGCCTTTTACTTCAGCACCCCTTTTTGAGAAAAGAAGTTTGGATGCTGAAAACATTTGATTATTAAGAAAGACCACATGCTGGGATATACTCAGCATGCCTAATGTTTTGTCAGCGACTTCACAACTAACGTTGATCGCTGACAATGAATACAGTTTTTGGCAAACTGTCAGCCATCAATGGATTTAATAAGTCTTTACCAGAGCCGTTTGCTACTGGACTAGATGAAGACTTTTAGCTCTCCATTGCTTTATTTTGCTTTTTCCCAAAGCAACAGGGATCAACGGATTTAAGAAGTCTTTACCAGAGCCGTTTGCTACTGGACTAGATGAAGACTTTTAGCTCTCCATTGCTTTATTTTGCTTTTCCCCAAAGCAACAGGGATCAACGGATTTAAGAAATCTTTACAGAGCCGTTTGCTACTGGACTAGATGAAGACTTTTAGCTCTCCATTGCTTTATTTTGCTTTTCCCCAAAGCAACAGGGATTAACGGATTTGATAAGTCTTTACCAGAGCCGTTTGCTGCTGGACTAGATGAAGACTTTAAGCTCTTCATTGCTTTGAGATCAGCGAGCAAGACAGACTTAAACTCGCTAAGTTAGCATACATGAAAAATCATGTTGCTGACTCACCATTCAGCATTCCTAACTTGCTAACAAGCAATTTGAATCTAGTTTCATCCAATGGTTTAGTGAAGATGTCAGCAATTTGATCATCAGTAGGAATGAAATAGATTTCAATATCACCTTTCATGACATGGTCACGAATAAAGTGATATCGAATGTAAATATGCTTGGTTTTAGAGTGCTGAACGGGGTTGTGTGTAATAGCAATAGCACTTGTATTATTACACATGATTGGAATTTTGGAATATTCCAAATCATAGTCAGCAAGCTGATGTTTCATCCAAAGAATTTGGGCACAACAGCTCGCTGCAGAGACATATTCTGCCTCAGCAGTGAAGATGGACACTGTAACATCCCAAACTTTTCAAGTTTGACTATTTGACTATTCTGTTAATTAACGTCAGGTTCGTTAAGTTTATGTGCCCTAAATGGGATTATGCGAATAAATGCCTATGCGTTTAATATAATATGATTAAGGTATGTTAAATGAAAGTAATTAAAGCAAAGTCATGAAAGTTAAGTGCTCGTTAAGTCGTTAAGTGTTCCGGTGAAAAAGTTAAGCCGAGAAAGTAACGTTTAGAAGTCGAGGGGTTTAAGTGTAACATTGGGAGTTGTTGGCCAGGGATTTAAGTGAAATTAGGTATCCCTAATTGTCACAAAATCAGATCTATTGTGTGTGTGCGAACCCTAGCCGATCCCCCTCCCTCTCCAAGCAAGTTTCTCTCAAGATCTAATTGTTTCGTGCCGATTCGATCAAGTTTTGTTTAGATCTTGGATCCTCTAAGTCATCTACAGGTATTGTAGGTAAATCCTCTTTGAAATCTGATCTTATAAGTCATATATGTCGATCCGATCCAGGCCATGGGGTTTGGGTTTGTAAGTCCCTGAAATACGATGGTTAACCTAGAAAGTGTAAAATACAACAAGTCTAATAATCACTAGAATGGACTAGTATTACTTTAATATAAATGCAAGTATATAGATAAAGTAATACAAGACTTAAAGCAATAAACAAGTAAAGTGGAACATTATGTATTTTTCAATGGTGTATTTTATTTATGATGTTAAATAAAATACAAGGTTGTGCGGAATCAAGATAATACAAATATGTATGTATCCTAACAATCTATGAATTACAAATGATCTATATTTGACAAATAACTCTTTTGGATCGAGATACTTAAAGTTGTGAAGTATCCCAGTTTAAGATCGAGAGTATTTAGACAAATTCACTTAAATGCAAAATGTATGCTTAAAAGTGTTTTTCTCAAGGAAATGACTTTGTATTTATAGGCAACAAAATTCACCAGTGAATTTTGTGCCGTACAAATATGGTTGCATACATTTACTGATCCGACAAGAACATTAAATGCATTGGATAAGGTACAAGGATAAAGTCACATTAAATGACTGTGTATCCTTTTATCCAACCACCTTTACACGCATAAACTTTGGTAAAGAACAAGTGGATTATTCTTTGGAAAGTGTGTAAAGGCAAAAGTCAATCCTCGATATCAGTGTTCAGACTTGTAAGGTCTAGAACACTGACAATCCTCCAGTGTACAGATCTGGTAAGACTTCCAGTGGACTCCGCCATTTTTCAGTCTTCTTTATTCTGACTTCAGTCTTTGACTTCAGTGAGAACGTCTTCAGTAGAGTTGATCTGGACTGGGGTGAAGTCCAGTGAGCTAATCTGGAGAATACTATAGATTTCCTATACAAGTATTTGCTCACTGGTCTTCCATTATTTCTGGACAAATCTTCAGAGGGACTCCAGATTCCAAGTCTGGAGTAGGTCCAGTAGAACACGTTTCTGGACAGATCTTCAGTAAGGCTCCAGTAGTCGAGTCTGGAGCGAGTCGAGTAAATCTGGACCTAACAAATTCCCCCTATTTGTTTAGAAATAATGCAAGTGTTTTCAAGCTTAATCTATACAATTTTGTATGCTTGAAAAACACAAGTTTTGATTTGTCTAAAAAATCTAAGTTACTGGAAAACACTTTATAGATCATGAGTGTTTTCAGTTTCATCTTTTAAGTTCTAACTTAGACTAATTCTGATCATTTACTTATATGAATCAAAAATTGCAACTATTATTACATACATCAACTGATAAATAGTTTACAATTTTCATAAAACAATAATTTACAACAAGTAAATGATAAGAGTTAGGCCCTTCTTTTCGATGTCTGTCCTGGAGCATCTTCAGTAGCCTTTCTCTTTGGTGATGGAGAAGATGGTATTGATTCTGGTGATTTTACGCCCATTGCAACTTCCATCTGTTGCTTTCTTCTCCATACCTTTTCAACTCTCTTCAGAAATGCTTTAACATCAGTCGACACATTTGTCTTCCCCCTGAACGTTAAAGCAATCTCCTTCAGTTCACTCCATCCAAACACTTGGACTGAAGTACTTTTCCTTTCATCAGTAAAGTTACCCTCCCTGGTCAACTTTACTTCAAACCTGGACATGCCTTCATGATTTTCAGCCAATTTGATCTCAGCACCAGTGATCCTTCTAGCATCAGCCCTGAAATTTAACATTTCATTGTATTTGTCTTTCAACTTGGCTGTCTGGATCAATGCTTCAGTTTCCTTGGACACTCTCTTTTGCTCTACAGCAGATTGGAGTTGTTGACGATTTATTTTTCGAGAAGTGTCCAGGGGAATGAATTTGCTTACATCAGCATCTTTAATCGCTTTGATTTGTTTGGCAGTCAGTTTTGGTAAGCCAGTCACTTTCTTTCTGTACTCGATCTCCAGTGCACCAGCGTTCTTTCTGATCTTTTTCTGGAGGCTTACCAGTTCCTCCTTTCTTTGTCTGATGAGTTCTGGTACACTTACACCATAAATTATAGAATCATAAACCTGTTCTTCTTCGGCGTAGAAGGAGCGTACATGAACATCATCCAATGCATTCAAACATTGATGAACTCTGGGGTCATCCTTCATCTTTTTATACACATCAATATTTATGCCTAACCTGCCAGCATTGTAAGAGTCCAGAGTCCCCATAGATGCCATCTCCCTTTGATGGGCCAGCAGTTCATCTTTTTGATTTCTCTTGAAGATTTCAATCATGATGCATTCTTGTTCAAGCTTTTTGGAGGTTTCATCATCAGCAGTAGGATACTTTGATGATTCTTCAGCAGTTTGCTCTTCTTCTCCAGATACCATTTTTTCTTTTCCTATAAATGCCTTTAATGTGGTTGGAATATCTGGGAAGGACTCAAACTGGGGCTCACTGGCTTCAGTACCAGCAGCTTCTTCAGACAGCATAGTGGCTTCAGTGCCATATGCTCTTTGTGCCAAGTGCTTTAGTGTCACTTGTTTTTGGTCACCAGACGACTTTTCCCCCTTGGAATGATCACCAGTTCTGGACTTGAGATCATTCCATAATTGTTCAAGCATATGTCTGTCCAGTGCACCAAATGTTCTTCCTGCCACTGGAGTTGTATTAGTCACAACTTTCTTAAGTGCCTGCACTTCCTTTTTAACAGTTTCAACTTCTTTAGGCAAGTGTTTTGGCAACTTTTCTTCCAACAACTTCTCCACTTGGGGTAACACCCCATCTTGAATGGTATGAAGAACAGTCTCAGAAATCTCTTCAGATAATTCTTTCAGCATACTGATTCTGAACTTCTTTGTACATTCATCACTAATTGTACTGACAACTGCATCCTGGTCAAGTGTGGATCTACTCTCCAAAGAACTAACCTTGGTAGCCAACTTCTGAACTTCTTCTTTCAGATCTGCCAGTGGTTGAACAAATTCACCAGTCACTGCAGTCTGAACTGAACTAACCAGCCTTGTCTCTAAACCCTGGACTGCCACTTTGAAATTTTCAGTATTGTTGTTTGTGGCCAGTACCAGTTCATCAAGCTTCTCAAACACAAGCTTCTCATTCCCAGCAAACATTTTCATCTCAGATGCAAGGTTATTTGATAATAAGGATTTAAAGTCTGAAATAACCTGCGATGAAGTCTGGAGTGATCTCTCCAGGTCCGCCACCTTACTTAAAAGGCCTTGGACCTCGGCAGAAGATGAAGTGGAGAGACCACTGTGAGGTTTCAAGATTGGAAGGCAATCTGGTCATTAGAGGTACTTGTGCCCAGTCCTCTTCAGTTGCAGCTTGTTCAGATACGGTGACTGGTGTTTCAAGTGGTGGAGGTTGAGATTGTGAAGTTTGAATGGTTGCAGGAGTGAAGTATTGAGTATCTCTA
>CM067168.1:26183253-26203253 GCA_034093135.1 Erigeron breviscapus
TATACTTTGGGTAAGCTTCAGCCTTTGTTTTTTTTTATATATAATAAAGTTTATAAAAAAAAATGTGTCTCCCCTTCTAGCTTAGGTGGTGTTTGTTAGATGTGCAAGTATTATTACATGTACCTAAACATTTAATTCGTGATTTTGGTTTTTAATTTTTATTGTGTAGTCTCCAGGCACGCAGATGATCCCTCCCAATGATTACCCTGCTGGGAACCCTTCACAACCAGAGGATCAATCCATCAACAACCCATTGACCATACCGACTCTAGAGGAAGAAGAATGCGAGTCAATGGATTCTGCAAATTCAAATACTGTTGAGCTTCCCCTTGACCCGACACATGCACCTCTAAATCTTGAAAATTCTCAATGCTTGTATCCAGTTATGTTTCCAGCATACGTGTCTCCACTAATACCAGTTGCTATCCCGTATTGGCCTGGACCAGGGTCTGGTCAAGAACAGTCTACATCAGTCAAAACAGAGAGTCATGAGGTTCTTAAGCCAACAGCTGTTCATTCAAAAAGCCCGATTAATGTGGATGATCTTGTTGGCATGTCTAAATTGACATTAGGTGAATCAATTGGAGATGGTGCAACGACTTCACTGAAACATTCAAGTCGATTAGCGTTCATCAGTCTGAACATCTTGTTCGACCTGCTCAACAACCTGCTCAATAATCTGAGCCACATTCTCTATCTGTTCATCAGTCACATGCCCAACAACTTGTACATTCTCTTGTTCAACATTCTCTTCAGGTTCAAAAATCGGAGACCCATCCAAATTCATTACATCACCAGGATGTCTTTCTGGATTCACCTGAACTCCAGCTCTCATCAGACGCCTGTTTGATCTAGGTCGTCTGGAAGGTTCAACAAATTCTGGTCCTTGACCTTCAGGAGCCACTTGTCTAATTGGTTGTACAGCTTCTATAATCTGTACATCTTGGTCACCAGAGGGTCCTTCACCAGCTTGACCTCTACCTGGAGCCACTTCTACTTCTTCCCTTTGAAAGGAGAGCATGGACTGAGGAATATCTACCTCATTCAGTGGAGATCTGAGGTTGGTCAGATCCCTCATATACTCACTCACAGAAAAGTGAGTAGTTTCAAAATCGTACTGGTCTCCAAGAGCTCTTTTAAACATTAGTGAAAGAAAACGGATATAAGGAACGAATGCTTTTCTACCTTTCACTCTAAGACGCTCCACCAGATCATCAAATAGGATCTGAAAAGCGAAATCCACTAAGTCCAAACCAGAGGCAGTAGGCAATCTGGAAATGAGTTTGATTTATCTGGTCCAACCCTCCAGAACTGCCTCCCAAACATTCAACAATGTGCATGAAGAAGTATCTCCATGAGTCTGTCAGTTTGCTCATGTATACTGTTCCCTTCCTGGATAGCTGGCCATGCTCATCCACAATATCTGTGTGCCCCATCAGTCTGCACACTTCCTTTGTATTGATACCAGAGGGAAGTTCAATGGGCAACTCATTCTGTTCAAAATAATTCAACTGTAGAACAGACCTGAGTAAACTAACTGTGAAACCCAAGGATCTGGTACCTTCCTTCAGAGAATAAGTAATTGATGAAGTTGTATCATCATATTGTGCAGTGTACCAGAATTCACAAAGGTAATCATGGTACATCCTCCCTGGATTTAATGTCAATGCACCATATAATGGACATGAGAGAAAAAATGTGTTTAATCTCCCAATAACAGATTGGGCATCATGAACACTGCAGAGTGAAAGTCTGGCCATCCAGTTATTCATGTTTATTCTTATGGCTTTAGCCTCAAGAGTGATATGAGGTGCCCTTTCAACATTTTCAGTTGGAGCATATTCAGCAGCGAGCAGATTTTTAAGCGATTTGGATTGTCTTGGTGCCATTTTATGATGATGAAGATGAAATTGAAATTTAGGGTTTTGATGAAGATTTGATGAAGAATTGAATGGAAATGGAGTAAATATGAGAGATGATTATGATTGGAAATTGAATGAAGAAATTAAATGAAGGAATTTGAAAGATTTGGGAGTAAATTTTCTGCCTATGCGCCTTCCCCTTCAGCTTGCCCTTTTTTCCTCTCTCGCTTATCCTCTCCTTGTAATGTGACTCAAACGGTTTAATTTGAAATTATCAAATAAATTTTGATCGGGTTCTGAGATCCGCATTAATTACATCACATCACACATAAATGTGTGACGGTTTACAGCCCACAAACAGTATCAAGTTGCACTTTTTGTTTTCCCAAGGTAAAAATACCATCATTACGTTGAAAAATTTACATGCCACGTAGGATTAAAATATCTTTAAAAAGTTTGCTTACGTGGCACGCACAATGACCAAGTATTTAAAAAATGTTATGACTCATTTCAGTGCATCTGGAGGTTGACTGGACACTCCAGTATCACTGGTGGATTAGTCCAGTGAACATGTACTGATGGTACACTGGAGGGACACTCCAGTAAAGTACCAGTGAAAACCATTTGAAAGAGACTGGTA
Source organism: Erigeron breviscapus (assembly GCA_034093135.1). NCBI lineage: Eukaryota > Viridiplantae > Streptophyta > Magnoliopsida > Asterales > Asteraceae > Erigeron > Erigeron breviscapus. The sequence goes on from CM067168.1 coordinate 26,185,756, forward strand.
ACCTCAAACATGCACGTCAACTAGTACAGACAAATGAGAGGGACACATTTACAAGGAGACAAAAGTCACCTCAAACATGCACTTCAACCTGTCCAATTACCATTGAGAGGGACATATTTACAAAGTACCAGTAATATTTTCTGAAGAATTTGTCCAGTGAGAAAATAAATTAATAAATTCCCCTGAACTTAAAACATTTTTAAGAGCAAAAAAATATCTTTCAAGTCTTTCCCCCTGGAATGTTGATCCAGAAATCCTCAGTATACACAATGGCGTTCAATACCAAGGTTCCAGATTTAAGGGTTTAACATTCCCAACTCACCAACAAGATATTCAAAAGTTTTGACATCCAGAGGTTTAGTAAAAATGTCAGCGAGTTGTTTGTCAGTGGGAATAAAATGGAGTTCAATGTTGTTTTTCATAATATGATCACGAATGAAGTGATACCTGAGATCAATGTGCTTCGTCTTGGAGTGCATGACTGGATTGTTTGAGATAGCAATGGCACTGGTATTATCACAAAAGATTGTGGTCTTTGAGTACTTAATACCATAATCAAGCAACTGGTTCTTCATCCAGAGTATCTGAGCACAACAACTGGCTGCAGACACGTATTCAGCTTCAGCAGTGGACAATGAAACTGAAGTTTGCTTCTTACTGGTCCAGCTGACCAGTTTGCCACCAAGGAAATGACATCCAACAGTAGTGGATTTCCTGTCTATCTTACAACCTGCATGATCTGAATCTAAATAACCCATTAGATCCATGCCTGAGCCTTTGGGATACCAAAGACCCAAACTGGGGACACCCTTAAGGTACTTCAGTATGCGCTTTACAGCAAGCATATGAGATTCCTTTGGATTAGACTGATATCTGGCACATAAACATGTTGAAAACATAATATCTGGTCTACTGGCAGTTAAATACATCAGTGAACCAACCATGCCTCTGTAGACAGTGGTGTTCACTGGTTTACCATCTGGATCGGAGTCCAGTGTCAGTGGTGCAGAAATTGGAGTTGGTTTAGATGGTGAAGAGTTCATGTCATATTTCTTTAAAAGATCTCTAACAGATTTTTCCTGATTAATAAAAATGCCATCTTTGTTTTGTTTAATCTGGAGTCCAAGAAAATATGTTAATTCACCCATCAAACTCATTTCATATTCAGTAGACATTATTTTCGAAAATTTATTGCACATGTTTTCATCAGTAGACCCAAAAATAATATCATCAACATAAATTTGTACCATTAACAGCTTACCTTTTTCATGAAGAATAAATAAGGTATTGTCAATTTCACCTCTTTTGAAACCATTTTTCAATAAATGTTTAGTCAGAGTGTCATACCAGGCACGTGGGGCTTGTCTGAGGCAATAAAGCGCTTTGTCCAGACGATATACCCAATGTGGATGCTTTTCATCAACGAAACCTGGTGGTTGTCTGACAGAAACTTCTTCTTCAAGCTTTCCATTCAAGAAAGCACTCTTTACATCCATCTGGTAGACCTTGAACTGATGATAGCAGCGAATGCTAAGAATATTCTGATCGCTTCAAGTCTAGCCACTGGAGAAAATGATTCATCAAAGTCAACATCTGACTGGCAGTAGCCTTGTGCTACCAGTCTGGCCTTGTTTCTGATTACGTGGCCATCTTCATCTACCTTGTTCCTGAAAATCTTGTTCCAATTGGTTCTTTCTTTCCAACTGGGAACGGAACCAGATACCAGACCTTGTTCCTTTCAAACTGGTGAAGCTCTTCTTGCATAGCAGTCACCCAGCTTGGATCTTCCATAGCCTCGTCAATCTTATTTGGTTCCATCAATGATAGAAAACTAACATATAAGCATTGATTACTGGAGGCTCTTCTGGTCTGAACTCCTCTACTGGAGTCACCTATGATCTGATCAATAGAATGAGCTTTTGTCCATCTGGAGTACTGACCAGGATTGTTACTGACAAAAATATCAGTGCAAGAATTCAGTTGAGTCTCCTCTGGAGTTGCTTCAGGAGGAGGATCTTGCCAGACTACTTCAGTATCTTCATCTTAGTCATTTAAATCACGATTTGCATCATGAAATTCTTCATTTGAAGGCATTTCTTGAAGTACTAGTTCAGTTTGGAATTCTTCATAAGAAGACATTTCTGGTATATTCTCAACTGACACTGATACTGGGGAGTAGTACGAACATCTGATCCAATATTAATTTCAGAGGGTAGTTTGAAAATAATAGAAGGATAGAATTGAGTACTACTGGAGCGTTTCTTTTTCTGAACAGGTTCCAGATCAGGATGACTGGAAACTGTGTCTTCTGAATCTTCTTTATTGTAGTTGATAGGATCAGATTCACAAGACAATTGGAGTTACTGGGGGAGTGTCAAGGGCTGGCTTCTTGTTGATTGCAGCATTTGATTCATCAAATGTGACATGAATTGACTCATGGACCTTCTCCAGTCTCTTGTTGTAGACTCTGAAGGCCTTGCGAATGGCTGAATAGCCTAAGAAATACCCTTCAGCAGCTTTGGCATCAAATTTGCCTAACTGACTGGAGTCGTTCAGGATGTAAACTGGACATCCAAAAACGTGAAAATAACCAATATTTGGTTTTCTATTTCTTAAGACTTCGTAGGCTGTCTTTTTGTGTCGCTTCACATATACTGACCGGTTCTGGGTGTGGCAAGCAGTAGCAATTGCTTCAGCCCAGAAACTGGTAGACAGACCAGATTCAGCAAGCATACTCCTGGCAGCTTCTATCAGCGTTCGATTCTTCCTTTCCACAACACCATTCTGTTCTGGAGAGCGGGCTGATGAGAAATTCTGGGAGATGCCAGTGTCAGTACAGAATGACTCCAGAGTTGCATTCTGGAATTCTGTTCCATTGTCACTTCTTAACTGACACACCTTTCGACTGTACTTGAGCTCAATTTGCTTGATAAGACTGATGATTTCAGCAGCAGCTTCACTTTTAGACCTGAGAAAGATAACCCAACAATATCTGGAAATTCATCTACTATTACCAGGGTGTATCTTTTACCAGCACGAGTCTGAACATTCACTGGACCAAAGAGGTCCATATGAAGCATATGAAGAGGTTCAGATATGCTGAAATTCTGTCTGGTCTTGAAACTGGTATGTTTCTGCTTACCTATCTCACATCCTGGACATGGCCTTTCCTTTTTGAAGGAAACTGAAGGTATCCCATCTGCAAGTTGTTTTCTGGACAACTTATTAATATTCTTGAAATTTAAATGGGATAACCTTTTGTGCCATAACCAGTTTGTGTCTTCATCAGCTTGAGTATGGAAACACTGCTCTGAAGGAGAGCTTTCCATATCCATCACGTACACATTCCCTTTTCTGGGAGCAATCAACACTACCTTCCAGTCCTTGTTGAATACGATACCCTGAGCAATATTGAATAGAACTTGATAGCCATCATCAAACAGTTGGCTTACACTGATCAGGTTATATTTCAAACCATTCACAAATGCAACACGTCTGAACTTGACTTGTCCATTGTTCAGAACACCGTATCCCTCAGTCTTTCCACAACCATCATTTCCAAAAGTAATGGAGGGTCCATCAGAAATGGTGAACTTCTCCAGTAGGGTCTTACATCCGGTCATCGTCCTGCCAGCAGCACTGTCAAGATACCAGATATATTTCTTTCGATCGCCCTGCACATCCACCAGATATTATCAGTTAGATTTGGGAACCCATCGACTGATGGGTTCACTAGACCCTCCCTTATAGGTCCCTGGGGAAATCTGGTTTAGTTCACTTTCTTCAACAGTGGTCTTAGTTGAAAAGACCACTGGGGTTGATAGTTTTGAAACCTTTTTCTTTTTCTCACTGGAGAAATAGATTTAACTTTCTTTGCAAAAGGTTTTGTATTTTGTCTAGGGCCAGATGAAGTACCCTCAATAAAGTTAATCTTGCATTAAAACTTTGAAATTGACGAGTCAGTATTTGAATCTGGCTCTCTAACCTGGACAAAATATTTTCATCAGATGATACCTTAGCCTTTCCAGTTCTAGGCTTAGGTAGGAGATTGGTCTGAGGCAAAGGTTTCGTCTGATTGACCTTTTGAACTGGAGCAGTCATCTGGAATGCTCCAGTCTTAACCTCTGGGGATTGAACTGGGAAAATATTGGCCTTGGGAGTTACAGGTTCATCATAAACAGTGGTGGGCCTGAACCCCTCTGGTAATCGATCGATTACTGGTATTAATGATGCTACATGAGTATTTCCATCTAAATATGCACGTTTTTGAGCAGGAAATTGATTTACTCCAACATCATATGGCTTTTTGGTTTCAAGCCATGATTTAATCACCAGTTTTTCTTTCTCTAAAATGACTTCAAGATTTTGTTTTTCTTGAATCAATTGTTCAGTTACCAGAACCTGGGCTTGAAATGCCAGTTCAATGTCTTGAAGTTCTTTCAATTTTGATTTTAAAACAGTTATTTCAGAAAAATCTGTTTCTAGACCATTTACACAATCAGATCTAACAGTTTTTACAAATATCAAATCAGAATTAAGAGCTTCAGCTATGTCCAGTTTTAATTCTTGGTCAGTTGCAGTATCATAATCACTAACCTTTTTAATAACAATGTCCACCCATCGTCCAGATGTGACATCTTCCTTCACCAGGTGCTCTTCGTCTGCCAGAGCCATGTAACAGCAATCTCTTTCTTCTTCTTCATCAGCAGATGAATCATCAGAAGGAACCCACTTCTCTTCAGTTGTTGCGATCATGCACTTATTATTGTTTTCCATTTGTTATGCCATGAGAGCAATCTGGGCCTTAAGCTTTTTATATTTCAATTTATAGCTATCATCAGGCTTATTATTTGAAGAAAATGGACCATGCTTGGATACAAACTGGCTGGACCTGCAATCTTTCATGAAATGACCCTTTTTGCCACACTTAAAGCATGTCAAATTGGTCTTATCAGTTGAAGAACTGGATGCAAATTGTCCAGATGGCCTATTTGCTCTGCTTTGAAACGGTTAAACGTTTTAGCAATCATTGCAATAAGGTCATCATCATCAGTTTCATCACAACAGTCTGGAGAGATTTGACTGGACTCTCCAAATCCATGAGTTCAGACACCATCTTCTTCATAGAAAATACATTCTCAGAAGATATCAGTGTTGTACTTTTGTGGTTCAGTATGACTAACCACATTAGGACTACTGGAGGCATGGTTATAAGCATCTTGTTCTGCCACCACTCTCTGAGCTTGATTTTCTTCAGTCTACCTGAAAGCTCCATAAAGAGTTGAGAGAGTGTGTGTGTGCAGAGTTTTACCTTGTCGTAAGACCAGGATCATGTGAGACCATTTGGTGGGCAGAATATCACAAAATATCTCCAGAAGTATATCCTTGTCCTTCTCAACCCCAAGAACTCTCAACTGGTTTATGATACTCATAAATCTGGTGTAAGTACCAGTGAGAGACTCATTAGGCTGAGCAAAAAATGACTCATACCTCTTGTTTAAGGAGACCTTTCTGGTGACAATGGTGTCATCTCCTCCTTCATGCTTGTTTAAAAGTTCATCCCACATGGTTTTAGCACTAGGAAAAAGAACTAGTGTGGGCCATGTTGGAAAACGTGTTGAGACACGTTCCCAGATCGTTTAACACGAGATCTATACAGTCATAGATGTGCGGAATCCATCTATAATCGTCTTTAGGTTTATATGATAAAAATGGTGATGAACACGAAAATACACAAGAAGATAATAAGAACAGGATATAAATTCAGATGTATAAAACTCATATCTTGTATTAATCATAAGATTACAATACATAAAACGAGTAGACATCTGATTCTTTGGGCGGCATCTCAAGGTATAGATCTCTACCTTGAGAACCTAGTGAATGACTAACGTTGCAACTAAATCATCAACTGAAAACCTAAACCTAAGATCTCTATTTATAGGCTGAACATGGGCTGGGCTGTCAAACTCGTACAAACTGTGCTGGGCCATACGAACTTATTAGTTCTTACGAACTTAAAGTTCGTTTGGCATATACTTACGAACTTATTAGTTCTTACGAACTTAAAGTTCGTTTGGCATATACTTACGAACTTATTAGTTCTTACGAACTTAAAGTTCGTAAGACATATATGTACGAATTTCTCAGCCTTTTAGAATTATTGCATCGGACAACAATTTATGCACTTAACGTGCTCTAACAAACTCCCCCTTGGCCGGTGCAATCAATTCTTCAAGAAGTTCCAATATCAGTTATAGAAAGTCTAAGTGAATAACCTCCCCCTTAACTTGAGACATCGGTTCTTCTATGTCGAGACTCAATCTTCTGAAACTGCAACCTGATCTTCAACCTGCAAAATCTCTATATCTTCATGAAAACCAACCAACCCAACACCTCTTGCTGTAGTTCTCCCCCTCAGTAGTAGCACCTCCAAATTAAACATCAGCAATCTTCCACCCTAGGATTTATTGCCGGAGACCCTGCTCATCTTGCTTAATTGGCATGTAATGGCGGAGTTGAATTTCCAACAATCAGCATCAATCAATCAGCTCTCACAAAAAATAAGAAACTCTGTAAACTGAATCACAAAATGTAGTCGCATAAATCCTGTCTCAACTAGCAATGTCTGACTCTGTCTTGTATCTTCACAACTCTACCAATCACCCGAAGCCTTTCTAATCCGATATCCTCTTCTGTTGTATAAGCTGCCATACACAAAGATCTTTATCTTCGCAACCATTGCCTGATATCATCTCTATGTCTTGGAATATAGATAAGATTCAATCTTCAAATACTCAACAACAAGTAACCAGCTTCATTACTCCAATACTTCAACAGTTCAAACCGCTATATGTGAAAGATCATCTTTTGATAATACTCCAATAAATAACATGATGATCTTCAAACTCGAACATTATAATACTTTAATCACCATCAACGTTAAACTGAATGAATGAACAGAATAACCTTTGATCTTCAATGAATGTCGAGTAGTTCATATTTTTATTTAGAAATACCGAGGTTTATCCCCCCTATTTCTTAGCAAAAATCTTGAACTTCAGCCTGTCTTAGGTTTTAAATATCTCCCATTCTTGAGGTTCTTCAAAAAGCTTAGAGCTCACGACGGTTAAAACTCTTCGCCAAACAAGGTATATTCGTTTTCCCTCCAAATTTCCGAGGAAAAACACATTTACGTGAAACATTGGTATTCACGTAAATTTTTATTTCTAAGGCTGTGGGAAAAAATTTGATAATTGCCGAAAATTTTCATCCAAAACGTGCCAAAATCGCACAAAAACGGACCGAAAATTTTTCGAACGCTACCAAACTTCAAATCTCCATGAATCATGCCATTTTAAGACCATGGACAAAAATTATTTTTCCCGCCAAAATACTTTTTTTTTTTTTTTTTTTTTTAAAATTATTATACTACCCTGTTGTGTGCTTCCATGCAATTGATCTTCTGATTAATCTTGAACCTCTTTCTTGAACTCTATCTTCTATGATCATCTTCGTATAGCATCGGCACAGTTAAAGAACTATACCTACGAACTTGATCTCCTGGCTTGAACATATTCGTAATATGTGTTGAACTTAAATGACCAACTTCGTATGTAGAAAATCAACAATACAAGCGAAGTTATTCTGCCAGGTATGAACATCTTCGTAAGAAGAACCATGTTTGTTCTTGCGAATATAAACCCAAATTGGTGTTATCTTCGTAAGTACAATCTTTCTCACGAACTTGTTACATATTGCGAAGATATGCTCAAAAACACTCTTATCTTCGTAAGGTCTGAACGAAGATAGCTTAAGTTCGTTGGCTAAGGTTCGGAACGAAGATAGCTTAATTTCGTATGCTAAATTCGTTTGATGAAGATTCAAAACGAAAATGAAGATAACTTCGTTTTCTATCTTCGTTTGAAGAACTTTAGAACGAAATTAAGTTAAGTTCGTTTGCTATCTTCGTTTGAAGAACTTCAGAACGAAATTAAGTTAAGTTCGTTTGCTATCTTCGTTTGATGAACTTCGTTTTGCTAAGTTCGTAAGTCAAACGAACTTAACGACAGAAACTTCATCTTCTTCATATTTTCGAACATAAACCCTAATCCAGATCTCGATCGAAGGCAAAATAGCCTCCCCTTCTCTGATACCATGTTGGAAAACGTGTTGAGACACGTTCCCGGATCGTTTAACATGAGATCTATACAGTCATAGATGTGCGGAATCCATCTATAATCGTCTTTAGGTTTATATGATGAAAATGGTGATGAACACGAAAATACACAAGAAGATAATAAGAACAGGAGATAAATTCAGATGTATAAAACTCATATCTTGTATTAATCATAAGATTACAATACATAAAACGAGTAGACATCTGATTCTTTGGGCGGCATCTCAAGGTATAGATCTCTACCTTGAGAACCTAGTGAATGACTAACGTTGCAACTAAATCATCAACTGAAAACCTAAACCTAAGATCTCTATTTATAGGCTGAACATGGGCTGGGCTGTCAAACTCGTACAAACTGTGCTGGGCCATACGAACTTATTAGTTCTTACGAACTTAAAGTTCGTTTGGCATATACTTACGAACTTATTAGTTCTTACGAACTTAAAGTTCGTAAGACATATATGTACGAATTTCTCAGCCTTTTAGAATTATTGCATCGGACAACAATTTATGCACTTAACGTGCTCTAACATTAGGGTTTCTGGAACGGCCCCGAGGATCATGTTTTTGAGAAAGGTGTCTAGATTCACCAATCTCCTCTCCTCTTCAGACCAATGTTCCTCCCTCTTTTCCCTTCCTCTTCTAGATCCAGAAGGATCAAGAAGGAGATTCAGAGGTGATGTAGGGACATAAGGACCTTCATTTAAGATTTTCATCATGTTCCTCTCAATACCAGTGATATGTAATACCATCCTAGCCTTCCACGTACCAAACTCATCACTGTTCCCACTGAATTTAGGAACAGGATTATTTGAATAGTGCACATGCACGTGTAGAGAAGCAGGAGTAGGAGGAGGAGGTGGTGGATTAGTGTTATTAACAATAGGTGGTTCATTATTTTGATCATTAACATTAACATTAGGATCGGGACCAAAATTAAAACTTCCTTGTGTATTTTCTGGGGTGGCCATCAAAGAAGCAGATCTAGGCAATGTTTAGCCTTCTGCTCTGATACCAAATGTGAGTCCCTTAAATTCGATGGTTAACCCTGAAAGTGTAAAATACAACAAGTCTAATAATAACTAGAATGGACTAGTATTACTTGTAAATAAATGCAAGAATATATAAACAAAGTAATACAAGACTTAAAGCAATAAACAAGCAAAGTGGAACATTATGTATTTTTCAAGGTGTATTTTATTTATGATGTTAAATAAAATACAAGGTTGTGCGGAATCAAGATAATACAAATAAGTATATGTATCCTAACAACCTATGAATTACAAATGTTCTATATTTGTCAAATAACTCTTTTGGATCGAGATACTTAAAGTTGTGAAGTATCCCTGTTTAAGATCGAGAGTATTTAGACAAATTCACTCTAATGCTAAATGAATGCTTTAAAGTATTTTTCTCAAGGAAATGACTTTGTATTTATAGGCAACAAAATTCACCAGTGAATTTTGTGCGTACAAATATGGTTGCATGCATTTAATGATCCGACAAGAACATTAAATGCATTGGTTAATGGTACAAGGATAAAGTCACATCAATATGACTTTATTCTTTTAACCAACCACCTTTACACACGTATAAACTTTGGTAAAGAACAAGTGGAATGTCCTTTGGAAAGTGTGTAAAGGCAAAAGTCAATTACTCGATATCAGTGTTCAGACTTGTAAGGTCTAGAACACTGACAATCCTCCAGTGTACAGATCTGGTAAGACTTCCAGTGGACTCCGCCATTTGTCAGTCTTCTTTATTCTGACTTCAGTCTTTGACTTCAGTGAGAACGTCTTCGGTAGAGTAGATCTGGACTGGGGTGAAGTCCAGTGAGCTAATCTGAAGAATACTCCAGATTTCCTATAAAAGTATTTGCTCACTGGTCTTCCATTATTTCTGGACAAATCTTCAGAGGGACTCCAGATTCCATGTCTGGAGTAGGTCCAGTAGAACACGTTTCTGGACAGACCTTCAGTAAGGCTTCAGTAGTCGAGTCTGGAGCGACTCCAGTAAATCTGGACCTAACATTGCCTATAAATACAAAGTCATTTCTTTGAGAAAATTACTTTAAAGCATAAATTTAGCATTAGAGTGAATTTGTCTAAATACTCTCGATCTTAAACAGGGATACTTCACAACTTTAAGTATCTCGATCCAAAAGAGTTATTTGACAAATATAGATCATTTGTAATTCATAGGTTGTTATGATACATACTTATTTGTATTATCTTGATTCCGCACAACCTTGTATTTTATTTAACATCATAAATAAAATACACCTTGAAAAAATACATAATGTTCCACTTTACTTGTTTATTGCTTTAAGTCGTGTATTACTTTATTTATATACTTGCATTTATATTTAAGTAATACTAGTCCATTCTAGTGATTATTAGACTTGTTGTATTATACACTTCTGGGTTAACCATCGTATTTGGGACCTCACATCCTTTTAGTAAACGACGCTTAAACACTAGGCCTGACATTTGATTTATGCGGCTTTTTAAATAACTCGGCATTTATTCATTTGATATATATTACTTTTAGTAATAAAATAATACTACGAAATTTGAGGTGTTACATGTTGTCACCCGGAAATGCACCAACACACATCTTTAATACCTAGTGATTCTTGTGGGAATCTTTCTACGTCAGTAGCAGCAAAATGCGAAACTAACGATGAAACTGTTGAATCGTTGGCACGTCTTGTAAGAAAGTCTGTCAAGGATTTCATGGATAGTTACTCAAAGGTAAGATATGATAAGGATCAAGTTCAGACAATGGTTATGAAGTCCCGTTCAGATGCAGCTATTATTCCTTCTAATTCAACCATGATCCGCTTAACCAGCTGGTGTAAGTTCCCTTACTACCAACTTGACTTTGGTTTTGGGAAGCCCATTGGGTCAACCGTGGTAGGGCTATTGGAAAAAATGTAGTATATCTGATGGATGATGCCGGAGGTAATGGAGTTGAAGCTTATGTAGGTGTTGAAACTAAAGATGTTCCTTATTTCGAAGAAGCTCTACTCAACATCAAAGCTTAATTTTGTGCTTTACACATTATCTATGTTGTCTTGAATAAATAAGCAAATAAGAATCTGATGAAGCCAGTTCTACAATATTGGTTTTGTATTTTGCTATATATTTGGAAGATGTGTGTTTATGTTCAAATAGTTTGAAGTCAAAGTTGTGCTTATTTGTTGAAAATAAAGACATTTGTTTCTAGTGTCTACCATCTTGATGTTGTCGACTTGATTTATACTAGGAAAATATACTTGTTGCGTTTACTATATTATTGTAAGCTCATGAAACTTGCTTACGAATATAATGGTATTATCTTATCCGTGTCAGAGTCAAAGGGATAATGTTTCGCCTTTGACTCCTTGAGGACTACCATGAGATATATACATCTTCAATAAACCTCACGCTAACCATCTAACCAGGCCAAGTGTGTATATATCTATATCTATATCTATATATTAAATAAAACAGTAGTTGTCAAACCTTTCTAAACCCTTCCAAACCTAATCCTGAACCTCCTTAAGCCTTTATTTCCTTCCAAACCAACCTTATTAATTTGAATTATTTTATTAAACCTTAAAATAATATATAAAATAATAATATAATTCACGTAAAAAAAGAACACGCGGACCCTTTCTACCCATTACCCGACCCTAACCAAACTCTACATAAACTAAAATTAAAATCACCAAATCTAAAAATAATACTAACAACCTATCCTAACCAAACCTTCCCTGATCTCCATTACCATTCATTCGCCTCATGCATTCACCGTAACCGTTGCTTAATCAGAGCTATCCCAGGCCCCTTTATCTGCAATAACAAGTGTGTTCTTTCTTCTTATAGTTTTTTTTTTCTTTGCTAATAGGTTATTCATCTATATGTTTGTTCTTTAATAGGTTAGTTTGTTAAAAGTATATGATAGTTTTTTTGGTATATTAAGTTTCATTTATTTTATGCTTTTGTTTATCTATTACTCTGTAATTAGTTTTTATGATGATTAGATTGGAATATATATGTGGAATATTGTAATATATATTTTGAAGCATCTTTTTGTTTTATAATTATAATAATATACTCTTTTGAGCCCTTTTATCTTTGAGCATATGTAGATATGAAAGGGGCTAAAGGTAAAGGAGCAGCAAAAAGGGATGCTTTGAAGCCTCTTGATGATAAGGTAAGATCGTTTTCGATTTCACGTTTTTTTTTATGATAAGTTGTATTTTTCAAACCTGAAAGACGACCTATTTTGATGTTTTTAAGGCTCTTAATAAGATATCTGAAATCCAGTCAATGTACGGCATTTATCATTGTTGACTCTATTTGTGGGTATTAAAAAGTCTTTAATATCAGCAATCATGTTTCTTCTACTCTGTTGCTCATTGTCTATGTACATCAGTACATGACAGTGGCATGTGTAATATGGAATAGCACAAATGCATTTGGTCAAAAAGGGATATGCTTAACATAATATAGGAGCTTTTTTCGTACCATCTTTTTGGTTGAAGGGTTACTTATTGTGGATCTAAACGGTATGATTTGGTTTGATAAAAAAAAAAATTCATATATGTTTCAGAAAGGTAGGGAGGAGAAAGGCACATGCTAAGGCTTTTGGCAAAGGCAAGGTGAAGAAGTGAAAAGCGAAAGAAACTAACAAGCCAAAGAGACCTCCTACTACTTTTTTTCTGTCAGAATTAAGTTTTTGGATCTCAACTTCGGCCCCAAATTTTCATATCAAGGCCCGGTCCAGATTGTGTTGCCCTAGTGTTATTTCCTTACTTACGTATCAATTCTATAGTATAAATAGAGGCATAAGTTGTAATCAAAAATCATCTCAATATCAATACAAAAAATCATCTTTTCAATTTCTGTTTGTTAACATGGTATCAGAGCCGTTAATTCGGTTCTCATCATCTACCCAATAAACAACCATTAAACTCAAAAACCATCGAGCAATCCTAAGCCACCATGGCGGACGCCGGCGGCTCAGGCTCGGGTTCCGAGTTGTCCTTTCAACTAACCAAATTATTGCAAAACAACATCAACAAGCAACATCAAAACCCAAAACCTTCCGACACCGCCGGAGAAATCGACGGCGGTTTCGTGACAAAGAAATATCGCCGGAACGACGGCAAGAAAAAAGGGGTGACCCGAGATAATAAATTCCATCTTAAATGTAATGAATAAGGCATGAAAAGGCACACAGAAGATGAGTGCTTCCGCCGCGTTGGTTACCCGGATTGGTGGTCCGATGGCACCAAAAAAGGCACCAAATCGGCCAAATCTGAGAAAGAGAAGAGTTCTACCACCAATACTAGCTCCGTCAGCAAAGAGAACACCAGCCGCGATGGGCGGCGATCCGATGGTATTTTTGGAGGAGTAGTGGCGGCCAGAAAGAAGAAAGAAGAGAGCAATTTTTTATTGACTGAGCCACCGTCGTTAGACATGGTAGCTTGATTTGTGTGGTGGTTTGATATATACCCTTTTGACAAACACTTTTCCTAAGAATTATAATCATTCTTTTATTCCTGTACGTGTTTGTCAAAAGGGTAGTGTCCATGGATTGGCCCAAATGCTTCATTCAAAAGCAGATAAAGGTTTAGTCCATGGATTGCCCAAACAAGTTTCAATGGAACGGATCACATGGTTCACACAATCCAAAACAGTTCTGAAAATTCAAATGGGCCTTGGATATTTGAATGTGGAGCTACGGATACTATGACGTACGAGTTGTCTGGTCCAAATATCCTCCTATATTTTTTTTAGGGGGAGTATAGGCTCATATATCAAACCACCACACAAATCAAGCCACCATGTCTAACGACGGTGGCTCAGTCAATCAAACCAAAGGCTACCATGCCCGAAGGCGGTAGCTCAAATCAAAAACTACCATGTCTGAAGAAGGCGGTAGCTCAAATCAAAAACTACCATGTCTGAAGAAGGCGGTAGCTCAAATCAAAAACTACCATGTCTGAAGAAGGCGGTAGCTCAAATCAAAAACTACCATGTCTGAAGAAGGCGGTAGCTCAAATCAAAAACTACCATGTCTGAAGAAGGCGGTAGCTCAAATCAAAAACTACCATGTCTGAAGAAGGCGGTAGCTCAAATCAAAAACTACCATGTCTGAAGAAGGCGGTAGCTCAAATCAAAAACTACCATGTCTGAAGAAGGCGGTAGCTCAAATCAAAAACTACCATGTCTGAAGAAGGCGGTAGCTCAAATCAAAAACTACCATGTCTGAAGAAGGCGGTAGCTCAAATCAAAAACTACCATGTCTGAAGAAGACGGTAGATCAATAATCAATCAAAGGCTTCCATGTCTGAACGCGGTAGCTCAAGTCAAACTCAAAACCAAAGCCAAAAATCGCCACAACCAAAAAATCGAAACCAATTCAAGTTGAATTTCGGTAATCCCGATATTCAACTTGAGGGGGAGTGTTAGAATTAAGTTTTTGGATCTCAACTTCGGCCCCAAATTTTCATATCAAGGCCCGGTCCAGATTGTGTTGCCCTAGTTTTATTTCCTTATTTACGTATCAATTCCATAGTATAAATAGAGGCATAAGTTGTAATCAAAAATCATCTCAATATCAATACAAAAATCATCTTTTCAATTTCTGTTTGTTAACATTTTCTTCATGCAAGTGTAATCCTACGAGTACTTTTTGGTGTTGTGATATCGAATATTGCTGATGATTGGGTCATCTTATTGTAACAGTGAGGAGTTCAGGAAGACTTTTAAGAAAGAAATTTGAACTGTATATATATAATATGTCTCCAACTTGGTATCTGATTCATGATTGGATCAAGATAGATATTGGTATTTTTACACTGTCTCTATTATAATGAGCCTTTTAATATATAACCCCCATTTATCTACATATCATATACATAATACAGTTGTCGATATATTTGTTGTTAAAAAGGTTGTCATTGCTTTAATTTGAAATTTAACTATGCATATCCATATACCATATGCTCATTAGCTTCTTTCGTAATTAGGATTTCAAAGAGCTTTTAAAGGATTTTAACAATTGTATAGAATGCCATTAACATTAGTACTTGATATAAAAAGTTTATGTTTTATAATAACAAACAAATATCTGATTTTTTTTAAGGATTTGGGATCTTGGGTAGCTCAGATAGTTGTACAGATTCATGAATGGGGGTGTATCAAATTAAAGACAAAAACATGTATAAGAAAAGCTACCAAGGTTTGATACATTAAATGTTTATGTGGACCTTTGGCAACTTGGGACGCTAATGGTTCCAACTTCTAACCCATTCGTTAACGAATTTTTCGATCTTATAAAAACCTATCATACCAAGCATGTAGTCGCTCATTTTGAATCTTGATTGCAGTCACCTTTTTGTACATGCTTATGGCAAGTATGTTTCTGATCTAAATGTCATGAGTAAGGATTAAAGAAGCCGGCGAACTTATTTTAAGTTTATGATAATTAGTTGGTGATAGAAGATTATTTGGCAGGTCATAGAAGATTAGAAGGTCAATAGAAGATCAGAAGGTGTAAAAACTCATATGTTACACGTAATAATGGCCATACCGGCTACCGAGTATAAACTTTATCTAAAAAGGCCATCATGTAATGACAAGTTGTTCCATTGTTGCAATATATATCTTTGGGTTGAACATGGGTGACTCGGGTTAATAAAAGGAATGATAAAAAGTTTTAAATTGTCATTGATAAAAGATGAAATAAATAAATATGATCTAATGCTCTAAATCAAAGATGAAATATTAAGTATTAATATGTCATTGATAAAGATGAAATAAATAAATATGATCTAATGCCTCTAAATCAAAGATGAAATATTAAGTATTAATACTGTCATTGATAAAAGATGAAATAATTAAGTATTAATACTGTCATTGATAAAAGATGAAATAATTAAGTATTAATACTGTCATTGATAAAAGATGAAATAAATAAATATGATCTAATGGCTCTAAATCAAAGATGAAATATCCAAATGATCTAATTTGTTAAATAAAGATGAAATAAATAAATATGATCTAATGCCTCTAAATCAAAGATGAAATAAATAAATATGATCTAATGCTCTAAATCAAAGATGAAATAAATAAATATGATCTAATGCCTCTAAATCAAAGATGAAATAAATAAATATGATCTAATGCTCTAAATCAAAGATGAAATAAATAAATATGATCTAATGCCTCTAAATCAAAGATGAAATAAATATTAATATGATCATCCCTGAATCAAAGATGAAATAAATAAATATGATCTAATGCCTCTAAATCAAAGTAAAGTATAAGTATTAATACTGTCATTGATAAAAGATGAAATAAATAAATATGATCTAATGGCTCTAAATCAAAGATGAAATATCCAAATTGTCATTTATAAAGATGAAATAATTAAATATGATCTAATGGTCTAAATCAAAGATGAATATCCAAGGGTTCCTATTTGTTTAAAATGAATTTAGGACCTTGTTATATATATATTAGATATAAAAATAATATAATTGATATATATATATATATTTTCCTTATTTTGAGAACCATTTTTTTGTAAGAACCATTAGAACTCTTAAATTATATATTTGTTCACATGTTTTTTTGTTCATTCACATGTGAAATGATATAAAAATATATGTTGTAGAAGAAACTTTTTCAAGAGACCTTCAAATTAGCCTTTTATGAACTTGTGAATGAATTTGTTCACGTTTTTTGTTCACATGTGACAAACGGCTATATATAAGGTTTCAGAAAAAAAAATTCTTCTACAACATATGTTTTTATAACGTTTCACATGTGAATGAACAAAAAAAACATGTGTTCCAATATGAAATTTAAGAGTTCTCACGGTTCTTACAAAAAAATGGGTTCTCAAATATATATATATATATAGGTGAATTATTTTAGGACCACTCCTTATTTTAGGACCACATCATCATCATCATCACCGACCACCACCACCACCATGATCATCTCCGACCACCACCATGGTCCTCCGGCGCCGTCGCCGGAAAATCATGTTTAATATATATATATAGGTGGGTTAAATAGAGTACAAGCAATCCAAAAAGTACAAGGGATCAATCTCCACCGTCCATTCTTAGATCCCGTGATCAAAAGCGGAAGGGTAAAAATGTTTAAATATGATCTAATGCCTAAATCAAATAAAGTTAAGTATTAATACTGTCATTAATAAAAGATGAAATAAATAAATATGATCTAATGGCTCTAAATCAAAGATGAAATCTATCCAAGAGTTCTTATTTGTTTAAGAATTAAATTAGGACCTT